>CANTUR010001033.1:0-225317 GCA_947683625.1 Mallotus nudiflorus
TGTGCATGTTTTAATGCAAAAGGTGAACTCATGCAAATTTATGCACTAATAGTTTTAAGGATGTTATCCAGTGTTCCCAATTGAATATTAGTGTCCCAAATTATTAATCCTTCTTTAGAAAATCATAAGTCAAATTGATTTTACGGAATGCATAATTTGTACACATTTACACATGTTTGAACGTAAAATGTGAACTTATGAAAATTTGTGCACAAATGGTTTGAAACATGTTATCCAATATTCCAATTGAATATTTAACATCCCAAGTACATATTCCATCTTTAAAAAGTCATAATTCAAATTGATTTAACCGAGTACATAATTTGTGCTCATTTACGTATGTTTGAATGCAAAATGTGAACTCGTGCAAATTTGTGGACAAATGGTTTGAATAAGTTATCCAATGTTCTTATTGAATATTTAACATCCCAAGTTCATATTCCAGCCTTAGAAAATTATAATTCAAATTGATTTAAAGGAATGCATAATTTGTGCGCATTTACACATGTTTGAATGCAAAATGTGAACTCGTGCAAATTTTTGCACAAATGATTTTAAACATGTTATCCAATGTTAAAAATGAATATTTAACATCCAAAATTAATATTCAAGAATTTAAAACTCATAGCTCAAATTCATTTCATGGAATGCATAATTTGTGCACATTTGCGCATGTTTGAATGCAAAACGCGAACTCGTGAAAATTTGTGTACAATGGTTTTGAACAAGTTATCCAATGTTCTAATTGAATATTTAACATCCTAAATTTCTAGCTTTAAAAACTCATAATTCAAATTGATTTAATAGAGTGCATAATTTGTTCACATTTGAGCATGTTTAAACGTAAAATGTGAACTCATGAAAATTTGTAGACAAATGGTTTGAACAAGTTCTCCAATGATCCAATTGAATATTTAACATCATAAAAATCATATTCCAACTTTAAAAACTCATAATTCAAATTGATTTAATGGAGTGCATAGTTTGTGCACATTTGCGCATATTTGAATGCAAAATATGAACTCATGCAAATTTGTGCAAAAATGGTTTTAAACATGTTATCCAATATTCCAATGGAGTATTTAACATCCCAAATTCCTATTCCAGCCTTAAAAACTCACAATTCAAATTGATTTAAAGGAATGCCTATTTGTTCGCCTTTGTGCATGTTTGAACGTAAAATTTGAATTCGTGAAAATTTATGCAAAAATGGTTATAATCAAGTTAACCAATGTTCTAATTAAATATTTAACATCCCAAATTCATATTCCAGCTTTAAAAACTCTTAATTCAAATTGATTTAACGGAGTGCATAATTTGTGCACATTTACGCATGTTTGAGCGCAAAACGTGAACTCCTGCAAATTTTTGTACAAATGGTTTTAAACATTTTAATCCAATGTTCAAATTGAATATTTATCATCCCAAATTCATTTTCCAACCTTAAAAACTCATTATTCAAATTTATTTAACGGAATGCATTAATTTGTGCATATTGCGCACGTTTGAATGCAAGACATGAACATGTGAGAATTTGTGCACAAATGGTTTGAACAAGTTATCCATTGTTTCAATTGAATATTTAATAACCCAAAATTATATTCCAGCTTTAAAAACTCATAATTCAAATTTATTTAACAGAATGGATAATTTGTACACATTTGCGCATGTCTGAATGCAAAACGTGAACTTGTGAAAATTTGTGCACAAATGGTTTTAAACAGTTATCCAATGTTCCAATTGAATATTTAACATCCCAAATTCATATTCTAGCTTTAAAAACTCATAATTCAAACTGAATTTAGTGGACTGCATAATTTGTGCACATTTGTTCATATTTGAATAGAAAACGTAAACTCGTGAAAATTTATGCACAATGGTTTGAAAAAGTTATCCAATGTTCCAATTGAATATTTAAAATCCAAAATTTATATTCCAGCTTTAAAAACTAATAATTCAAATTGATTTAACGGAGTGCATAATTTGTGCGCATTTGCGCAAGTTTGATTGCAAAATGTGAACTCGTGCAAATTTTATGCACAAATGATTTTAAATATGTTTTCCAATGTTCCTATTGATTATTTAACATCCCAAATTCCTATTCCAGCCTTAAAAACTCATAATTCAGATTGATTTAAAGGAATGCATAATTTGTGCGCCTTTGCACATGTTTGAACGCAAAACATGAACTCATGAAAATTTGTCCACAAATGGTTTTAAACATGTTATCCAATGTTCCAATTGAATATTTAACATCCCAAATTCATATTCCAGCTTTAAAATCTGTTAATCCAAATTGATTTAACGGAGTGCATAATTTGTGCTCATGTTTCAACGCAAAACGTGAACTCTTGCAAATTTTTTCACAAATGGTTTTAAACATGTTATCCAATATTCCAATTGAATATTTAACATCCCAAAATCATATTCTAGCCTTTAAAACTTATAATTCAAATTGATTTACAGGAATGCATAATTTGTGCGCCTTTGCGCATCTTTGAATGCAAAATGTGAACTTGTGAAAATTTGTGCACAAATTATTTTAAACATGTTATCCAATATTCCAATTGAATATTTAACATCCCAAATTAATATTCCAGCTTTAAAAACTCATAATTGAAATTGATTTAGGATTGTGCATAATTTGTGCGCATTTGGATATGTTTGAACGTAAAAAGTGAACTCATGCAAATTTGTGCACAAATGGTTATAAAAATGTTATCCAATGTTCAAATTTAATATTTAACATCCCAAATTCATGTTCCCACCTTAAAAACTCATATTTCAAATTGATTTAATGGAATGCATAATTTGTGCATATTTGCGCACGTTTGAACGCAAGACGTGAACTTATGAATATTTGTGCTCAAATGGTTTAAACAAATTCTCCATTGTTCCAATTAAATATTTAACAAACCCAAAATTATATTCCAACTTTAAAAACTCATAATTCAAATTAATTTAATAGAATGCATAATTTGTGCATATTTGCGCACGTTTGAACACAAGACGTGAACTCGTTAAAATTTATGCACAAATGGTTTTAAACATGTTATCCAATGTTCCAATTGAATATTTAACATCCTAAATTCATATTACAGCTCTAAAAAATCATAATTCAAATTGATTTAATGGAGTACATAATTTGTGTGCATGTTTTAATGCAAAAGGTGAACTCATGCAAATTTATGCACTAATAGTTTTAAGGATGTTATCCAGTGTTCCAATTGAATATTTAGTGTCCCAAATTATTAATCCTTCTTTAGAAAATCATAAGTCAAATTGATTTTACGGAATGCATAATTTGTACACATTTACACATGTTTGAACGTAAAATGTGAACTTATGAAAAATTTGTGCACAAATGGTTTGAAACATGTTATCCAATATTCCAATTGAATATTTAACATCCCAAGTACATATTCCATCTTTAAAAAGTCATAATTCAAATTGATTTAACCGAGTACATAATTTGTGCTCATTTACGTATGTTTGAATGCAAATGTGAACTCGTGCAAATTTGTGGACAAATGGTTTGAATAAGTTATCCAATGTTCTTATTGAATATTTAACATCCCAAGTTCATATTCCAGCCTTAGAAAAATTATAATTCAAATTGATTTAAAGGAATGCATAATTTGTGCGCATTTACACATGTTTGAATGCAAAATGTGAACTCCGTGCAAATTTTTGCACAAATGATTTTAAAACATGTTATCCAATGTTAAAAATGAATATTTAACATCCAAAATTAATATTCAAGAATTTAAAACTCATAGCTCAAATTCATTTCATGGAATGCATAATTTGTGCACATTTGCGCATGTTTGAATGCAAAACGCGAACTCGTGAAAAATTTGTGTACAATTGGTTTTGAACAAGTTATCCAATGTTCTAATTGAATATTTAACATCCTAAATTTCTAGCTTTAAAAACTCATAATTCAAATTGATTTAATAGAGTGCATAATTTGTTCACATTTGAGCATGTTTAAACGTAAAATGTGAACTCATGAAAATTTGTAGACAAATGGTTTGAACAAGTCTCCAATGATCCAATGAATATTTAACATCATAAAATCATATTCCAAACTTTAAAAACTCATAATTCAAATTGATTTAATGGAGTGCATAGTTTGTGCACATTTGCGCATATTTGAATGCAAAATATGAACTCATGCAAATTTGTGCAAAAATGGTTTTAAACATGTTATCCAATATTCCAATGGAGTATTTAACATCCCAAATTCCTACTCCAGCCTTAAAAACTCACAATTCAAATTGATTTAAAGGAATGCCTAATTTGTTCGCCTTTGTGCATGTTTGAAACGTAAAAATTTGAATTCGTGAAAATTTATGCAAAAATGGTTATAAATCAAGTTAACCAATGTTCTAATTAAATATTTAACATCCCAAATTCATATTCCAGCTTTAAAAACTCTTAATTCAAATTGATTTAACGGAGTGCATAATTTGTGCACATTTACGCATGTTTGAGCGCAAAACGTGAACTCCTGCAAATTTTTGTACAAATGGTTTTAAACATTTTATCCAATGTTCAAATTGAATATTTATCATCCCAAATTCATTTTCCAACCTTAAAAACTCATTATTCAAATTTATTTAAACGGAATGCATAATTTGTGCATATTTGCGCACGTTTGAATGCAAGACATGAACATGTGAGAATTTGTGCACAAATGGTTTGAACAAGTTATCCATTGTTTCAATTGAATATTTAATAACCCAAAATTATATTCCAGCTTTAAAAACTCATAATTCAAATTTATTTAACAGAATGGATATTTGTACACATTTGCGCATGTCTGAATGCAAAACGTGAACTTGTGAAAATTTGTGCACAAATGGTTTTTAAACAAGTTATCCAATGTTCCAATTGAATATTTAACATCCCAAATTCATATTCTAGCTTTAAAAACTCATAATTCAAACTGAATTTAGTGGACTGCATAATTTGTGCACATTTGTTCATATTTGAATAGAAAACGTAAACTCGTGAAAATTTATGCACAATGGTTTGAAAAAGTTATCCAATGTTCCAATTGAATATTTAAAATCCAAAATTTATATTCCAGCTTTAAAAACTAATAATTCAAATTGATTTAACGGAGTGCATAATTTGTGCGCATTTGCGCAAGTTTGATTGCAAAATGTGAACTCGTGCAAATTTATGCACAAATGATTTTAAATATGTTTTTCCAATGTTCCTATTGATTATTTAACATCCCAAATTCCTATTCCAGCCTTAAAAACTCATAATTCAGATTGATTTAAAGGAATGCATAATTTGTGCGCCTTTGCACATGTTTGAACGCAAAACATGAACTCATGAAAATTTGTCCACAAATGGTTTTAAACATGTTATCCAATGTTCCAATTGAATATTTAACATCCCAAATTCATATTCCAGCTTTAAAATCTGTTAATCCAAATTGATTTAACGGAGTGCATAATTTGTGCTCATGTTTCAACGCAAAACGTGAACTCTTGCAAATTTTTTCACAAATGGTTTTAAACATGTTATCCAATATTCCAATTGAATATTTAACATCCCAAAATCATATTCTAGCCTTTAAAACTTATAATTCAAATTGATTTACAGGAATGCATAATTTGTGCGCCTTTGCGCATCTTTGAATGCAAAATGTGAACTTGTGAAAATTTGTGCACAAATTATTTTAAACATGTTATCCAATATTCCAATTGAATATTTAACATCCCAAATTAATATTCCAGCTTTAAAAACTCATAATTGAAATTGATTTAGGATTGTGCATAATTTGTGCGCATTTGGATATGTTTGAACGTAAAAAGTGAACTCATGCAAATTTGTGCACAAATGGTTATAAAAATGTTATCCAATGTTCAAATTTAATATTTAACATCCCAAATTCATGTTCCCACCTTAAAAACTCATATTTCAAATTGATTTAATGGAATGCATAATTTGTGCATATTTGCGCACGTTTGAACGCAAGACGTGAACTTATGAATATTTGTGCTCAAATGGTTTAAACAAATTCTCCATTGTTCCAATTAAATATTTAACAACCCAAAATTATATTCCAACTTTAAAAACTCATAATTCAAATTAATTTAATAGAATGCATAATTTGTGCATATTTGCGCACGTTTGAACACAAGACGTGAACTCGTTAAAATTTATGCACAAATGGTTTTAAACATGTTATCCAATGTTCCAATTGAATATTTAACATCCTAAATTCATATTACAGCTCTAAAAAATCATAATTCAAATTGATTTAATGGAGTACATAATTTGTGTGCATGTTTTAATGCAAAAGGTGAACTCATGCAAATTTATGCACTAATAGTTTTAAGGATGTTATCCAGTGTTCCAATTGAATATTTAGTGTCCCAAATTATTAATCCTTCTTTAGAAAATCATAAGTCAAATTGATTTTACGGAATGCATAATTTGTACACATTTACACATGTTTGAACGTAAAATGTGAACTTATGAAAATTTGTGCACAAATGGTTTGAAACATGTTATCCAATATTCCAATTGAATATTTAACATCCCAAGTACATATTCCATCTTTAAAAAGTCATAATTCAAATTGATTTAACCGAGTACATAATTTGTGCTCATTTACGTATGTTTGAATGCAAAATGTGAACTCGTGCAAATTTGTGGACAAATGGTTTGAATAAGTTATCCAATGTTCTTATTGAATATTTAACATCCCAAGTTCATATTCCAGCCTTAGAAAATTATAATTCAAATTGATTTAAAGGAATGCATAATTTGTGCGCATTTACACATGTTTGAATGCAAAATGTGAACTCGTGCAAATTTTTGCACAAATGATTTTAAACATGTTATCCAATGTTAAAAATGAATATTTAACATCCAAAATTAATATTCAAGAATTTAAAACTCATAGCTCAAATTCATTTCATGGAATGCATAATTTGTGCACATTTGCGCATGTTTGAATGCAAAACGCGAACTCGTGAAAATTTGTGTACAATTGGTTTTGAACAAGTTATCCAATGTTCTAATTGAATATTTAACATCCTAAATTTCTAGCTTTAAAAACTCATAATTCAAATTGATTTAATAGAGTGCATAATTTGTTCACATTTGAGCATGTTTAAACGTAAAATGTGAACTCATGAAAATTTGTAGACAAATGGTTTGAACAAGTTCTCCAATGATCCAATTGAATATTTAACATCATAAAATCATATTCCAACTTTAAAAACTCATAATTCAAATTGATTTAATGGAGTGCATAGTTTGTGCACATTTGCGCATATTTGAATGCAAAATATGAACTCATGCAAATTTGTGCAAAAATGGTTTTAAACATGTTATCCAATATTCCAATGGAGTATTTAACATCCCAAATTCCTATTCCAGCCTTAAAAACTCACAATTCAAATTGATTTAAAGGAATGCCTAATTTGTTCGCCTTTGTGCATGTTTGAACGTAAAATTTGAATTCGTGAAAATTTATGCAAAAATGGTTATAATCAAGTTAACCAATGTTCTAATTAAATATTTAACATCCCAAATTCATATTCCAGCTTTAAAAACTCTTAATTCAAATTGATTTAACGGAGTGCATAATTTGTGCACATTTACGCATGTTTGAGCGCAAAACGTGAACTCCTGCAAATTTTTGTACAAATGGTTTTAAAACATTTTATCCAATGTTCAAATTGAATATTTATCATCCCAAATTCATTTTCCAACCTTAAAAACTCATTATTCAAATTTATTTAACGGAATGCATAATTTGTGCATATTTGCGCACGTTTGAATGCAAGACATGAACATGTGAGAATTTGTGCACAAATGGTTTGAACAAGTTATCCATTGTTTCAATTGAATATTTAATAACCCAAAATTATATTCCAGCTTTAAAAACTCATAATTCAAATTTATTTAACAGAATGGATAATTTGTACACATTTGCGCATGTCTGAATGCAAAACGTGAACTTGTGAAAATTTGTGCACAAATGGTTTTAAACAAGTTATCCAATGTTCCAATTGAATATTTAACATCCCAAATTCATATTCTAGCTTTAAAAACTCATAATTCAAACTGAATTTAGTGGACTGCATAATTTGTGCACATTTGTTCATATTTGAATAGAAAACGTAAACTCGTGAAAATTTATGCACAATGGTTTGAAAAAGTTATCCAATGTTCCAATTGAATATTTAAAATCCAAAATTTATATTCCAGCTTTAAAAACTAATAATTCAAATTGATTTAACGGAGTGCATAATTTGTGCGCATTTGCGCAAGTTTGATTGCAAAATGTGAACTCGTGCAAATTTATGCACAAATGATTTTAAATATGTTTTCCAATGTTCCTATTGATTATTTAACATCCCAAATTCCTATTCCAGCCTTAAAAACTCATAATTCAGATTGATTTAAAGGAATGCATAATTTGTGCGCCTTTGCACATGTTTGAACGCAAAACATGAACTCATGAAAATTTGTCCACAAATGGTTTTAAACATGTTATCCAATGTTCCAATTGAATATTTAACATCCCAAATTCATATTCCAGCTTTAAAATCTGTTAATCCAAATTGATTTAACGGAGTGCATAATTTGTGCTCATGTTTCAACGCAAAACGTGAACTCTTGCAAATTTTTTCACAAATGGTTTTAAACATGTTATCCAATATTCCAATTGAATATTTAACATCCCAAAATCATATTCTAGCCTTTAAAACTTATAATTCAAATTGATTTACAGGAATGCATAATTTGTGCGCCTTTGCGCATCTTTGAATGCAAAATGTGAACTTGTGAAAATTTGTGCACAAATTATTTTAAACATGTTATCCAATATTCCAATTGAATATTTAACATCCCAAATTAATATTCCAGCTTTAAAAACTCATAATTGAAATTGATTTAGGATTGTGCATAATTTGTGCGCATTTGGATATGTTTGAACGTAAAAAGTGAACTCATGCAAATTTGTGCACAAATGGTTATAAAAATGTTATCCAATGTTCAAATTTAATATTTAACATCCCAAATTCATGTTCCCACCTTAAAAACTCATATTTCAAATTGATTTAATGGAATGCATAATTTGTGCATATTTGCGCACGTTTGAACGCAAGACGTGAACTTATGAATATTTGTGCTCAAATGGTTTAAACAAATTCTCCATTGTTCCAATTAAATATTTAACAACCCAAAATTATATTCCAACTTTAAAAACTCATAATTCAAATTAATTTAATAGAATGCATAATTTGTGCATATTTGCGCACGTTTGAACACAAGACGTGAACTCGTTAAAATTTATGCACAAATGGTTTTAAACATGTTATCCAATGTTCCAATTGAATATTTAACATCCTAAATTCATATTACAGCTCTAAAAAATCATAATTCAAATTGATTTAATGGAGTACATAATTTGTGTGCATGTTTTAATGCAAAAGGTGAACTCATGCAAATTTATGCACTAATAGTTTTAAGGATGTTATCCAGTGTTCCAATTGAATATTTAGTGTCCCAAATTATTAATCCTTCTTTAGAAAATCATAAGTCAAATTGATTTTACGGAATGCATAATTTGTACACATTTACACATGTTTGAACGTAAAATGTGAACTTATGAAAATTTGTGCACAAATGGTTTGAAACATGTTATCCAATATTCCAATTGAATATTTAACATCCCAAGTACATATTCCATCTTTAAAAAGTCATAATTCAAATTGATTTAACCGAGTACATAATTTGTGCTCATTTACGTATGTTTGAATGCAAAATGTGAACTCGTGCAAATTTGTGGACAAATGGTTTGAATAAGTTATCCAATGTTCTTATTGAATATTTAACATCCCAAGTTCATATTCCAGCCTTAGAAAATTATAATTCAAATTGATTTAAAGGAATGCATAATTTGTGCGCATTTACACATGTTTGAATGCAAAATGTGAACTCGTGCAAATTTTTGCACAAATGATTTTAAACATGTTATCCAATGTTAAAAATGAATATTTAACATCCAAAATTAATATTCAAGAATTTAAAACTCATAGCTCAAATTCATTTCATGGAATGCATAATTTGTGCACATTTGCGCATGTTTGAATGCAAAACGCGAACTCGTGAAAATTTGTGTACAATTGGTTTTGAACAAGTTATCCAATGTTCTAATTGAATATTTAACATCCTAAATTTCTAGCTTTAAAAACTCATAATTCAAATTGATTTAATAGAGTGCATAATTTGTTCACATTTGAGCATGTTTAAACGTAAAATGTGAACTCATGAAAATTTGTAGACAAATGGTTTGAACAAGTTCTCCAATGATCCAATTGAATATTTAACATCATAAAATCATATTCCAACTTTAAAAACTCATAATTCAAATTGATTTAATGGAGTGCATAGTTTGTGCACATTTGCGCATATTTGAATGCAAAATATGAACTCATGCAAATTTGTGCAAAAATGGTTTTAAACATGTTATCCAATATTCCAATGGAGTATTTAACATCCCAAATTCCTATTCCAGCCTTAAAAACTCACAATTCAAATTGATTTAAAGGAATGCCTAATTTGTTCGCCTTTGTGCATGTTTGAACGTAAAATTTGAATTCGTGAAAATTTATGCAAAAATGGTTATAATCAAGTTAACCAATGTTCTAATTAAATATTTAACATCCCAAATTCATATTCCAGCTTTAAAAACTCTTAATTCAAATTGATTTAACGGAGTGCATAATTTGTGCACATTTACGCATGTTTGAGCGCAAAACGTGAACTCCTGCAAATTTTTGTACAAATGGTTTTAAACATTTTATCCAATGTTCAAATTGAATATTTATCATCCCAAATTCATTTTCCAACCTTAAAAACTCATTATTCAAATTTATTTAACGGAATGCATAATTTGTGCATATTTGCGCACGTTTGAATGCAAGACATGAACATGTGAGAATTTGTGCACAAATGGTTTGAACAAGTTATCCATTGTTTCAATTGAATATTTAATAACCCAAAATTATATTCCAGCTTTAAAAACTCATAATTCAAATTTATTTAACAGAATGGATAATTTGTACACATTTGCGCATGTCTGAATGCAAAACGTGAACTTGTGAAAATTTGTGCACAAATGGTTTTAAACAAGTTATCCAATGTTCCAATTGAATATTTAACATCCCAAATTCATATTCTAGCTTTAAAAACTCATAATTCAAACTGAATTTAGTGGACTGCATAATTTGTGCACATTTGTTCATATTTGAATAGAAAACGTAAACTCGTGAAAATTTATGCACAATGGTTTGAAAAAGTTATCCAATGTTCCAATTGAATATTTAAAATCCAAAATTTATATTCCAGCTTTAAAAACTAATAATTCAAATTGATTTAACGGAGTGCATAATTTGTGCGCATTTGCGCAAGTTTGATTGCAAAATGTGAACTCGTGCAAATTTATGCACAAATGATTTTAAATATGTTTTCCAATGTTCCTATTGATTATTTAACATCCCAAATTCCTATTCCAGCCTTAAAAACTCATAATTCAGATTGATTTAAAGGAATGCATAATTTGTGCGCCTTTGCACATGTTTGAACGCAAAACATGAACTCATGAAAATTTGTCCACAAATGGTTTTAAACATGTTATCCAATGTTCCAATTGAATATTTAACATCCCAAATTCATATTCCAGCTTTAAAATCTGTTAATCCAAATTGATTTAACGGAGTGCATAATTTGTGCTCATGTTTCAACGCAAAACGTGAACTCTTGCAAATTTTTTCACAAATGGTTTTAAACATGTTATCCAATATTCCAATTGAATATTTAACATCCCAAAATCATATTCTAGCCTTTAAAACTTATAATTCAAATTGATTTACAGGAATGCATAATTTGTGCGCCTTTGCGCATCTTTGAATGCAAAATGTGAACTTGTGAAAATTTGTGCACAAATTATTTTAAACATGTTATCCAATATTCCAATTGAATATTTAACATCCCAAATTAATATTCCAGCTTTAAAAACTCATAATTGAAATTGATTTAGGATTGTGCATAATTTGTGCGCATTTGGATATGTTTGAACGTAAAAAGTGAACTCATGCAAATTTGTGCACAAATGGTTATAAAAATGTTATCCAATGTTCAAATTTAATATTTAACATCCCAAATTCATGTTCCCACCTTAAAAACTCATATTTCAAATTGATTTAATGGAATGCATAATTTGTGCATATTTGCGCACGTTTGAACGCAAGACGTGAACTTATGAATATTTGTGCTCAAATGGTTTAAACAAATTCTCCATTGTTCCAATTAAATATTTAACAACCCAAAATTATATTCCAACTTTAAAAACTCATAATTCAAATTAATTTAATAGAATGCATAATTTGTGCATATTTGCGCACGTTTGAACACAAGACGTGAACTCGTTAAAATTTATGCACAAATGGTTTTAAACATGTTATCCAATGTTCCAATTGAATATTTAACATCCTAAATTCATATTACAGCTCTAAAAAATCATAATTCAAATTGATTTAATGGAGTACATAATTTGTGTGCATGTTTTAATGCAAAAGGTGAACTCATGCAAATTTATGCACTAATAGTTTTAAGGATGTTATCCAGTGTTCCAATTGAATATTTAGTGTCCCAAATTATTAATCCTTCTTTAGAAAATCATAAGTCAAATTGATTTTACGGAATGCATAATTTGTACACATTTACACATGTTTGAACGTAAAATGTGAACTTATGAAAATTTGTGCACAAATGGTTTGAAACATGTTATCCAATATTCCAATTGAATATTTAACATCCCAAGTACATATTCCATCTTTAAAAAGTCATAATTCAAATTGATTTAACCGAGTACATAATTTGTGCTCATTTACGTATGTTTGAATGCAAAATGTGAACTCGTGCAAATTTGTGGACAAATGGTTTGAATAAGTTATCCAATGTTCTTATTGAATATTTAACATCCCAAGTTCATATTCCAGCCTTAGAAAATTATAATTCAAATTGATTTAAAGGAATGCATAATTTGTGCGCATTTACACATGTTTGAATGCAAAATGTGAACTCGTGCAAATTTTTGCACAAATGATTTTAAACATGTTATCCAATGTTAAAAATGAATATTTAACATCCAAAATTAATATTCAAGAATTTAAAACTCATAGCTCAAATTCATTTCATGGAATGCATAATTTGTGCACATTTGCGCATGTTTGAATGCAAAACGCGAACTCGTGAAAATTTGTGTACAATTGGTTTTGAACAAGTTATCCAATGTTCTAATTGAATATTTAACATCCTAAATTTCTAGCTTTAAAAACTCATAATTCAAATTGATTTAATAGAGTGCATAATTTGTTCACATTTGAGCATGTTTAAACGTAAAATGTGAACTCATGAAAATTTGTAGACAAATGGTTTGAACAAGTTCTCCAATGATCCAATTGAATATTTAACATCATAAAATCATATTCCAACTTTAAAAACTCATAATTCAAATTGATTTAATGGAGTGCATAGTTTGTGCACATTTGCGCATATTTGAATGCAAAATATGAACTCATGCAAATTTGTGCAAAAATGGTTTTAAACATGTTATCCAATATTCCAATGGAGTATTTAACATCCCAAATTCCTATTCCAGCCTTAAAAACTCACAATTCAAATTGATTTAAAGGAATGCCTAATTTGTTCGCCTTTGTGCATGTTTGAACGTAAAATTTGAATTCGTGAAAATTTATGCAAAAATGGTTATAATCAAGTTAACCAATGTTCTAATTAAATATTTAACATCCCAAATTCATATTCCAGCTTTAAAAACTCTTAATTCAAATTGATTTAACGGAGTGCATAATTTGTGCACATTTACGCATGTTTGAGCGCAAAACGTGAACTCCTGCAAATTTTTGTACAAATGGTTTTAAACATTTTATCCAATGTTCAAATTGAATATTTATCATCCCAAATTCATTTTCCAACCTTAAAAACTCATTATTCAAATTTATTTAACGGAATGCATAATTTGTGCATATTTGCGCACGTTTGAATGCAAGACATGAACATGTGAGAATTTGTGCACAAATGGTTTGAACAAGTTATCCATTGTTTCAATTGAATATTTAATAACCCAAAATTATATTCCAGCTTTAAAAACTCATAATTCAAATTTATTTAACAGAATGGATAATTTGTACACATTTGCGCATGTCTGAATGCAAAACGTGAACTTGTGAAAATTTGTGCACAAATGGTTTTAAACAAGTTATCCAATGTTCCAATTGAATATTTAACATCCCAAATTCATATTCTAGCTTTAAAAACTCATAATTCAAACTGAATTTAGTGGACTGCATAATTTGTGCACATTTGTTCATATTTGAATAGAAAACGTAAACTCGTGAAAATTTATGCACAATGGTTTGAAAAAGTTATCCAATGTTCCAATTGAATATTTAAAATCCAAAATTTATATTCCAGCTTTAAAAACTAATAATTCAAATTGATTTAACGGAGTGCATAATTTGTGCGCATTTGCGCAAGTTTGATTGCAAAATGTGAACTCGTGCAAATTTATGCACAAATGATTTTAAATATGTTTTCCAATGTTCCTATTGATTATTTAACATCCCAAATTCCTATTCCAGCCTTAAAAACTCATAATTCAGATTGATTTAAAGGAATGCATAATTTGTGCGCCTTTGCACATGTTTGAACGCAAAACATGAACTCATGAAAATTTGTCCACAAATGGTTTTAAACATGTTATCCAATGTTCCAATTGAATATTTAACATCCCAAATTCATATTCCAGCTTTAAAATCTGTTAATCCAAATTGATTTAACGGAGTGCATAATTTGTGCTCATGTTTCAACGCAAAACGTGAACTCTTGCAAATTTTTTCACAAATGGTTTTAAACATGTTATCCAATATTCCAATTGAATATTTAACATCCCAAAATCATATTCTAGCCTTTAAAACTTATAATTCAAATTGATTTACAGGAATGCATAATTTGTGCGCCTTTGCGCATCTTTGAATGCAAAATGTGAACTTGTGAAAATTTGTGCACAAATTATTTTAAACATGTTATCCAATATTCCAATTGAATATTTAACATCCCAAATTAATATTCCAGCTTTAAAAACTCATAATTGAAATTGATTTAGGATTGTGCATAATTTGTGCGCATTTGGATATGTTTGAACGTAAAAAGTGAACTCATGCAAATTTGTGCACAAATGGTTATAAAAATGTTATCCAATGTTCAAATTTAATATTTAACATCCCAAATTCATGTTCCCACCTTAAAAACTCATATTTCAAATTGATTTAATGGAATGCATAATTTGTGCATATTTGCGCACGTTTGAACGCAAGACGTGAACTTATGAATATTTGTGCTCAAATGGTTTAAACAAATTCTCCATTGTTCCAATTAAATATTTAACAACCCAAAATTATATTCCAACTTTAAAAACTCATAATTCAAATTAATTTAATAGAATGCATAATTTGTGCATATTTGCGCACGTTTGAACACAAGACGTGAACTCGTTAAAATTTATGCACAAATGGTTTTAAACATGTTATCCAATGTTCCAATTGAATATTTAACATCCTAAATTCATATTACAGCTCTAAAAAATCATAATTCAAATTGATTTAATGGAGTACATAATTTGTGTGCATGTTTTAATGCAAAAGGTGAACTCATGCAAATTTATGCACTAATAGTTTTAAGGATGTTATCCAGTGTTCCAATTGAATATTTAGTGTCCCAAATTATTAATCCTTCTTTAGAAAATCATAAGTCAAATTGATTTTACGGAATGCATAATTTGTACACATTTACACATGTTTGAACGTAAAATGTGAACTTATGAAAATTTGTGCACAAATGGTTTGAAACATGTTATCCAATATTCCAATTGAATATTTAACATCCCAAGTACATATTCCATCTTTAAAAAGTCATAATTCAAATTGATTTAACCGAGTACATAATTTGTGCTCATTTACGTATGTTTGAATGCAAAATGTGAACTCGTGCAAATTTGTGGACAAATGGTTTGAATAAGTTATCCAATGTTCTTATTGAATATTTAACATCCCAAGTTCATATTCCAGCCTTAGAAAATTATAATTCAAATTGATTTAAAGGAATGCATAATTTGTGCGCATTTACACATGTTTGAATGCAAAATGTGAACTCGTGCAAATTTTTGCACAAATGATTTTAAACATGTTATCCAATGTTAAAAATGAATATTTAACATCCAAAATTAATATTCAAGAATTTAAAACTCATAGCTCAAATTCATTTCATGGAATGCATAATTTGTGCACATTTGCGCATGTTTGAATGCAAAACGCGAACTCGTGAAAATTTGTGTACAATTGGTTTTGAACAAGTTATCCAATGTTCTAATTGAATATTTAACATCCTAAATTTCTAGCTTTAAAAACTCATAATTCAAATTGATTTAATAGAGTGCATAATTTGTTCACATTTGAGCATGTTTAAACGTAAAATGTGAACTCATGAAAATTTGTAGACAAATGGTTTGAACAAGTTCTCCAATGATCCAATTGAATATTTAACATCATAAAATCATATTCCAACTTTAAAAACTCATAATTCAAATTGATTTAATGGAGTGCATAGTTTGTGCACATTTGCGCATATTTGAATGCAAAATATGAACTCATGCAAATTTGTGCAAAAATGGTTTTAAACATGTTATCCAATATTCCAATGGAGTATTTAACATCCCAAATTCCTACTCCAGCCTTAAAAACTCACAATTCAAATTGATTTAAAGGAATGCCTAATTTGTTCGCCTTTGTGCATGTTTGAACGTAAAATTTGAATTCGTGAAAATTTATGCAAAAATGGTTATAATCAAGTTAACCAATGTTCTAATTAAATATTTAACATCCCAAATTCATATTCCAGCTTTAAAAACTCTTAATTCAAATTGATTTAACGGAGTGCATAATTTGTGCACATTTACGCATGTTTGAGCGCAAAACGTGAACTCCTGCAAATTTTTGTACAAATGGTTTTAAACATTTTATCCAATGTTCAAATTGAATATTTATCATCCCAAATTCATTTTCCAACCTTAAAAACTCATTATTCAAATTTATTTAACGGAATGCATAATTTGTGCATATTTGCGCACGTTTGAATGCAAGACATGAACATGTGAGAATTTGTGCACAAATGGTTTGAACAAGTTATCCATTGTTTCAATTGAATATTTAATAACCCAAAATTATATTCCAGCTTTAAAAACTCATAATTCAAATTTATTTAACAGAATGGATAATTTGTACACATTTGCGCATGTCTGAATGCAAAACGTGAACTTGTGAAAATTTGTGCACAAATGGTTTTAAACAAGTTATCCAATGTTCCAATTGAATATTTAACATCCCAAATTCATATTCTAGCTTTAAAAACTCATAATTCAAACTGAATTTAGTGGACTGCATAATTTGTGCACATTTGTTCATATTTGAATAGAAAACGTAAACTCGTGAAAATTTATGCACAATGGTTTGAAAAAGTTATCCAATGTTCCAATTGAATATTTAAAATCCAAAATTTATATTCCAGCTTTAAAAACTAATAATTCAAATTGATTTAACGGAGTGCATAATTTGTGCGCATTTGCGCAAGTTTGATTGCAAAATGTGAACTCGTGCAAATTTATGCACAAATGATTTTAAATATGTTTTCCAATGTTCCTATTGATTATTTAACATCCCAAATTCCTATTCCAGCCTTAAAAACTCATAATTCAGATTGATTTAAAGGAATGCATAATTTGTGCGCCTTTGCACATGTTTGAACGCAAAACATGAACTCATGAAAATTTGTCCACAAATGGTTTTAAACATGTTATCCAATGTTCCAATTGAATATTTAACATCCCAAATTCATATTCCAGCTTTAAAATCTGTTAATCCAAATTGATTTAACGGAGTGCATAATTTGTGCTCATGTTTCAACGCAAAACGTGAACTCTTGCAAATTTTTTCACAAATGGTTTTAAACATGTTATCCAATATTCCAATTGAATATTTAACATCCCAAAATCATATTCTAGCCTTTAAAACTTATAATTCAAATTGATTTACAGGAATGCATAATTTGTGCGCCTTTGCGCATCTTTGAATGCAAAATGTGAACTTGTGAAAATTTGTGCACAAATTATTTTAAACATGTTATCCAATATTCCAATTGAATATTTAACATCCCAAATTAATATTCCAGCTTTAAAAACTCATAATTGAAATTGATTTAGGATTGTGCATAATTTGTGCGCATTTGGATATGTTTGAACGTAAAAAGTGAACTCATGCAAATTTGTGCACAAATGGTTATAAAAATGTTATCCAATGTTCAAATTTAATATTTAACATCCCAAATTCATGTTCCCACCTTAAAAACTCATATTTCAAATTGATTTAATGGAATGCATAATTTGTGCATATTTGCGCACGTTTGAACGCAAGACGTGAACTTATGAATATTTGTGCTCAAATGGTTTAAACAAATTCTCCATTGTTCCAATTAAATATTTAACAACCCAAAATTATATTCCAACTTTAAAAACTCATAATTCAAATTAATTTAATAGAATGCATAATTTGTGCATATTTGCGCACGTTTGAACACAAGACGTGAACTCGTTAAAATTTATGCACAAATGGTTTTAAACATGTTATCCAATGTTCCAATTGAATATTTAACATCCTAAATTCATATTACAGCTCTAAAAAATCATAATTCAAATTGATTTAATGGAGTACATAATTTGTGTGCATGTTTTAATGCAAAAGGTGAACTCATGCAAATTTATGCACTAATAGTTTTAAGGATGTTATCCAGTGTTCCAATTGAATATTTAGTGTCCCAAATTATTAATCCTTCTTTAGAAAATCATAAGTCAAATTGATTTTACGGAATGCATAATTTGTACACATTTACACATGTTTGAACGTAAAATGTGAACTTATGAAAATTTGTGCACAAATGGTTTGAAACATGTTATCCAATATTCCAATTGAATATTTAACATCCCAAGTACATATTCCATCTTTAAAAAGTCATAATTCAAATTGATTTAACCGAGTACATAATTTGTGCTCATTTACGTATGTTTGAATGCAAAATGTGAACTCGTGCAAATTTGTGGACAAATGGTTTGAATAAGTTATCCAATGTTCTTATTGAATATTTAACATCCCAAGTTCATATTCCAGCCTTAGAAAATTATAATTCAAATTGATTTAAAGGAATGCATAATTTGTGCGCATTTACACATGTTTGAATGCAAAATGTGAACTCGTGCAAATTTTTGCACAAATGATTTTAAACATGTTATCCAATGTTAAAAATGAATATTTAACATCCAAAATTAATATTCAAGAATTTAAAACTCATAGCTCAAATTCATTTCATGGAATGCATAATTTGTGCACATTTGCGCATGTTTGAATGCAAAACGCGAACTCGTGAAAATTTGTGTACAATTGGTTTTGAACAAGTTATCCAATGTTCTAATTGAATATTTAACATCCTAAATTTCTAGCTTTAAAAACTCATAATTCAAATTGATTTAATAGAGTGCATAATTTGTTCACATTTGAGCATGTTTAAACGTAAAATGTGAACTCATGAAAATTTGTAGACAAATGGTTTGAACAAGTTCTCCAATGATCCAATTGAATATTTAACATCATAAAATCATATTCCAACTTTAAAAACTCATAATTCAAATTGATTTAATGGAGTGCATAGTTTGTGCACATTTGCGCATATTTGAATGCAAAATATGAACTCATGCAAATTTGTGCAAAAATGGTTTTAAACATGTTATCCAATATTCCAATGGAGTATTTAACATCCCAAATTCCTATTCCAGCCTTAAAAACTCACAATTCAAATTGATTTAAAGGAATGCCTAATTTGTTCGCCTTTGTGCATGTTTGAACGTAAAATTTGAATTCGTGAAAATTTATGCAAAAATGGTTATAATCAAGTTAACCAATGTTCTAATTAAATATTTAACATCCCAAATTCATATTCCAGCTTTAAAAACTCTTAATTCAAATTGATTTAACGGAGTGCATAATTTGTGCACATTTACGCATGTTTGAGCGCAAAACGTGAACTCCTGCAAATTTTTGTACAAATGGTTTTAAACATTTTATCCAATGTTCAAATTGAATATTTATCATCCCAAATTCATTTTCCAACCTTAAAAACTCATTATTCAAATTTATTTAACGGAATGCATAATTTGTGCATATTTGCGCACGTTTGAATGCAAGACATGAACATGTGAGAATTTGTGCACAAATGGTTTGAACAAGTTATCCATTGTTTCAATTGAATATTTAATAACCCAAAATTATATTCCAGCTTTAAAAACTCATAATTCAAATTTATTTAACAGAATGGATAATTTGTACACATTTGCGCATGTCTGAATGCAAAACGTGAACTTGTGAAAATTTGTGCACAAATGGTTTTAAACAAGTTATCCAATGTTCCAATTGAATATTTAACATCCCAAATTCATATTCTAGCTTTAAAAACTCATAATTCAAACTGAATTTAGTGGACTGCATAATTTGTGCACATTTGTTCATATTTGAATAGAAAACGTAAACTCGTGAAAATTTATGCACAATGGTTTGAAAAAGTTATCCAATGTTCCAATTGAATATTTAAAATCCAAAATTTATATTCCAGCTTTAAAAACTAATAATTCAAATTGATTTAACGGAGTGCATAATTTGTGCGCATTTGCGCAAGTTTGATTGCAAAATGTGAACTCGTGCAAATTTATGCACAAATGATTTTAAATATGTTTTCCAATGTTCCTATTGATTATTTAACATCCCAAATTCCTATTCCAGCCTTAAAAACTCATAATTCAGATTGATTTAAAGGAATGCATAATTTGTGCGCCTTTGCACATGTTTGAACGCAAAACATGAACTCATGAAAATTTGTCCACAAATGGTTTTAAACATGTTATCCAATGTTCCAATTGAATATTTAACATCCCAAATTCATATTCCAGCTTTAAAATCTGTTAATCCAAATTGATTTAACGGAGTGCATAATTTGTGCTCATGTTTCAACGCAAAACGTGAACTCTTGCAAATTTTTTCACAAATGGTTTTAAACATGTTATCCAATATTCCAATTGAATATTTAACATCCCAAAATCATATTCTAGCCTTTAAAACTTATAATTCAAATTGATTTACAGGAATGCATAATTTGTGCGCCTTTGCGCATCTTTGAATGCAAAATGTGAACTTGTGAAAATTTGTGCACAAATTATTTTAAACATGTTATCCAATATTCCAATTGAATATTTAACATCCCAAATTAATATTCCAGCTTTAAAAACTCATAATTGAAATTGATTTAGGATTGTGCATAATTTGTGCGCATTTGGATATGTTTGAACGTAAAAAGTGAACTCATGCAAATTTGTGCACAAATGGTTATAAAAATGTTATCCAATGTTCAAATTTAATATTTAACATCCCAAATTCATGTTCCCACCTTAAAAACTCATATTTCAAATTGATTTAATGGAATGCATAATTTGTGCATATTTGCGCACGTTTGAACGCAAGACGTGAACTTATGAATATTTGTGCTCAAATGGTTTAAACAAATTCTCCATTGTTCCAATTAAATATTTAACAACCCAAAATTATATTCCAACTTTAAAAACTCATAATTCAAATTAATTTAATAGAATGCATAATTTGTGCATATTTGCGCACGTTTGAACACAAGACGTGAACTCGTTAAAATTTATGCACAAATGGTTTTAAACATGTTATCCAATGTTCCAATTGAATATTTAACATCCTAAATTCATATTACAGCTCTAAAAAATCATAATTCAAATTGATTTAATGGAGTACATAATTTGTGTGCATGTTTTAATGCAAAAGGTGAACTCATGCAAATTTATGCACTAATAGTTTTAAGGATGTTATCCAGTGTTCCAATTGAATATTTAGTGTCCCAAATTATTAATCCTTCTTTAGAAAATCATAAGTCAAATTGATTTTACGGAATGCATAATTTGTACACATTTACACATGTTTGAACGTAAAATGTGAACTTATGAAAATTTGTGCACAAATGGTTTGAAACATGTTATCCAATATTCCAATTGAATATTTAACATCCCAAGTACATATTCCATCTTTAAAAAGTCATAATTCAAATTGATTTAACCGAGTACATAATTTGTGCTCATTTGCGTATGTTTGAATGCAAAATGTGAACTCGTGCAAATTTGTGGACAAATGGTTTGAATAAGTTATCCAATGTTCTTATTGAATATTTAACATCCCAAGTTCATATTCCAGCCTTAGAAAATTATAATTCAAATTGATTTAAAGGAATGCATAATTTGTGCGCATTTACACATGTTTGAATGCAAAATGTGAACTCGTGCAAATTTTTGCACAAATGATTTTAAACATGTTATCCAATGTTAAAAATGAATATTTAACATCCAAAATTAATATTCAAGAATTTAAAACTCATAGCTCAAATTCATTTCATGGAATGCATAATTTGTGCACATTTGCGCATGTTTGAATGCAAAACGCGAACTCGTGAAAATTTGTGTACAATTGGTTTTGAACAAGTTATCCAATGTTCTAATTGAATATTTAACATCCTAAATTTCTAGCTTTAAAAACTCATAATTCAAATTGATTTAATAGAGTGCATAATTTGTTCACATTTGAGCATGTTTAAACGTAAAATGTGAACTCATGAAAATTTGTAGACAAATGGTTTGAACAAGTTCTCCAATGATCCAATTGAATATTTAACATCATAAAATCATATTCCAACTTTAAAAACTCATAATTCAAATTGATTTAATGGAGTGCATAGTTTGTGCACATTTGCGCATATTTGAATGCAAAATATGAACTCATGCAAATTTGTGCAAAAATGGTTTTAAACATGTTATCCAATATTCCAATGGAGTATTTAACATCCCAAATTCCTATTCCAGCCTTAAAAACTCACAATTCAAATTGATTTAAAGGAATGCCTAATTTGTTCGCCTTTGTGCATGTTTGAACGTAAAATTTGAATTCGTGAAAATTTATGCAAAAATGGTTATAATCAAGTTAACCAATGTTCTAATTAAATATTTAACATCCCAAATTCATATTCCAGCTTTAAAAACTCTTAATTCAAATTGATTTAACGGAGTGCATAATTTGTGCACATTTACGCATGTTTGAGCGCAAAACGTGAACTCCTGCAAATTTTTGTACAAATGGTTTTAAACATTTTATCCAATGTTCAAATTGAATATTTATCATCCCAAATTCATTTTCCAACCTTAAAAACTCATTATTCAAATTTATTTAACGGAATGCATAATTTGTGCATATTTGCGCACGTTTGAATGCAAGACATGAACATGTGAGAATTTGTGCACAAATGGTTTGAACAAGTTATCCATTGTTTCAATTGAATATTTAATAACCCAAAATTATATTCCAGCTTTAAAAACTCATAATTCAAATTTATTTAACAGAATGGATAATTTGTACACATTTGCGCATGTCTGAATGCAAAACGTGAACTTGTGAAAATTTGTGCACAAATGGTTTTAAACAAGTTATCCAATGTTCCAATTGAATATTTAACATCCCAAATTCATATTCTAGCTTTAAAAACTCATAATTCAAACTGAATTTAGTGGACTGCATAATTTGTGCACATTTGTTCATATTTGAATAGAAAACGTAAACTCGTGAAAATTTATGCACAATGGTTTGAAAAAGTTATCCAATGTTCCAATTGAATATTTAAAATCCAAAATTTATATTCCAGCTTTAAAAACTAATAATTCAAATTGATTTAACGGAGTGCATAATTTGTGCGCATTTGCGCAAGTTTGATTGCAAAATGTGAACTCGTGCAAATTTATGCACAAATGATTTTAAATATGTTTTCCAATGTTCCTATTGATTATTTAACATCCCAAATTCCTATTCCAGCCTTAAAAACTCATAATTCAGATTGATTTAAAGGAATGCATAATTTGTGCGCCTTTGCACATGTTTGAACGCAAAACATGAACTCATGAAAATTTGTCCACAAATGGTTTTAAACATGTTATCCAATGTTCCAATTGAATATTTAACATCCCAAATTCATATTCCAGCTTTAAAATCTGTTAATCCAAATTGATTTAACGGAGTGCATAATTTGTGCTCATGTTTCAACGCAAAACGTGAACTCTTGCAAATTTTTTCACAAATGGTTTTAAACATGTTATCCAATATTCCAATTGAATATTTAACATCCCAAAATCATATTCTAGCCTTTAAAACTTATAATTCAAATTGATTTACAGGAATGCATAATTTGTGCGCCTTTGCGCATCTTTGAATGCAAAATGTGAACTTGTGAAAATTTGTGCACAAATTATTTTAAACATGTTATCCAATATTCCAATTGAATATTTAACATCCCAAATTAATATTCCAGCTTTAAAAACTCATAATTGAAATTGATTTAGGATTGTGCATAATTTGTGCGCATTTGGATATGTTTGAACGTAAAAAGTGAACTCATGCAAATTTGTGCACAAATGGTTATAAAAATGTTATCCAATGTTCAAATTTAATATTTAACATCCCAAATTCATGTTCCCACCTTAAAAACTCATATTTCAAATTGATTTAATGGAATGCATAATTTGTGCATATTTGCGCACGTTTGAACGCAAGACGTGAACTTATGAATATTTGTGCTCAAATGGTTTAAACAAATTCTCCATTGTTCCAATTAAATATTTAACAACCCAAAATTATATTCCAACTTTAAAAACTCATAATTCAAATTAATTTAATAGAATGCATAATTTGTGCATATTTGCGCACGTTTGAACACAAGACGTGAACTCGTTAAAATTTATGCACAAATGGTTTTAAACATGTTATCCAATGTTCCAATTGAATATTTAACATCCTAAATTCATATTACAGCTCTAAAAAATCATAATTCAAATTGATTTAATGGAGTACATAATTTGTGTGCATGTTTTAATGCAAAAGGTGAACTCATGCAAATTTATGCACTAATAGTTTTAAGGATGTTATCCAGTGTTCCAATTGAATATTTAGTGTCCCAAATTATTAATCCTTCTTTAGAAAATCATAAGTCAAATTGATTTTACGGAATGCATAATTTGTACACATTTACACATGTTTGAACGTAAAATGTGAACTTATGAAAATTTGTGCACAAATGGTTTGAAACATGTTATCCAATATTCCAATTGAATATTTAACATCCCAAGTACATATTCCATCTTTAAAAAGTCATAATTCAAATTGATTTAACCGAGTACATAATTTGTGCTCATTTGCGTATGTTTGAATGCAAAATGTGAACTCGTGCAAATTTGTGGACAAATGGTTTGAATAAGTTATCCAATGTTCTTATTGAATATTTAACATCCCAAGTTCATATTCCAGCCTTAGAAAATTATAATTCAAATTGATTTAAAGGAATGCATAATTTGTGCGCATTTACACATGTTTGAATGCAAAATGTGAACTCGTGCAAATTTTTGCACAAATGATTTTAAACATGTTATCCAATGTTAAAAATGAATATTTAACATCCAAAATTAATATTCAAGAATTTAAAACTCATAGCTCAAATTCATTTCATGGAATGCATAATTTGTGCACATTTGCGCATGTTTGAATGCAAAACGCGAACTCGTGAAAATTTGTGTACAATTGGTTTTGAACAAGTTATCCAATGTTCTAATTGAATATTTAACATCCTAAATTTCTAGCTTTAAAAACTCATAATTCAAATTGATTTAATAGAGTGCATAATTTGTTCACATTTGAGCATGTTTAAACGTAAAATGTGAACTCATGAAAATTTGTAGACAAATGGTTTGAACAAGTTCTCCAATGATCCAATTGAATATTTAACATCATAAAATCATATTCCAACTTTAAAAACTCATAATTCAAATTGATTTAATGGAGTGCATAGTTTGTGCACATTTGCGCATATTTGAATGCAAAATATGAACTCATGCAAATTTGTGCAAAAATGGTTTTAAACATGTTATCCAATATTCCAATGGAGTATTTAACATCCCAAATTCCTATTCCAGCCTTAAAAACTCACAATTCAAATTGATTTAAAGGAATGCCTAATTTGTTCGCCTTTGTGCATGTTTGAACGTAAAATTTGAATTCGTGAAAATTTATGCAAAAATGGTTATAATCAAGTTAACCAATGTTCTAATTAAATATTTAACATCCCAAATTCATATTCCAGCTTTAAAAACTCTTAATTCAAATTGATTTAACGGAGTGCATAATTTGTGCACATTTACGCATGTTTGAGCGCAAAACGTGAACTCCTGCAAATTTTTGTACAAATGGTTTTAAACATTTTATCCAATGTTCAAATTGAATATTTATCATCCCAAATTCATTTTCCAACCTTAAAAACTCATTATTCAAATTTATTTAACGGAATGCATAATTTGTGCATATTTGCGCACGTTTGAATGCAAGACATGAACATGTGAGAATTTGTGCACAAATGGTTTGAACAAGTTATCCATTGTTTCAATTGAATATTTAATAACCCAAAATTATATTCCAGCTTTAAAAACTCATAATTCAAATTTATTTAACAGAATGGATAATTTGTACACATTTACGCATGTCTGAATGCAAAACGTGAACTTGTGAAAATTTGTGCACAAATGGTTTTAAACAAGTTATCCAATGTTCCAATTGAATATTTAACATCCCAAATTCATATTCTAGCTTTAAAAACTCATAATTCAAACTGAATTTAGTGGACTGCATAATTTGTGCACATTTGTTCATATTTGAATAGAAAACGTAAACTCGTGAAAATTTATGCACAATGGTTTGAAAAAGTTATCCAATGTTCCAATTGAATATTTAAAATCCAAAATTTATATTCCAGCTTTAAAAACTAATAATTCAAATTGATTTAACGGAGTGCATAATTTGTGCGCATTTGCGCAAGTTTGATTGCAAAATGTGAACTCGTGCAAATTTATGCACAAATGATTTTAAATATGTTTTCCAATGTTCCTATTGATTATTTAACATCCCAAATTCCTATTCCAGCCTTAAAAACTCATAATTCAGATTGATTTAAAGGAATGCATAATTTGTGCGCCTTTGCACATGTTTGAACGCAAAACATGAACTCATGAAAATTTGTCCACAAATGGTTTTAAACATGTTATCCAATGTTCCAATTGAATATTTAACATCCCAAATTCATATTCCAGCTTTAAAATCTGTTAATCCAAATTGATTTAACAGAGTGCATAATTTGTGCTCATGTTTCAACGCAAAACGTGAACTCTTGCAAATTTTTTCACAAATGGTTTTAAACATGTTATCCAATATTCCAATTGAATATTTAACATCCCAAAATCATATTCTAGCCTTTAAAACTTATAATTCAAATTGATTTACAGGAATGCATAATTTGTGCGCCTTTGCGCATCTTTGAATGCAAAATGTGAACTTGTGAAAATTTGTGCACAAATTATTTTAAACATGTTATCCAATATTCCAATTGAATATTTAACATCCCAAATTAATATTCCAGCTTTAAAAACTCATAATTGAAATTGATTTAGGATTGTGCATAATTTGTGCGCATTTGGATATGTTTGAACGTAAAAAGTGAACTCATGCAAATTTGTGCACAAATGGTTATAAAAATGTTATCCAATGTTCAAATTTAATATTTAACATCCCAAATTCATGTTCCCACCTTAAAAACTCATATTTCAAATTGATTTAATGGAATGCATAATTTGTGCATATTTGCGCACGTTTGAACGCAAGACGTGAACTTATGAATATTTGTGCTCAAATGGTTTAAACAAATTCTCCATTGTTCCAATTAAATATTTAACAACCCAAAATTATATTCCAACTTTAAAAACTCATAATTCAAATTAATTTAATAGAATGCATAATTTGTGCATATTTGCGCACGTTTGAACACAAGACGTGAACTCGTTAAAATTTATGCACAAATGGTTTTAAACATGTTATCCAATGTTCCAATTGAATATTTAACATCCTAAATTCATATTACAGCTCTAAAAAATCATAATTCAAATTGATTTAATGGAGTACATAATTTGTGTGCATGTTTTAATGCAAAAGGTGAACTCATGCAAATTTATGCACTAATAGTTTTAAGGATGTTATCCAGTGTTCCAATTGAATATTTAGTGTCCCAAATTATTAATCCTTCTTTAGAAAATCATAAGTCAAATTGATTTTACGGAATGCATAATTTGTACACATTTACACATGTTTGAACGTAAAATGTGAACTTATGAAAATTTGTGCACAAATGGTTTGAAACATGTTATCCAATATTCCAATTGAATATTTAACATCCCAAGTACATATTCCATCTTTAAAAAGTCATAATTCAAATTGATTTAACCGAGTACATAATTTGTGCTCATTTACGTATGTTTGAATGCAAAATGTGAACTCGTGCAAATTTGTGGACAAATGGTTTGAATAAGTTATCCAATGTTCTTATTGAATATTTAACATCCCAAGTTCATATTCCAGCCTTAGAAAATTATAATTCAAATTGATTTAAAGGAATGCATAATTTGTGCGCATTTACACATGTTTGAATGCAAAATGTGAACTCGTGCAAATTTTTGCACAAATGATTTTAAACATGTTATCCAATGTTAAAAATGAATATTTAACATCCAAAATTAATATTCAAGAATTTAAAACTCATAGCTCAAATTCATTTCATGGAATGCATAATTTGTGCACATTTGCGCATGTTTGAATGCAAAACGCGAACTCGTGAAAATTTGTGTACAATTGGTTTTGAACAAGTTATCCAATGTTCTAATTGAATATTTAACATCCTAAATTTCTAGCTTTAAAAACTCATAATTCAAATTGATTTAATAGAGTGCATAATTTGTTCACATTTGAGCATGTTTAAACGTAAAATGTGAACTCATGAAAATTTGTAGACAAATGGTTTGAACAAGTTCTCCAATGATCCAATTGAATATTTAACATCATAAAATCATATTCCAACTTTAAAAACTCATAATTCAAATTGATTTAATGGAGTGCATAGTTTGTGCACATTTGCGCATATTTGAATGCAAAATATGAACTCATGCAAATTTGTGCAAAAATGGTTTTAAACATGTTATCCAATATTCCAATGGAGTATTTAACATCCCAAATTCCTATTCCAGCCTTAAAAACTCACAATTCAAATTGATTTAAAGGAATGCCTAATTTGTTCGCCTTTGTGCATGTTTGAACGTAAAATTTGAATTCGTGAAAATTTATGCAAAAATGGTTATAATCAAGTTAACCAATGTTCTAATTAAATATTTAACATCCCAAATTCATATTCCAGCTTTAAAAACTCTTAATTCAAATTGATTTAACGGAGTGCATAATTTGTGCACATTTACGCATGTTTGAGCGCAAAACGTGAACTCCTGCAAATTTTTGTACAAATGGTTTTAAACATTTTATCCAATGTTCAAATTGAATATTTATCATCCCAAATTCATTTTCCAACCTTAAAAACTCATTATTCAAATTTATTTAACGGAATGCATAATTTGTGCATATTTGCGCACGTTTGAATGCAAGACATGAACATGTGAGAATTTGTGCACAAATGGTTTGAACAAGTTATCCATTGTTTCAATTGAATATTTAATAACCCAAAATTATATTCCAGCTTTAAAAACTCATAATTCAAATTTATTTAACAGAATGGATAATTTGTACACATTTGCGCATGTCTGAATGCAAAACGTGAACTTGTGAAAATTTGTGCACAAATGGTTTTAAACAAGTTATCCAATGTTCCAATTGAATATTTAACATCCCAAATTCATATTCTAGCTTTAAAAACTCATAATTCAAACTGAATTTAGTGGACTGCATAATTTGTGCACATTTGCTCATATTTGAATAGAAAACGTAAACTCGTGAAAATTTATGCACAATGGTTTGAAAAAGTTATCCAATGTTCCAATTGAATATTTAAAATCCAAAATTTATATTCTAGCTTTAAAAACTAATAATTCAAATTGATTTAACGGAGTGCATAATTTGTGCGCATTTGCGCAAGTTTGATTGCAAAATGTGAACTCGTGCAAATTTATGCACAAATGATTTTAAATATGTTTTCCAATGTTCCTATTGATTATTTAACATCCCAAATTCCTATTCCAGCCTTAAAAACTCATAATTCAGATTGATTTAAAGGAATGCATAATTTGTGCGCCTTTGCACATGTTTGAACGCAAAACATGAACTCATGAAAATTTGTCCACAAATGGTTTTAAACATGTTATCCAATGTTCCAATTGAATATTTAACATCCCAAATTCATATTCCAGCTTTAAAATCTGTTAATCCAAATTGATTTAACAGAGTGCATAATTTGTGTGCATTTTGTGTGAATATTTAACATACCATATACATATTCCAGCTTTAAAAAGTCATAATTCAAATTGATTTAAAGGAGTGCATTAGCTGTGCACATTTGCATATGTTTAAACGCAAAACGTGAACTCGTGCAAATTTGTGGACAAATGGTTTGAACAAGTTATCCAATGTTTTTACTGAATATTTAAAATCCCAAGATCATCTTTCGGCCTTAAAAACTTATAATTCATATTGATTTAAAGGAATCCATAATTTGTGCGCATTTGCGCATGTTTGAATGCTAAACATGAACTTGTGCAAATCTGTGCAGAAATAGTTTTAAACATGTTATCCAATTTTCAAAATGAATATTTAACATCCAAAATTCATATTCCAGCCTTAAAAACTCATAATTCAAATTCATTTAACGCAATGCATAATTTTTGCACATTAGCGCATATTTGAATGCAAAACATGAACTCATGAAAATTTGTGCACAAATGGTTTTGAACAAGTTATCCAATATTTCAATTGAATATTTAACATCCCAAATTCCTATTCCAGTCTTAAAAACTCATAATTCAAATTGATTTAAAGGAATGCATAATTTGTGCGCCTTTGCACAAGTTTGAACGTAAAACATTAACTTGCAAAAATTTGTGCACAAATGATTATAAACAAGTTATCCAATGTTCCAATTAAATATCTAACATCCCGAATTCATATTCCAGCTTTAAAAACTCTTAATTCAAATTTATTTAATGGAGTGCATAATTTGTGCACATTTGCACATGTTTGAATGCAAAACGTGAACTCGAGCACATTTGTGCACAAATGGTTTTAAACATGTCATCCAATCCAATGTTCCATTTGAATATTCAATATCCCAAAATCATATTCCTACTTTAAAAATTCATAATTAAAATTGATTTAATGGAGTGCATAATTTATGCACATTTGCACATGTTTTAACGCAAAAAGTGAACACGTGAAAATTTATGTACAAAAGGTTTGAAACATATTATCCAATGTTCCAATTGAATATTTGACATCCCAAATTCATATTCCATCATCAAAAACTCATAAATCAAATTGATTTAACGGAGTGCATTATTTGTGCTCATTTGCTTATGTTTGAACACAAAACGTGAACTCGTGCAAATTTGTGCACAAATGGTTTGAAACATGTTATCCAATGTTCCAATTGAATATTTAAAATCCCAAATTCATATTCCAGATTTAAAAACTCATAATTCAAATTGGTTTAACGGAGTGTATAATTTGTGCACATTTGCGCATGTTTGAATGGAAAACGTCAACTCGTGCAAATTTGTGCACAAATGGTTTGAAACATGTTATCCAATGTTCCAATTGACTATTTAATATCTCAAATTCATATTCTAGCTTTAAAAACTCATAATTCAAATTGATTTAACGAAGTGCATAATTTGTGTGCACTTCTGCATGTTTGAACGCAAACATGAACTCGTGCAAATTTGTACAAAAATGGTTTGAAACATGCTATCCAATGTTCCAATTGAATATTTAATATCCTAATTTTCTATTCCAGCTTTAAAAACTCAAAATTCAAATTGATTTAATGGAGTGCATAATTTGTTATCATTTGCTCATGTTTGAATGCAAAATGTGAACTCGTGCAAATTTGTGCACAAATAATTTTAAACATGTTATCCAATGCTCAAATTGAATATCTAAAATCCCAAATTCCTATTCCATCATTAGAAACTCATAATTCAAATTGATTTTACGGAATTCATAATTTGTGCCCGTTTGTGCATGTCTGAACGCAAGACATGAACTCGTGTAAATTTGTGCACAAATGGTTTGAAACATGTCATCCAATATTCCAATTGAATATCTAATGTCCCAAATTCATATTCCAGCTTTAAAAACTCATAATTCAAATTTATTTAACGGAATGCATAATTTGTGCACATTTACGCATGTTTGAACACAAAACATGAACCTGTGCAAATTTGTGCACAAATGGTTTAAATCATGTTATCCAATCTTCCAATTGAATATTTCATATCCCAAATTCATATTCTAGTTTTAAAAAGCTCATAATTCAAATTGGTTTAATGTAGTGCATAATTTGCGCACATAGACGCATGTTTGAACGAAAAACAGAAACACGTGCAATTGTGTGCACAAATGGTTTGAAACATATTATCCAATGTTCAAATTGAATATTTGATATCCCAAATTAATATTCCAGTTATAAGTACTCATAATTCAAATTGATTTAACGGAGTGCACAATTTGTTCACATTTGCGCATGTTTAAATGCAAAACGTGAACTCATGCAAATTTGTACACAAATGGTTTGAAACATGCTATCCAATTTTCCAATTGATTATTTTATATCCAAAATTCATATTCCAGCTTTAAAAAATCATAATTCAAATTGATTTAACGGAGTGCATAATTTGTGCACATTTGCGCATGTTTGAACGGAAAATGTGAACTCGTGCAAATTTGTGCACAAAGGGTTTTAATCATGTTATCCAATGTTTCAATTGAATATTTAATATCCCAAATTCATATTCCATATTTAAAAACTCATAATTCAAATTGGTTTAACGGAGTGCATAATTTATGCATATTTGAACAAAAAACGGAAACTCGTGCAAATTTGTGCACAAATGGTTTAAATCATGTTATCCAATGTTCCAATTGAATATTTAATATCCCAAATTCATATTCCATCTTTGAAAACTAATATTCAAATTGATTTAACGGAGTGCATAATTTGTGCACATTTGCACATATTTGAACACAAAACGTGAACTCATGCAAATTTGTGCACAAATGGTTTGAAACTTGCTATCCAATGTTCCAATTGAATATTTAATATCCCAAATCATTATTCCAGCTTTAAAAACTCATAATTCAAATTGATTTAACAGAGTACATAATTTGTGCACATTTACGCATGTTTGTACACAAAACGTGAACTCATGGAAATTTGTGCACAAATGGTTTGAAACATGCTATCCAATGTTCCAATTGAATATTTAATATCCCAAATTCATATTCCAGCTTTGAAAACTCATAATTCAAATTGATTTAACAGACTGCATAATTTGTGCACATTTGCGCATATTTGAACGTAAAATTTGAACTCGTGCAAATTTGTGCACAAATGTCTTGCAAAATGCTATCCAATATTCCAATTGAATATCCAAAATTATTCTTCCAGCTTTAAAAACTCATAATTCAAATTGATTTAATGGAGTGCATAATTTGTGCACATTTGCGCATGTTTGTACACAAAACGTGAACTCATGGAAATTTGAGCATAAATGGTTTAAAACATGCTATCCAATGTTCCAGTTGAATATTTAATATCCCAATTTTCATATTCCAGCTTTAAAAACTCAAAATTCAAGTTGATTTAATGGAGCACATAATTTGTTATCATTTGCTCATATTTGAATGCAAAACGTGAACTCGTGCAAATTTGTGCACAAATGGTTTGAAACATGTTATCCAATGTTCCAATTGAATATTTAATATCCCAAATTCATATTCCAGATTTAAAAACTCATAATTCAAATTGGTTTAACGGAGTGTATAATTTGTGCACATTTGCGCATGTTTGAATGGAAAACGTCAACTCGTGCAAATTTGTGCACAAATGGTTTGAAACATGTTATCCAATGTTCCAGTTGACTATTTAATATCTCAAATTCATATTCTAGCTTTAAAAACTCATAATTCAAATTGATTTAACGGAGTGCATAATTTGTGTGCACTTCTGCATGTTTGAACGCAAACATGAACTCGTGCAAATTTGTACAAAAATGGTTTGAAACATGCTATCCAATGTTCCAATTGAATATTTAATATCCTAATTTTCTATTCCAGCTTTAAAAACTCAAAATTCAAATTGATTTAATGGAGTGCATAATTTGTTATCATTTGCTCATGTTTGAATGCAAAATGTGAACTTGTGCAAATTTGTGCACAAATAATTTTAAACATGTTATCCAATGCTCAAATTGAATATCTAAAATCCCAAATTCATATTCCATCATTAGAAACTCATAATTCAAATGGATTTTACGGAATTCATAATTTGTGCCCGTTTGTGCATGTCTGAACGCAAGACATGAACTCGTGTAAATTTGTGCACAAATGGTTTGAAACATGTCATCCAATATTCCAATTGAATATCTAATGTCCCAAATTCATATTCCAGCTTTAAAAACTCATAATTCAAATTTATTTAACGGAATGCATAATTTGTGCACATTTACGCATGTTTGAACACAAAACATGAACCTGTGCAAATTTGTGCACAAATGGTTTAAATCATGTTATCCAATCTTCCAATTGAATATTTCATATCCCAAATTCATATTCTAGTTTTAAAAAGCTCATAATTCAAATTGGTTTAATGTAGTGCATAATTTGCGCACATAGACGCATGTTTGAACGAAAAACAGAAACACGTGCAATTGTGTGCACAAATGGTTTGAAACATATTATCCAATGTTCCAATTGAATATTTAATATCCCAAATTAATATTCCAGTTATAAATACTCATAATTCAAATTGATTTAACGGAGTGCACAATTTGTTCACATTTGCGCATGTTTAAATGCAAAACGTGAACTCATGCAAATTTGTACACAAATGGTTTGAAACATGCTATCCAATTTTCCAATTGATTATTTTATATCCAAAATTCATATTCCAGCTTTAAAAAATCATAATTCAAATTGATTTAACGGAGTGCATAATTTGTGCACATTTGCGCATGTTTGAACGGAAAATGTGAACTCGTGCAAATTTGTGCACAAAGGGTTTTAATCATGTTATCCAATGTTTCAATTGAATATTTAATATCCCAAATTCATATTCCATATTTAAAAACTCATAATTCAAATTGGTTTAACGGAGTGCATAATTTATGCATATTTGAACAAAAAATGGAAACTCGTGCAAATTTGTGCACAAATGGTTTAAAACATGTTATCCAATGTTCCAATTGAATATTTAATATCCCAAATTCATATTCCATCTTTGAAAACTAATATTCAAATTGATTTAGCGGAGTGCATAATTTGTGCACATTTGCACATATTTGAACACAAAACGTGAACTCATGCAAATTTGTGCACAAATGGTTTGAAACTTGCTATCCAATGTTCCAATTGAATATTTAATATCCCAAATCATTATTCCAGCTTTAAAAACTCATAATTCAAATTGATTTAACAGAGTACATAATTTGTGCACATTTACGCATGTTTGTACACAAAACATGAACTCATGGAAATTTATGCACAAATGGTTTGAAACATGCTATCCAATGTTCCAATTGAATATTTAATATCCCAAATTCATATTCCAGCTTTGAAAACTCATAATTCAAATTGATTTAACAGAGTGCATAATTTGTGCACATTTGCGCATGTTTGAACGTAAAATTTGAACTCGTGCAAATTTGTGCACAAATGTCTTGCAAAATGCTATCCAATATTCCAATTGAAAATTTAATATCCAAAATTATTATTCCAGCTTTAAAAACTCATAATTCAAATTGATTTAATGGAGTGCATAATTTGTGCACATTTGCGCATGTTTGTACACAAAACGTGAACTCATGGAAATTTGAGCACAAATGGTTTAAAACGTGCTATCCAATGTTCCAATTGAATATTTAATATCCCAATTTTCATATTCCAGCTTTAAAAACTCAAACTCAAAATTCAAATTGATTTAATGGAGCACATAATTTGTTATCATTTGCTCATATTTGAATGCAAAACGTGAACTCGTGCAAATTTGTGCACAAATGGTTTGAAACATGTTATCCAATGTTCCAATTGAATATTTAATATCCCAAATTCATATTCCAGCTTTAAAAACTCATAATTCAAATTGATTTAACAGAGTGCATAATTTGTGCACATTTGCGCATGTTGAACTCAAAACGTGAACTCGTGCAAATTTGTACACAAATGGTTTGAAACATGCTATCCAATGTTCAAATTGAATATTTAATATCCTAAATCATTATTCAGCTTTAAAAATTCATAATTCAAATTGATTTAATGGAGTGCATAATTTGTCGACATTTGTGCATGTTTGAACGCAAAACGTGAACTTGTGCAAATTTATGCAAAAATTAATATGAACCCTAAATATGAAGTATAAAAAAAAGTGCCTAAATATGAAGAATTCAAGCTAATTAGCTTAATTTCCTATTTTGAAATTAAGTAGCTTGATATGGATGAGTTTTGGAGTTATTTCTATTTTGGAGTCAATAAGGAAGATTCAAGAACATTCTAGAAGATGTGAGGAGATTCAAGAATATTCCAAATCAAAGTCAATAAGTCAAAGTCAAAGTCAAGTAGTCAATAAGTTAAAGTCAAGGGTCAATGGTCAACATGTGACATGGCAACATGCTTTAATGCTTAGTTGTCATGAGTTGTCATTTTGCTTAGTTGTCATAAATTGTAATTAGTTGTCAATTTTGACTTTTCAAAGATGAGTTGTCATTAGTTGTCCTATTTTGAAGGAAATCTCCTTAATTAAAGATTTTCCTATATAGGTATCTTTGGGAATAATGAATAAAACCTTTTCCTTCAAGAATTAGGTTGTTTACATGCCTATATAAGGGCTACAAATATGTAAAACGAATTTTAGAAAAGCATTGAATTATTAAAAGTGAGGTTTTTCCTTGAACTTTGTTCTTTTGAAACTTTGCAAGTTTACTTGAATTATTTCACTTCTACCTTTCATTACAATTACTAGGTTAGATTAAACTTAGAATTGTGTGATTGTTCATCTTATAATAGCTAAGTATCTTGCTTCATTTTAATAAGCAAGGGGTTTAGCTCCATCTTCATAACCTCATCTTGACGATCTTGGGCAACAATTTCAAAGTTGGATGCACGTTCTATCTCTATTATAGGTATGGTTCGTATCAGTTTGGTATCAAAGCCAAACTTCAATATTTGGTTACGTATCCTTTAATTTTCATGTATTATCTATTCTTTTCTTCTTCTCAATTTTTCATAAATTGAAAAAAAATAAAAAAAAAATTTTTTGAGTGAAACACGAGAGCATTCACATCCTTGAGTGTAAACACGTAAGGGAGTGTTTTGTGAGGATTTCTTTTTTATTTTTTTTTCTAAATTATCTTTGTGTGTGGTTATTATGGACGTGCCTTATTTTCTTAATGGGGATGATCCTTATGTTTATTTGGAATGGATGCAACAAATGGAGGAGATATTTGATTCTCTTGAATTATGTGATTTCCAAAAGTATAAACTTGCTTCTTGTAAATTTTTAGGTCATGCTGCTATATGGTGGGAAGATTTGATGGCTTCATGGAGAGAGAATAGGCATAGTGAGATTAAAATTTGGAGATAATGAAGAGGTTAATGAGTAGACATTTTATTCCTTTTTGAAGTTAGGGATAAATTGCATCTTAAATATTATAAAGGCTTAAATAAGTGATGAATTATGCATTAATGATTATATTAAAAAGTTTAAGTTGTTTGTAATTGCAAGTGATGTAGGTGAATTTGAAAGGAGGAAAGTTGCAAAATTCATCAGTGGGCTTAAGTGTGATATTGCTAGAGATTGAAGAAAGAAGTGCAATTAGAACCTTCTATCTCTTTGAAGGTTGTAATTGACCTTGCTTTGGAGTTTGAAAAGCAGTGGGTTCTTATAAGGAGACAATGACAATGTGTGATTCCAAGGAGTATGAAGGTGTTAAAGTACCGAATTGGTTGAGTAACAAGTTGAGGAGAAGAGTGGGGAGGAAGAGTGTCAAATTGAAACTACACCACCAAAGACAGTTATTTAACACCCTATATTCATATTCCAGCTTTCCAAAATTCATAATTCACATTTGCGCATCTTTGAATGCAAAATGTGAACTCGTGAAAATTTGTGCACAATGGTTTTAAATATGTTATTAAAAATTCCAATTGAATTTTTAACATCCCATATTCATATTCCAGTATTCCAAAAAAAATAATTCAAATTGATTTAATGGATTGCATAATTTATGCAAATTTGCGCATATTTGAATGCAAAATGTGAACTCGCATAAATTTATGAAAAAATCATTTAAAGATGTTATCCAATGTTGCAATTAAATATTTAACATCCTATATTCATATTCCAGCTTTAAAAACTCTTAATCCAATTTGATTTTATGAAATGCATAATTTGTCCACATTTGCACATGTTTCAAAACAAAACATGAACTTGTGCAAATTTATGGACAAATGGTTTGAAAAAGTTATCTAATGTTCTAATTGAATATTCAAATTGATTTAACAGATTACATAATTTGTGCACATTTGCGTATGTTTGAACTCAAAATGTGAACACATGCATATTTGTGCATAAATGGTTTTAAACATTTTATCCACTGTTCAAATTGAATAATTAACATCCCAAATTCCTATTCTAGCTTTTAAAACTCATAATTCAATTTGATTTTATGAAATGCAAAATTTGTGCACATTTGCGAATGTTTGAACGCAAAATGTGACTCATGAAAATTTGAGCCAAATGGATTTAACAAGTTATCCAATGTTCTAATTGAATACTTAACATCAAAAACTCATATTCCAGATTTAAAAAATCATAATTCAAATTGATTTAACGGAGTGCATAAATTGTGCACATTTGCGCATGTTTGAACGCAAAACGTGAACTCGTGCAAATTTGTGGACAAATGGTTTTAAACAAGTTATGCAATGTTCCAATTGAATATTTTACATCAAAAATTCATATTCCTACCTTAAAAACTTATAATTCATATTGATTTAATGGAATGCATAATTTGTGCGCATTTGCGCATGTTTGAATGCAAAACGTAAACTCATACAAATTTGTGCTCAAATGGTTTTAACCAAGTTATCCAATGTTAAAATTGATATTTAACATCCCAAATTCATATTCCATCCTTAAAAACTCATAATTCAAATTTATTTAACGGAATGCATAATTTGTGCACATTTGCGCATGTTTGAACGCAAAACGTGAACTCGTGAAAATTTGTGAACAAATGGTTTTAAACATGTTATCCAATGTTCCCATTGAATATTTATCATCCAAATTTCATATTTGAGCTTTATAAACACAAAATTCAAATTGATTTAATGGAGTTCACAATTTGTGCACATTTGCCCATGTTTGAACGCAAAACGTGAACTCGGGAAAATTTGTGCACAAATGGTTTGAACAAGTTATCCAATGTTACAATTGAATATTTAACATCTTAAATTCATATTCCAGCTTTAAAAACTTATAATTCATATTGATTTCAAGGAATGCATAATTTGTGCACATTGGCCATGTTTGAACTCAAAACGTGAACTCATGCAAATTGTACACAAATGGTTTTAAACATGCTGTCCAATGTTCCATTTGAAAATTTAACATCCCAAAATTATATTCCAACATTAAAACACATAATTAAAATTAATTTAATGGAGTGCATAATTTGTGCACATTTGAACATGTTTGATCGCAAAACGTGAACTCGTACAAATTTGTGCACAAATGATTTTAAAAATGTTATCCAATTTTCAAATTGAATATTTATGTAACAGCCCAGACCAACCCGCATCAGATATTGTCCGCTTTGCCCAAGCCCAGCCCGCAGTGCACGGTTTTAAAACGCGTCTGATGGGAGAAGGTATCCACACCCTTATAAGGCGTGCTTCGTTCTCCTTTCCAACCGATGTGGGATATCACAATCCACCCCCCTTAGGGCCCAGCGTCCATGCTGGCACACCGATCCGGGCTTCGGCTCTGATACCATTGTAACAGCCCAGACCAACCCGCATCAGATATTGTCCGCTTTACCCAAGCCCAGCCCGCAGCGCACGGTTTTTAAAACGCGTCTGATGGGAGAAGGTATCCACACCCTTATAAGGCGTGCTTCGTTCGTTTCTACGCCTTGGCAAATACCTCAGCGTTTTGCCGGGGGCTATGTGTGGGCGTCGACGTTGGAAGGAGTGCATTGTGATATCCCACATCGGGTTGGGAAGGAGAACGAAGCACGCCTTATAAGGGTGTGGATACCTTCTCCCATCAGACGCGTTTTAAAACCGTGCGCTGCGGGCTGGGCTTGGGCACAGCGGACAATATCTGATGCGGGTTGGTCTGGGCTGTTACAATGGTATCAGAGCCGGAGCCCGGATCGGTGTTGCCAGCATGGACGCTGGGCCCTAAGGGGGGTGGATTGTGATATCCCACATTGGTTAGGAAGGAGAACGAAGCACGCCTTATAAGGGTGTGGATACCTTCTCCCATCAGACGCGTTTTAAAACCGTGCGCTGCGGGCTGGGCTTGGGCAAAGCGGACAATATCTGATGCGGGTTGGTCTGGGCTGTTACAATGGTATCAGAGCCGGAGCCCGGATCGGTGTGCCAGCGTGGATGCTGGGCCCTAAGGGGGGTGGATTGTGATATCCCACATCGGTTGGGAAGGAGAACGAAGCACGCCTTATAAGGGTGTGGATACCTTCTCCCATCAGACGCATTTTAAAACCGTGCGCTGCGGGCTGGGCTTGGGCAAAGCGGACAATATCTGATGCGGGTTGGTCTGGGCTGTTACAATTTAACATCCCAAACTCCTATTCCAACCTTCAAAAAACATAATTCAAATTTATTTAAAGGAATGCATAATTTGTGTGCCTTTGCACATGTTTGAATGCAAAACGTGAAGGCGTGTCAATTTATGGATAAATGGTTTGAACAAGTTATCCAATGTTCCAATTGAATATTGAACATCCCAAATTCAATTTCCAGCCTTTAAAACTTATAATTCATAATGATTTAAAGGAATACATAATTTGTGCGCGTTTGCGCATGTTTTAATGCAAAACGTTAACTCTTATAAATTTTGAGCACAAATGGTTTTAAACATGTTATCCAATGTTCCAGTTGAACATTTAACATCAAAAAATCATATTTCAACTTTAAAAACTCATAATTCAAATTGATTTAACATAGTGCTTAATTTGTGCAGATTTGCACATGTTTGAAGGCAAATGTGAACTCGTGAAAATTTGTGCACAAATGGTTTTAAACAAGTTATCTAATGTTCCAATTGAATATTTATCATCCCATATTCATATTCCAACTTTCCAAAACTCATAATTCAAATTGATTTAACGGAGTGCATAATTTGTGCACATTTGCGCATCTTTGAATGCAAAACCTGAACTCGTGAGAATTTGAGCAAAAATGGTTTTAAATATGTTATTCAATGTTCCAATTGAATATTTAACATCCCATATTCATATTCCAGCTTTCCAAAACTCATAATTCAAATTGATTTAATGGAGTGCATAATTTGTGCACATTTGCGCATGTTTGAACGCAAAATGTGAACTCATGCAAATTGTGGAAAAATGGTTTTAAACAAGTTATCCAATGTTCCAATTGAATATTTTACATCAAAAATTCATATTCCTTCCTTAAAAACTTATAATTCTTATTGATTTAATGGAATGCATAATTTGTGAGCATTTGCGCATGTTTGAACGCAAAATGTGAACTCATGCAAATTTGTGCTCAAATGGTTTTAACCAAGTTATCCAATGTTCAAATTGAATATTTAACATCCCAAATTCATATTCCAGCCTTAAAAACTCATAATTCAAATTGATTTAACGGAATGCATAATTTGTGAACATTTGCACATGTTTTAACGCAAAACGTGAACTCGTGAAAATTTATGCACAACTGATTTTAAACATGTTATCCAATGTTCCCATTGAATATTTAATGTCCAAATTTCATATTTGAGCTTTATAAACACATAATTCAAATTGATTTAACGGGGTTCATATTTTTGTGCACATTTGCCCATGTTTGAACGCAAAACGTGAACTCGGGAAAATTTATGCACAAATGGTTTGAACAAGTTATCCAATGTTACAATTGAATATTTAACATCTTAAATTCATATTCTAGCTTAAAAACTTATAATTCATATTGATTTCAAGGAATGCATAATTTGTGCACATTTGCGTATGTTTGAACTCAAAACATGAACTCATGCAAATTTGTGCACAAATGGTTTTAAACATGTTGTCCAATGTTCCAATTGAAAATTTAACATCCTAAAATTATATTCCAACATAAAAACACATAATTAAAATTAATTTAATGGAGTGCATAATTTGTGCACATTGAACATGTTTGATCGCAAAACGTGAACTCGTACCAATTTGTGCACAAATGGTTTTAAACATGTTATCCAATTTTCAAATTGAATATTTAACATCCCAAACTCTATTCCAACCTTGAAAAATCATAATTCAAATTTATTTAAAGGAATGCATAATTTGTGCGCCTTTGCGCATGTTTGAATGCAAAATGTGAAGGCGTGACAATTTGTGGATAAATGGTTTTGAACAAGTTATCCAATGTTCCAATTGAATATTGAACATCCCAAATTCAATTTCCAGCCTTTAAAACTTATAATTCATAATGACTTAAAGGAATGCATAATTTGTGGCCGTTTGCGCATGTTTTAATGCAAAACGTTAACTCTTGGAAATTTTGAGCACAAATGATTTTTAACATGTTATCCAATGTTCCAGTTGAACATTTAATATTAAAAAATCATATTTCAACTTTAAAACTCACAATTCAAATTGATTTAACATAGTGCTTAATTTGTGCAGATTTGCACAGGTTTGAAGGCAAAATGTGAACTCATGAAAATTTGTGCACAAATGGTTTTAAACAAGTTATCTAATGTTCCAATTGAATATTTATCATCCCATATTCATATTCCAACTTTCCAAAACGCATAATTCAAATTGATTTAACGGAGTGCATAATTTGTGCACATTTGTGCATCTTTGAATGCAAAACCTGAACTCATGAGAATTTGTGCAAAAATGGTTTTAAATATGTTATTCAATGTTCCAATTGAATATTTAACATCCCAAATGCATGTTGCAGCTTTAAAAACACATAATTCAAAATTGATTTAACGGAGTCCATCATTTGTGCACATTTGCGCATGTTTGAACGCAAAACGTGAACTCGTGCAAATTTGTGGACAAATGGTTTAAACAAGTTATCCAATGTTCCAATTGAATATTTTACATCTAAAATTCATATTACTACCTTAAAAACTTATAATTCATATTGATTTAATGGAATGCATAATTTGTGCGCATTTGCGCATGTCAAAACGTGAACTCATGCAAATTTGTGCTCAAATGGTTTTAACCAAGTTATCCAATGTTCAAATTGAATATTTAACATCCCAAATTCATATTCCAGCCTTAAAAACTCATAATTCAAGTTGATTTAATGGAATGCATAATTTGTGCACATTTGCGCATGTTTGAATGCAAAACGTGAACTCGTGAAAATTTATGCACAAATGGTTTTAAACATGTTATCCAATGTTCCAATTGAATATTTAATGTCCAAATTTCATATTTGAGCTTTATAAACACATAATTCAAATTGATTTAACGGGGTTCATAATTTGTGCACATTTGCCCATGTTTGAACGCAAAACGTGAACTCGGGAAAATTTGTGAACAAATGGTTTGAACAAGTTATCCAATGTTAAAATTGAATATTTAACATCTTAAATTCATATTCCAGCTTAAAAACTTATAATTCATATTGATTTCAAGGAATGCATAACTTGTGCACATTTGCGTATGTTTGAACTCAAAACGTGAACTCATGCAAAATTGTGCACAAATGGTTTTAAACATGTTGTCCAATGTTTCAATTGAAAATTTAACATCCCAAAATTATATTCCAACATAAAAACACATAATTAAAATTAATTTAATGGAGTGCATAATTTGTGCACATTTGAACATGTTTGATCGCAAAACGTGAACTCGTACAAATTTGTGCACAAATGATTTTAAACATGTTATCCAATTTTCGAATTGAATATTTAACATCCCAAACTCCTATTCCAACCTTCAAAAATCATAATTCAAATTTATTTAAAGGAATGATTAATTTGTGCACCTTTGCGCATGTTTGAACGCAAAACGTGAAGGCGTGTCAATTTATGGATAAATGGTTTGAACAAGTTATGCAATGTTCCAATTGAATATTGAACATCCCAAATTCAATTTCCAGCCTTTAAAAATTATAATTCATAATGATTTAAAGGAATGCATAATTTGTGCGCGTTTGCTCATGTTTTAATGCAAAACGTTAACTCTTGCAAATTTTGAGCACAAATGGTTTTAAACATGTTATCCAATGTTCCAGTTGAACATTTAATATCAAAAAATCATATTTCAACTTTAAAAACTCACAATTCAAATTGATTTAACATAGTGCTTAATTTGTGCAGATTTGCATACGTTTGAAGGCAAAATGTGAACTCGTGAAAATTTGTGCACAAATGGTTTTAAAAAAGTTATCTAATGTTCCAATTGAATATTTATCATCCCATATTTATATTCCAACTTTCCAAAACTCATAATTCAAATTGATTTAACGGAGTGCATAATTTGTGCACATTTGCGCATCTTTGAATGCAAAACCTGAACTCTTGAGAATTTGTGCAAAAATGGTTTTAAATATGTTATTCAATGTTCCAATTGAATATTTAACATCCCATATTCATATTCCAGCTTTCCAAAACTCATAATTCAAATTGATTTAACGGAGTGCATAATTTGTGCACATTTGCGCATGTTTTAACTCAAAACGTGAACTCATGAAAATTTGTGGACAAGTGGTTTGAACAAGTTAACCAATGTTCCAATTGAATATTTAGCATCTAAAATTCATACTACTTCCTTAAAAACTTATAATTCATACTGATTTAAATGAATGCATAATTTGTGTGCATTTGCGCATGTTTGAATGCAAAACGTGAACTGATGCAAATTTGTGCTCAAATGGTTTTAAATAAGTATCCAATGTTCAAATTGAATATTTAACATAACAAATTCATATTCCAGCCTTAAAAACTCGTAATTCAAATTGATTTAATGGAATGCATAATTTGTGCACATTTGCGCACGTTTGAAAGCAAAATGTGAGCTTGTGAAAATTTATGCACAAATGGTTTTAAACATGTTATCCAATGTTCCAATTGAATATTTAACATCCCCAAATTCATATTCCAGCTTTAAAAACTCGTAATTCAAATTTGTTCACAAATTCAATATTTAACATCCTAAACTCATATTCCAGCTTTAAAAAATCATAATTCAAATTTGTGCACAATTGAATATTTAACATCCCATGTTTGAACGCAAAACGTGAACTCATGCAAATATTTGTGGACAAATGGTTTGAACAAGTTATCCAATGTTCCAATTGAACATTTAAAATCTCAAATTCATTTTCCACCCTTAAAAACTTATAATTCATATGATTTAAAGGAATGCATAATTTGTGCGCATATGCGCATGTCTGAATGCAAAATGTGAACTCATGCAAATTTGTGCACAAATGGTTTTAAACATGTTATTCAATGCTCAAATTGAATATTGACATCCCCAAATTCATATTCTAGCCTTAGAAACTCATAATTCAAATTGATTTAAGGGAATTCATAATTTGTGCACATTTGCACATGTTTGAATGCAAAATGTGAACTCGTGAAAATTGTCTAGTTTTGTTATTTTGAACAGGTTTACCATGATGACATACTTCATTCAGAAAATAAGTGATATAAATGCATGTTTTGAAGTAAAACTTTTTAAATGTTAGTTTTTGATGCTGGAGGATGTTGGAATGTGCCAACTTCATAACATGGGGTTGATTCGAGGATGAATCATCTTCAAGAGGAAGGGAATCAAATGATCCTAATGCGATCCAAGATTCAATTTTTATCAATTCGTCTTTTAGTAGCCTACTTTAGTGTTTTGATCATGTTTGAAATAAGCTATCCAATGTTCTAAATGCATACTTAATTTCCCAAATTCATATTCCTACTTTTCAAACTCATAATTCAATTTGATTTAACGAAGTGCATAATTTGTGCACATTTGTGCATGTTTGAATGCAAAACAGAAACTTATTCAAAATTGTGCACAAATGGTTTTAAAAATGTTATCCAATTTTCCAATTGAATATTTGACATCCCAAATTCATGTTCCAGCCTTGAAAATTTATAATTATTAATTGATATAAAGGAATGCATAATTTGTGTGCCTTTGCGCGTGTTTGAACGCAAAACGTGAACATGTGTAAATTTGTGGACAAATAGTTTGAACAAGTTATCCAATATTCCGATTGAATATTACACATCCAAAATTCATATTCCAACCTTAAAAACTCATAATTTAAATTGATTTAAAGGAATGCAAAATTTAAGCACATTTGCGCACGTTTGAATGCAAAACGTGAACTCGTGAAAATTTGTGCACAAATGGTTTGAAACATGTTATCCAATGTTCCAATTGAATATATAACTTCCCAAATTCATATTAAAGCATGAAAACTCATAATTCAAATTGATTTAAAGGAATGCATAATTTGTGCACGTTTGCACTTTTTTGAACGCAAAACATGAACTCGTGCAAATTTGTGGACAAATTATTTCAACAAGTTATCCAATGTTCCTATTAAATATATAACATCTGAAATTCATTTTCCAACTTTAAAAACTCATAATTGAAATTGATTTAACAGAGTGCATAATTTGTGCGCATGTTTCAACGCAAAACATCAACTCTTACAAATTTTTTCACAAATGGTTTTAAACATGTTATCCAATATTCAAATTGAATATTTAACATCCCAAAATCATATTCTGGCCTTTAAAACTTATAATTCAAATTGATTTATAGGAATGCATAATTTGTGCGCCTTTGTGCATCTTTGAATGCAAAATGTGAACTTGTGAAAATTTGTGCACAAATTATTTTAAACATGCTATCCAATGTCCAATTGAATATTTAACATCCAAATTAATATTCCAGCTTCAAAAACTCATAATTGAAATTGATTTAGGATTGTGCATAATTTGTACGTATTTGCATATGTTTGAACGTAAAAAGTGAACTCATGCAAATTTGTGCACAAATGGTTATAAAAATGTTATCCAATGTTCAAATTTAATATTTAACATCCCAAATTCATGTTCCCCACCTTAAAAACTCATATTTCAAATTGATTTAACGGAATGCATAATTTGTGCATATTTGGCGCACATTTGAACGCAAGACGTGAACTTATGAAAATTTATGCTCAAATGGTTTAAACAAGTTCTCCATTGTTCCAATTAAATATTTAAAACCCAAAATTATATTCCAACTTTAAAAACTCATATTCAAATTAATTTAACAGAATGCATAATTTGTGCATATTTGCGCACGTTTGAACACAAGATGTGAACTCGTTAAAATTTATGCACAAATGGTTTTAAACATGTTATCCAATGTTCCAATTGAATATTTAACATCCTAAATTCATATTACAGCTCTAAAAAATCATAATTCAAATTGATTTAATGGAGTACATAATTTGTGCGCATGTTTTAATGCAAAAGGTGAACTCATGCAAATTTATGCACTAATAGTTTTAAGGATGTTATCCAGTGTTCCAATTGAATATTTAGTGTCCCAAATTATTAATCCTTCTTTAGAAAATCATAAGTCAAATTGATTTTATGGAATGCATAATTTGTACACATTTACACATGTTTGAACGTAAAACGTGAACTTATGAAAATTTGTGCACACATGGTTTGAAACATGTTATCCAATATTCCAATTGAATATTTAGCATCCCAAATACATATTCCATCTTTAAAAAGTCATAATTCAAATTGATTTAACCGAGTGCATAATTTGTGCTCATTTACGTATGTTTGAACGCAAAATGTGAACTCATGCAAATTTGTGGAGAAATGGTTTGAACAAGTTATCCAATGTTCTTATTGAATATTTAACATCCCAAGTTCATATTCCAGCCTTAGAAAATTATAATTCAAATTGATTTAAAGAAATGCATAATTTGTGTGCATCTATGCATGTTTGAATGCAAAATGCGAACTCGTGCAAATTTTTGCACAAATGGTTTTAAACATGTTATCCAATGTTAAAAATGAATATTTAACATCCAAAATTAATATTCAAGAATTTAAAACTCATAGCTCAAATTCATTTCATGGAATGCATAATTTGTACACATTTGCGCCTGTTTGAATGCAAAACGTGAACTCATGAAAATTTGTGCACAAATGGTTTTGAACAAGTTATCCAATGTTCTAATTGAATATTTAACATCCCAAATTTCTAGCTTTAAAAACTCATAATTCAAATTGATTTAACAGAGTGCTTAATTTGTTCACATTTGCGCATGTTTAAACGTAAAATGTGAACTCATGAAAATTTGTAGAAAAATGGTTTGAACAAGTTCTCCAATGATCCAATTGAATATTTAACATCACAAAATCATATTCCAACTTTAAAAACTCATAATTCAAATTGATTTAATGGAGTGCATAATTTGTGCACATTTGCGCATATTTGAATGCAAAATATGAACTCATGCAAATTTGTGCAAAAATGGTTTTAAACATGTTATCCAATGTTCCAATGGAATATTTAACATCCCAAATTCCTATTCTAGCTTTAAAAACTCACAATTCAAATTGATTTAAAGGAATGCCTAATTTGTTCGCCTTTGCGCATATTTGAACGTAAAATTTAAACTCGTGAAAATTTATGCAAAAATGGTTATAATCAAGTTAACCAATGTTCTAATTAAATATTTAACATCCCAAATTCATATTCCAGGTTTAAAAACACTTAATTCAAATTGATTTAATGGAGTGCATAATTTATGCACATTTGCATATATTTGAACGCAAAACGTGAACTCGTGAAAATTTTTGCACAAATGGTTTTAAACATTTTATCCAATGTTCAAATTGAATATTTATCATCCCAAATTCATTTTCCCACCTTAAAAAGTCATTATTCAAATTTATTTAACGGAATGCATAATTTGTGCATATTTGCGCACGTTTGAACGCAAGACATGAACATGTGAAAATTTCTGCACAAATGGTTTGAACAAGTTATCCATTGTTTCAATTGAATATTTAATAACCCAAAATTATATTCTAGCTTTAAAAACTCGTAATTCAAATTTATTTAACAGAATGGATAATTTGTATACATTTGCGCATGTCTAAATGCAAAACGTGAACTTGTGAAAATTTGTGCACAAATGGTTTTAAACAAGTTATCCAATGTTCCAATTGAATATTTAACATCCCAAATTCATATTCTAGCTTTAAAAACTCATAATTCAAACTGATTTAGTGGACTGCATAATTTGTGCACATTTGCTCCTGTTTGAACAGAAAACGTAAACTCGTGAAAATTTATGCACAATGGTTTGAAAAAGTTATCTAATGTTCCAATTGAATATTTAAAATCCAAAATTTATATTCCAGCTTTAAAAACTAATAATTCAAATTGACTTAACGGAGTGCATAATTTATGCGCATTTGCGCAGGTTTGATTGCAAAATGTGAACTCGTGCAAATTTGTGCACAAATGGTTTTAAATATGTTTTCCAATGTTCCTATTGATTATTTAACATCCTAAATTCCTATTCCAGCCTTAAAAACTCATAATTCAGATTGATTTAAAGGAATGCATAATTTGTGCGCCTTTGCACATGTTTGAATGCAAAACATGAACTCATGAAAATTTGTCCACAAATGGTTTTAAACATGTTATCCAATGTTCCAATTAAATATTTAACATCCCAAATTCATATTCCAGCTTTAAAATCTGTTAATCCAAATTGATTTAACAGAGTGCATAATTTGTGTGCATTTTCACATGTTTGAATGCAAAATGTGAACTCGTAGAAATTTATGGACAAATGGTTTGAACTAGTTATCCAATGTTCCAATTGAATATTCAAATTGATTTCATGGATTGCATAATTTGTGCACATTTACGTATGTTTGAATGAAAAATGTGAACTCATGCAAATTTGTGCACAAATGGTTTTAAACATCTTATCCAATGTTCAAATTGAGTATTTAACATCCCAGATTCCTATTCAAGCTTTTGAAACTCATAATTCAAATTGATTTTACGGAATGCATTATTTATGCACATTTGCGCATGTTTGAACGCAAAACATGAACTCATGAAAATTTATGCCCAAATGGTTTTAAACATGTTATCCAATATTCCAATTGAATATTTAACATCCTTAGCTCATATTCGAGCTTTCAAAAATCATTATTCAAATTGATTTAATTGAGTGAATAAATTGTGCACATTCGCGCAAGTTTGAACACAAAACGTGAACTCGTGCAAATTTGTGGACAAATGGTTTGAACAAGTTATCCAATGTTCCAATTGAATTTTTAACATCAAAAATTCATTTTCCTACCTTAAAAACTTATAATTCATATTGATTTAAAGGAATGCATAATTTGTGCGCATTTGCGCATATTTAAATGTAAAACGTGAACTTGTGCAAATTTGTGCTCAAATGGTTTTAAACATGTTATCCAATGTTCAAATTGAATATTTAACATCCCAAATTCATATTCCAGCCATAAAACTCATAATTCAAATTGATTTATCGGAATGCATAATTTATGCACATTTACGCACGTTTGAATGCAAAATGTGAACTCGTGAAAATTTGTGCACAAATGGTTTTAAACATATTATCCAATGTTACAATTGAATATTTAACAACCCAAATTCCAATTCCAACTTTAGAAACTCACAATTCAAATTGATTTTATAGAATGCATAATTTGTGCACATTTGCACATGTTTGAACGCAAAACGTGAACTCACGAAAATTTGTGCACTAATAGTTTTAAAGAAGTTATCCAATGTTCAAATTGAATATTTAACATCCCAAATTCATATTCCAGCTTTACAAAACTCATAATTCAAATTGATTTAATGGAGTGCATAATCTGGGTCCATTTGTGCATGTTTGAACACAAAACATGAACTCGTGCAAATTTGTGCACAAATAGTTTTAAACATGTTATTCAATGTTCCAATTGAATATTTAAACATCCCAAAATTCATATTACAGCTCTAAAAACTCATAATTCAAATTGAATTAACAGAGTGCATAATTTGTATGCATTTGCATATGTTTTAACGCAAAAGGTAAAGTCATGCAAATTTATGCACTAATAGTTTTAAGCATGTTATCCAGTGTTTCAATTGAATATTTAACATCCCAAATTATTAATCGTGCTTTAGAAAATCATAAGTCAAATTGATTTTATGGAATGCATAATTTGTGCCCATTTGCGCATGTTTGAAATCAAAATGTGAACTCGTGAAAATTTATGCACAAATGGTTTGAAACATGTTATCCAATGTTCCAATTGAATATTTAACATCCCATATAAATATTCCAGCTTTAAAAAGTCGTAATTCAAATTGATTTAAAGGAGTGCATTAGTTGTGCACATTTGCATATGTTTAAACGCAAAACGTGAACTCGTGCAAATTTATGGACAAATGGTTTGAACAAGTTATCCAATGTTCTTACTAAATATTTAACATCCCAAGTTCATCTTTTGGCCTTAAAAACTTATAATTCATATTGATTTAAAGGAATGCATAATTTGTGCGCATTTGCGCATGTTTGAACGCAAAACATGAACTTGTGCAAATCTGTGCAGAAATAGTTTTAAACATGTTATCCAATTTTCAAAATGAATATTTAACATCCAAAATTCATATTCTAGCCTTAAAAACTCATAATTCAAATTCATTTAATGCAATGCATAATTTGTGCACATTAGCGCATGTTTGAATGCAAAACATGAACTCATGAAAATTTGTGCACAAATGGTTTTGAACAAGTTATCCAATATTTCAATTGAATATTTAACATCCCAAATTCCTATTCCAATCTTAAAAACTCATAATTCAAATTGATTTAAAGGAATGCATAATTTGTGCGCCTTTGAATAAGTTTGAACGTAAAACATTAACTTGCAAAAATTTGTGCACAAATGATTATAAACAAGTTATCCAATGTTCCAATTAAATATCTAACATCCCAAATTCATATTCCAGCTTTAAAAACTCTTAATTCAAATTGATTTAATGGAGTGCATAATTTGTGCACATTTGCACATGTTTGATTGCAAAATGTGAACTCGAGCACATTTGTGCACAAATGGTTTTAAACATGTCATCCAATCCAATGTTCCATTTGAATATTCAATATCCCAAAATCATATTCCTGCTTTAAAAATTCATAATTAAAATTGATTTAATGGAGTGCATAATTTGTGCACATTTGCACATGTTTTAACGCAAAAAGTGAACACGTGCAAATTTATGTACAAAAGGTTTGAAACATATTATCCAATGTTCCAATTGAATATTTGACATCCCAAATTCATATTCCATCATCAAAAACTCATAAATCAAATTGATTTAACGGAGTGCATTATTTGTGCTCATTTGCTTATGTTTGAACACAAAACGTGAACTCATGCAAATTTGTGCACAAATGGTTTGAAACATGTTATCCAATGTTCCAATTGAATATTTAATATCCCAAATTCATATGCCATATTTAAAAACTCATAATTCAAATTGGTTTAACGAAGTGCATAATTTGTGCACATTTGCGCATGTTTGAATGGAAAACGTCAACTCCATGCAAATTTGTGCACAAATGGTTTGAAACATGTTATCCAATGTTCCAATTGAATATTTAATATCCCAAATTCATATTCTAGCTTTAAAAAACTCATAATTCAAATTGATTTAACAGAGTGCATAATTTGTGTGCACTTCTGCATGTTTGAACGCAAATATGAACTCATGCAAATTTGTGCAAAAATGGTTTGAAACATGCTATCTAATGTTCCAATTGAATATCTAATATCATAATTTTCTATTCCAGCTTTAAAAACTCAAAATTCAAATTGATTTAATGGAGTGCATAATTTGTTATCATTTGCTCATGTTTGAATGCAAAATGTGAACTCGTGCAAATTTGTGCACAAGTAATTTTAAACATGTTATCAATGCTCAAATTGAATATCTAACATCCCAAATTCCTATTCCATCATTAGAAACTCATAATTCAAATTGATTTTACGGAATTCATAATTTGTGCCCGTTTGTGCATGTCTGAACGCAAGACATGAACTCGTATAAATTTGTGCACAAATGGTTTGAAACATGTCATCCAATATTCCAATTGAATATTTAATATCCCAAATTCATATTCAAGCTTTAAAAACTCATAATTCAAATTTATTTAACGGAATGCATAATTTGTGCACATTTGCGCATGTTTGAACACAAAACGTGAACTGTGCAAATTTGTGCACAAATGGTTTAAATCATGTTATCCAATATTCCAATTGAATATTTCATATCCTAAATTCATATTCTAGTTTTAAAAAGCTCATAATTCAAATTGGTTTAATGTAGTGCATAATTTGCGCACATAGACACATGTTTGAACGAAAAACGAAAACACGTGCAAATGTGTGCACAAATGGTTTGAAACATATTATCCAATGTTCCAATTTAATATTTAATATCCCAAATTAATATTCTAGTTATAAATACTCATAATTCAAATTGATTTAACGGAGTGCATAATTGTTCACATTTGCGCATGTTTAAACGCAAAACGTGAACTCATGCAAATTTGTACACAAATGGTTTAAAACATGCTATCCAATTTTCCAATTGATTATTTTATATCCAAAATTCATATTCCAGCTTTAAAAAATCATAATTCAAATTGATTTAACGGAGTGCATAATTTGTGCACATTTGCGCATGTTTGAACGGAAAATGTGAACTCGTGGAAATTTGTGCACAAAGGGTTTCAATCATGTTATCCAATGTTCCAATTGAATATTTAATATCCCAAATTCATATTCCATATTTTAAAACTCATAATTCAAATTGGTTTAACGGAGTGCATAATTTATACATGTTTGAACAAAAAACGGAAACTCGTGCAAATTTGTGCACAAATGGTTTAAAACATGTTATCCAATGTTCCAATTGAATATTTAATATCTCAAATTCATATTCCATCTTTGAAAACTAATATTCAAATTGATTTAGCGGAGTGCATAATTTGTGCACATTTGCACATATTTGAACACAAAACGTGAACTCATGCAAATTTGTGCACAAATGGTTTGAAACTTACTATCCAATGTTCCAATTGAATTTTTAATATCCCAAATCATTATTCCAGCTTTAAAAACTCATAATTCAAATTGATTTAACAGAGTACATAATTTGTGCACATTTGCGCATGTTTGTACACAAAACGTGAACTCATGGAAATTTATGCACAAATGGTTTGAAATATGCTATCCAATGTTCCAATTGAATATTTAATATCCCAAATTCATATTCCAGCTTTCAAAACTCATAATTCAAATTGATTTAACAGAGTGCATAATTTGTGCACATTTGCGCATGTTTGAATGCAAAATGTGAACTCGTGCAAATTTGTGCACAAATGTCTTGCAACATGTTATCCAATGTTCCAATTGAAAATTTAATATCCAAAATTATTATTCCCACCTTTAAAAACTCATAATTCAAATTGATTTAACGGAGTGCATAATTTGTGCACATTTGCGCATTTGTACACAAAACGTGAACTCATGGAAATTTGTGCACAAATGGTTTGAAACATGCTATCCAATGTTCCAATTGAATATTTAATATCCTAATTTTCATATTCCAGCTTTAAAAACTCAAAATTCAAATTGATTTAATGGAGCACATAATTTGTTATCATTTGCTCATATTTGAATGCAAAACGTGAACTCGTGCAAATTTGTGCACAAATGGTTTGAAACATGTTATCCAATGTTCTAATTGAATATTTAATATCCCAAATTCATATTCCAGCTTTAAAAACTCATAATTCAAATTGATTTAATGGAGTACATAATTTGTGCACATTTGCGCATGTTTGAACTCAAAACGTGAACTCGTGCAAATGTGTACACAAATGGTTTGAAACATGCTATCCAATGTTCCAATTGAATATTTAATATCCCAAATCATTATTCAGCTTTAAAAACTCATAATTCAAATTGGTTTAATGGAGTGTATAATTTGTCGACATTTGCACATGTTTGAACGCAACACGTGAACTTGTGCAAATTTGTGCAAAAATTAATATGAATCCTAAAAAGTATAAAAAAAAGTGCCTAAATATGAAGAATTCAAGCTAATTAGCTTAATTTCGTATTTTGAAATTAATTAGCTTGATATGGATGAGTTTTGGAGTTATTTCTATTTTGGAGTCAATAAGGAAGATTCAAGAACATTCTAGAAGATGTGAGGAGATTCAAGAATATTCCAAATCAAAGTCAACAAGTCAAAGTCAAAGTCAAGTAGTCAACAAGTTAAAGTCAAGGGTCAATGGTCAACATGTGACATGGCAACATACTTTAATGCTTAGTTGTCATGAGTTGTCATTTTGCTTAGTTGTCATAAATTGTAATTAGTTGTCAATTTTGACTTTTCAAAGATGAGTTGTCATTAGCTGTCCTATTTTGAAGGAAATCTCCTTAATTAAAGATTTTCCTATATAGGTATCTTTGGGAATAATGAATAAAACCTTTTCCTTTAAGAATTAGGGTTGTTTACATGCCTATATAAGGGCTACAAATATGTAAAACGAATTTTAGAAAAGCATTGAATTATTAAAAGTGAGGTTTTTCCTTGAACTTTGTTCTTTTGAAACTTTGCAAGTTTACTTGAATTATTTCACTTCTACCTTTCATTATAATTACTAGGTTAGATTAAACTTAGAATTGTGTGATTGTTCATCTTATAATAGCTAAGTATCTTGCTTCATTTTAATAAGCAAGGGGTTTAGCTCCATCTTCATAACCTCATCTTGACGATCTTGGGCAACGATTTCAAAGTTGGATGCACGTTCTATCTCTATTATAGGTATGGTTCATATCAGTTTGGTATCAAAGCCAAACTTCAATATTTGGTTACTTATCCTTTAATTTTCATGTATTATCTATTCTTTTCTTCTTCTCAATTTTTCATAAATTGAAAAAAAATAAAAAAAAATTTTTTTTGAGTGACACACGAGAGCATTCACATCCTTGAGTGTAAACACGTAAGGGAGTGTTTTGTGAGGATTTCATTTTTAATTTTTTTCTAAATTATCTTTGTGTGTGGTTATTATGGACGTGCCTTATTTTCTTAATGGGGATGATCCTTATGTTTATTTGGAATGGATGCAACAAATGGAGGAGATATTTGATTCTCTTGAATTATGTGATTTCCAAAAGTATAAACTTGCTTCTTGTAAATTTTTAGGTCATGCTACTATATGGTGGGGAAGATTTGATGGCTTCATGGAGAGAGAATAGGCATAGTGAGATTAAAAATTGGGAGATAATGAAGAGGTTAATGACTAGACATTTTATTCCTTCTGAAGTTAGGGATAAATTGCATCTTAAATTATAAAGGCTTAAATAAGGTGATGAATTATGTGTTAATGATTATATTAAAAAGTTTAAGTTGTTTGTAATTGCAAGTGATGTAGGTGAATTTGAAAGGAGGAAAGTTGCAAAATTCATCAGTGGGCTTAAGTGTGATATTGCTAAGAGATTGAAGAAAGAAGTGCAATTAGAACCTTCTATCTCTTTGAAGGTTGTAATTGACCTTGCTTTGGAGTTTGAAAAGCAAGTGGGTTCTTATGAGGAGACAATGACAATGTGTGATTCCAAGGAGTATGAAGGTGTTAAAGTTACCGAATTGGTTGAGTAATAAGTTGAGGAGAGGAGTAGGGGGGAAGAGTGTCAAATTGAAACTACACCACCAAAGACAGTTATTGAAAACATATGCACTAATCAACTGGTGAGAGAAAATAAGCAAGGCATGAGTGAAAAGGAGAACCTAGAGATTAGGAGCATCATGAAAGATCAAGAGTTGATTATTCATCATGATTATGCTAACAACTCTATTCTTTCTTTTTCTAGTGTTTTGAAATTTTGTTTTACAGACTTCTATGCCATACAAAGATCCCTTTACTGATGTTATTGAAGTTCCTTAATATGAACCCTAAAAGGGGTTAAATGCAAGCATGGACCTTAATAATGAAGAATTCAAGCTAATTAGCTTATTTTTCAAATTTGAAACTAATTAGCTGAATATGGACGAATTGTGATATATTTTTCTATTTTGGAGTCAATAAAGAAGATTCTAGAAGATGTGAGAAGATTCAAGAATATTCCAAGTCAAAGTCAAATAGTCAACAAGTCAAAGTCAAGGGTCAATGGTCAACATATGACATGGGCTACACATATTATGGACGAATTAAGGATGTATTTTTTTGACAATTTGAATCAATTGCTTTGTTCTTTTGAAAATTTGCAAGTTTACTTGAATTGTTTCACATCTACCTTTCATTACAATTGCTAGGTTAGACTTAGAATTGTGTGATTGTTCATCTTTTAATAGCTAGGTATCTTACTTCAAATTAATAAGAAAAGGGTTTAGCTCCATCTTCACAACCTCATCTTGACGATCTTGTGCAATGATTTCAAAGTTGGATGCGCATTTTATCTCTGTTATAGGTAGGGTTCATATCAGTTTGAACCCTAAAAGGGGTTAAATGCAAGCATGGACCTTAATAATGAAGAATTCAAGCTAATTAGCTTATTTTTCAATTCTGAAAGTAATTAGCTGAATATGGAAGAATTGTGATATATTTTTCTATTTTGGAGTCAATAAGGAAGATTCAAGAAGATTCTAGAAGATGTGAAAAGATTCAAGAATATTCCAAGTCAAAGTCAATAAGTCAAAGTCAAGGGTCAATGGTGAACATATGACATGGCATGCTTCAATGCTTAGTTGTCATAAGTTATCAATTTTGCTTAGTTGTCATGAATTGTAATGAGTTGTCAATTTTGACTTTTGAAAGATGAGTTGTCACTAGTTGTCCTATTTTAAAGGAAATCTCTTTAATTAAGGATTTTCCTAAATAGGTATCCTTAGGAATAAGGAATAAAACCTTTTCCTTCAAGGATTAGGTTATTTACATGCCTATATAAGGGCTACACATATTATGGACGAATTGAGGATATATTTTTTTGAAAATTTTAATCAATTAAGTGAGGTTTTTCCTTAACTTTGTTCTTTTGAAACTTTGCAAGTTTACTTGAATTATTTCACATCTACCTTTCATTACAATTGCTAGGTTAGACTTAGAATTGTATGATTGTTCATCTTTTAATAGCTAAGTATCTTGCTTCAAATTAATAAGCAAGGGGTTTAGCTCCATCTTTATAACCTCATCTTGACGATCTTTGGCAATGATTTCAAAGTTGGATGCGCGTTCTGTCTCTGTTATAGGTAGGGTTCGTATCAGTTTGGTATTAGAGCCAAACTTCAAGGTTTGGTTACGTATCCTTTTATTTTTATATTTTATCTATTCTTTTTTTCTTCTCAATTCTTCATATATTAAAAAAAAACAAACAAACAAACAAACAAAATTTTTAGTGAAACACGAGAGCATTCACATCCTTGATTGTAAACACATAAGGGAGTGCTTTGTGAGGATTTTTTTTTTCTATATCTTTTCAAACCTTTTTTTTTAGCATGGATATGCCTTATTATCTTAGTGGGGATGATCCTTATGTTTATTTGGAATGGATGCAACAAATGGAGGAGATATTTGATTCTCTTAAATTAAGTGATTTTCAAAAGTGTAAACTTGCTTCTTGTAAATTTTTCAGACATGCTGCTATATGGTGGGAAGATTTGATGGCTTCATGGAGAGAGAATAGGCATAGTGAGATTAAAAATTGGGAGATAATGAAGAGGTTAATGACTAGACATTTTATTCCTTCTGAAGTTAACGATAAATTTCGTCTTAAATTACATAGGCTGAAACAAGGTGATGAATTATGCGTTAATGATTATATTAAAAAGTTTAAGTTGTTTGTAATTGCAAGTGATGTAAGTGAATTTCAAAGGAGGAAAGTTGAAAAATTGATCGGTGGGCTTAAGTGCGATATTGCTAAGAGATTGAAGAAAGAAGTGCAATTAGAACCTTCTATCTCTTTGAAGGTTGTAATTGAACTTTCTTTGGTGTTTGAAAAATAAGTGGGTTCTTATGAGGAGACAATAATGGTGTGTGAATCCAAGGAAAGTGAAGGTGTTGAAGTTAGTGAATTAGTTGAGCAACTAGTTGAGCAAAAGGGCAATGAGGAAGAGTGCCAAATTGAAACTTCACCGCCAAAGGCAAGTATTGAAGACATATGCACTAATCAACAACATGAAGAGTTTCCATCTTCATTAAGGAGTGCTTTGGGGAGGGAAACCTATAAAATTGAGAGAAAAGGAAAAAGTGAGCTAAGTGCTACAAATGAGTTGAGTGAGAAAAGTGAGGAAAATGGGAAACACTTTGTAAGAGAAAATAAGCCAGTCATAAGTGAAAAGAAAATAAATGATTGTACTAAAATGAGTGATGTGAGCCAACCTATACTTGTACCTATGTATAAGGATGTTTTGTTTATCACTAACCAAATTCTTCATCAATTGCCTAGTTTTGTTGTTTCAAACAGGTTTATCATATTGACATACTTCATCCAGAAAACAAGTATTGCTATACATGTTGTGAAGATAAAGTTTTCAACCAAGAAGTTTGTGTTTGACCCTGGAGGATTTGAAAATTTATCAACCCTAGAAGATGGCTATGATTCAAGGGCGAATCATCTTCAAGAGGGAGGGAATAATATGAACCCTAAAAGGGGTTAAATGTAAGCATGGACCTTAATAATAAAGAATTCAAGCTAATTAGCTTATTTTTCAATTCTGAAATTAATTAGCTGAATATGGACGAATTGTGATATATTTTTCTATTTTGGAGTAAATAAAGAAGATTCTAGAAGATGTGAGAAGATTCAAGAATATTCCAAGTCAAAGTCAACAAGTCAAAGTCAAAGTCAAATAATCAACAAGTCAAAGTCAAGGTCAATGGTCAACATAAGACATAGCATGTGACATAGCATGCTTCAATGCTTAGTTCTTAGTTGTTATGAGTTGTCAATTTTGCTTAGTTGTCATGAATTATAATGAGTTGTCAATTTTGAGTTTTCAAAGATGAGTTGTCATTAGTTGTCCTATTTTGAAGAAAATCTCCTTAATTAAGGATTTTCCTATATAGGTATCCTTAGGAATAAGGAATAAAACATTTTCCTTCAAGGATTAGGTTATTTTCATGCCTATATAAGGGCTACACATATTATGGACGAATTAAGGATGTATTTTTTTGACAATTTTAATTAATTAAGTGAGGTTTTTCCTTAACTTTGTTCTTTTGAAAATTTGCAAGTTTACTTGAATTGTTTCACATATACCTTTCATTAAAATTGCTAGGTTAGACTTAGAATTGTGTGATTATTCATCTTTTAATAGCTAAGTATCTTGCTTCAAATTAATAAGCAAGGGGTTTAACTCCATCTTCACAACCTCATCTTGACGATCTTGGGCAATGATTTCAAAGTTGGATGCACGTTCTATCTCTATTATAGGTAGGGTTCGTATCATTCCTTATGTCAACAATGCAATCTATGGAGTTTTCACTTGTACTAAGAAGAACTTGAGATATTCATGTTTCAAGTTTAGAAGGAATCAACAAGAATATAGTCCTTACAAGTTCATGGATAGTAGTCCTATGTTCCAATTTCTCAATCACATCCAAGCTATGTTAAAGCTACTTTTATGGAGCATTACTTCAAAGGAGAAGATTTCAACAAAGGAGTTTGTATTTAACCCTATAGGATTTGCAAATTTATCAACTTTAGAAGATGGCTATGATTCGAGGGCAAATCATTTTCAAGAGGGAGGGAATAATATGAACCCTAAAAGGGATTAAAAAAAGTGCTTAAAAAAACTCATAATTCAAATTGATTTAACGGAGTGCATAATTTGTGCACATTTACACAAGTTTGAATGTAAAACGTGAACTCGGGAAAATTTGTGCACAAATGGTTTGAAACATGCTATCCAATGTTCCAATTGAATATTTAATATAACAAATCCTTACTCCAGCTTTAAGAACACATAATTCAAATTGATTTAACAAAGTGCATAATTTGTGCACATTTGCTCACATTTGAACTCAAAACGTGAACTCGTGCAAATTTGTGCACAAATGGTTTGAAACATGTTATCCAATGTTTCAATTGAATATTTAATATACTAAAATCATATTTCACCTTGAAAAACTCATAATTCAAATCAAATTAATGGAGTGCAAAATTTGTGCACATTTGCTCATGTTTGAACGCAAAACATGAACTCGTGCAAATTTGTGCACAAATGGTTTGAAACATGCTATCCAATGTTCCAATTTCATATTTAATATCCAAAATTCATATTCAAGTTTTAAAAACTCATAATTAAAATTGATTTAACGGAGTGCTTTATTTATGCACATTTGCGCACGTTTGAATGCAAAAGGTGAACTCATTCAAATTTGTGGCCAAATGGTTTGAAACATGCAATCCAATGTTCCAATTGAATATTCAATATCCCAAATTCATATTCCTACTTTAAAAATTCATAACTCAAATTGATTTAATGGAGTGCATAATTTGTGCACATTTGCGTAGTTTTGAACGCAAAACGTGAACTTGTGCAAATTTGTGCACAAATGGTTTAAAACATGTTATCCAATGTTCCAATTTAAAATTTAATATCCCAAATTCATATTCCATCTTAAAAAACTCATAGTTCAAATTGATTTAATAGAGTGCATAATTTGTGCATGTTTGAATGCAAAAAGTGAACTTGTGCAAATTTGTGCTCAAATGGTTTGAAACATGCTATCCAATGTTCCAATTGAATATTCAATATCCCAAATTAATAATTTTGCTTTTAAAATTCATAGTTCAAATTGATTTAACGAAGTGCATAATTTGTGCACATTTGCACATGTTTGAACGCAAACCATGACCTCGTGCAAATTTGTGCACAAATGGGTTGAGACATGCTACTCAATGTTCCAATTGAATATTTAATAACCAAAATTTTTATTCTAGCTTCAAAAGTACATCATTCAAATTGATTTAACGGATTTGCACATGTTTGAACGCAAAACGTGGACTCGTGCAAATTTGTGAACAAAAGGTTTGAAACATATTATCCAATGTTCCAATTGAATATTTAACATCATAAATTCATATTCCAGCTTTAGAAACTCATAATTCAAATTGATTTTATGGAGTGCATAATTTGTGCTCAATTGCTTATGTTTGAATGGAAAATGTGAACTCGTGCAAATTTGTGCACAAATGTTTTGAAACATGTTATCCAATGTTCCATTTGAATATTTAATATCCCAAATTCATATACCAGCTTTAAAAACTCATATTTCAAATTGGTTTAACGGAGTGCATAATTTGTGCACATTTGCACATGTTTGAATGGAAAATGTGAACTCGTGCAAATTTCTTCACAAATGGTCTGAAACAAGTTATCCAATGTTCCAATTGAATAGTAAATATCCAAAATTCTTATTCCACCTTTAAAAACTCATAATTCAAATTGATTTAGCGGAGTGCATAATTTGTGCACATTTACGCATGTTTGAATGCAAAACGTGAACTCGTGCAAATTTGTGCACAAATGGTTTGAAACACGTTATCCAATTTTCCAATTGAATATTTAATATCCAAAATTCTTATTCCAGCTTCAAAAACTCATAATTCAAATTGATTTCACGGAGTGCATAATTTGTGCTCATTTGCTCATGTTTGAACGGAAAACGTGAACTCATACAAATTTGTGCACAAATGGTTTGAAATATGCTATCCAATGTTCCAATTGAATATTTAATATCCAAAATTCTTATTCCATCTTTAAAAACTCAAAATAAACTTGGTTTAACATAGTGCATAATTTGTGCACATTTACGCATGTTTGAACGCAAAATATGAACTCGTGCAAATTTGTGCACAAATGGTTTGAAATATGTTATCCAATGTTCCAATTGAATATTTACTATCCCAAATTCATATTCCAGCTTAAAAAACTCATAATTAAAATTGATATAATGCAGTGCATAATTTGTGCACATTTGCGCATGTTTGAACGTAAAAAGTGAACTCTTGCAAATTTGTGCCCAAATGGTTTGAAACATGTTATCCAATGTTCCAATTGACTATTTAATATCCAAAATTCATATTCCAACTTTAAAAACTAATAATTCAAATTGATTTAACAAAGTGCATAATTTGTGCACATTTGCGTATATTTGAACGCAAAACGTGAACTCGTGCAAATTTGTGCACAAATGGTTTGAAACATGTTATCCAATGGTCTAGTAGAAAATTTAATATCCTAAATTCATATTCCAGCTTGAAAAACTCATAATTAAAATTGATTTAATGGAGTGCATAATTTATGCACATTTACGCATGTTTGAATGCACAATGTGAACTCGTGTAAATTTGAGCACAAATAATTTTAAACATGTTATCCAATGCACAAATTGAATTTTTAACATCCCAAATTCCTATTCCAACATTAGAAACTCAAAATTCAAATTGATTTTATGGAATGCATAATTTATGCCCTTTTGTGCATGTTTGAACGTAAATTTTTGCACAAATGGTTTGAAACAAATTATTCAATGTTGTAATTGAATATTTAACATCCCAAATTGATATTCCAGCTTGAAAAACTTATAATTCAAATTTATTTAACGGAGTGCATAATTTGTGCCCATTTGCGCACGTTTGAACGCAAACTGTGAAATTGTACAAAATTGTGCACAAATAATTTTAAACATGTTACCCAATGCTGAAATTGAATATTTAACATCTGAAATTCCTATTCTATTGTTAGAAACTCATAATTCAAATTGATTTAACGAAGTGCAAAATTTGTGCACTTTTGTGCATGTTTGAACGCAAAACGTGAACTCGTGCAAATTTGAGCACAAATGGTTTGAAACATGCTATCCAATGATCCAATTGAATATTCAACATCCCAAATTCAAATTCCAACTTTAAAAACACATAATTCAAATTGATTTAATGGGGTGCATAATTTGTGCACATTTATGCATGTTTGAACGCAAAATGTGGACTTGTGCAAATTTGTGCACAATAGGTTTGAAACATGTTATCTAATGTTCCAATTGAATATTCAACATCCCAAATTCATATTCGAGCTTTAAAAATTCATAATTCAAATTGATTTAATGGAGTGCATAATTTATGCACATTTGCGCATGTTTGAACGCAAAGTATGAAGTCGTTCAATTTTATGCTCAAAAGGTTTGAAACGTATTATCCAATGTTCCAATCGAATATTTAACATCACTAATTCTTATTCTAGGTTTAGAAACTCATAATTGAAATTGATTTAATGGAATGCATAATTTGTGCACATTTACGCATGTTTAAATGCAAAATGTGAACTCTTGCAAATTTGTGCACAAATGGTTTGAAACATGTTATCCAATGTTCTGATTGATTATTTAATATCCAAAATTCTTATTCCATCTTTGAAAACTCATAATTCAAATTGATTTAACGGAGTGCATAATTTGTGCACATTTGCACAAGTTTGAATGCAAAACGTGAACTCGTGCAAATTTATGCACATATTGTTTAAAACATGCTATCCAATTTTCCAATTGAATATTTAATATCCAAAATTCTTATTCCAGCTTTAAAAAATCATTATTCAAATTAATTTAACGGAGTGCATAATTTGTGCACATTTGCGCATGTTTGAACGCAAAACGTTATCTCTTATAAATTTTTGCACAAATGGTTTGAAATATGCAATTCAATGTCCCAATTGAATATTTAATATCCCAAATTCATCTTTGAGCTTTAGAAACTCATATTTCAAATTGATTTAACGGAGTGCATAATTTGTGCAAATTTGCACATGTTTAAATACAAAATGTGAACTCATGCACATTTATGCAGAAATGGGTTGAAACATGTTATCCAATGTTCAAATTGAATATTTAACATCCCAAATTCATATTTCAACTTTAAATACTCATAATTTAAATTGATTTAGCTGAGTGCATAATTTGTGCACATTTGTGCATGTTTGAACACAAAATGTGAACTCATGTAAATTTGAAACGAATGGTTTGAAACATGTTGTCCAATGTTCCAATTGAATATTTAATATCCTAAATTCCTATTCCAACTTTAAAAACTCATAATTGAAATTGATTTAACGGATTGCATAATTTGTGCATGTTTGAACGCAAAATGTGAACTTATGGAAATTTGTTCATAAATGGTTTGAAACATGTTATCCAATGTTCAAATTGAATATTTAATTTCCCAAGTTCATATTCTAGCTTTAAAAATTCATAATTCAAATTGATTTAACGTAGTACATAATTTGAGCACATTTGCGCATGTTTGAATGCAAAACGTGAACTCCTACAAATTTGTGCACAAATGGTTTGAAACATGTTATCCAATGGTCCAATTGAATATTTAATATCCCAAATTCATATTCCAGCTTTAGAAACTCATAATTAAAATTGATTTAACGGAGTGCATAATTTGTGCACATTTGCCCATATTTGAACGCAAAACGTGAACTCGTGCAAATTTGTGCACAAATGGTTTGAAAAATGTTATCCAATGTTCCTATTGAATATTTAACATCCCAAATTCATATTCCTGCTTTAAGAACTCATAATTCAAATTGATTTAATGGAGTGCATAATTTGTGCTCATTCGCTCTTGTTTGAACGCAAAACATGAACTTGTGCAAATTTGTGCACCAATGGTTTGAAACATGTTATCCATTGTTCCAATTGAATATTTAATATCCCAAATTATTATTCCAAATTTAAAAACACATAATTCTAATTGATTTAACGGAGTGCATAATTTGTGCACATTTGCCCATGTTTGTATGCAAAACGTGAACTCGTGCAAATTTGTGCCCAAATAATTTTAAACATGTTATCCAATGCTCAAATTTAATATTTAACATCCCAAATTCATATTCCAACATTAGAAATTCATAATTCAAATTGATTTTATGGAATCCATAATTTGTGCCCTTTTGTGCATAATTGAACGTAAAACGTGAACTCATGCAAATTTGTCCACAAACGGCTTGAAACATGTTATCCAATATTCCATTTGAATATTTAATATCCGAAATTCATATTGCAGCTTTAAAAACTCATAATTCAATTTGCTTTAACAGAGTGCATAATTTGCGCATGTTTGAACGCAAAACGTGAACCCGTACAAATTTGTGCACATATGGTTTGAAAAATGTTATCCAATGTTCCAATGGAATACTCAATATCACAAATTCAAACTCTTGCTTTAAAAATTCATAATTCAAATTGATTTAACGGAGTGCATAACTTGTGCGCCCATGTTTGAACGCAAAATATGAACTCGCACAATTTTTTGCACAAAAGGTTTGAAACATGTTATCCAATGTTCCAATTGAATATTTAATATCACAAATTCATATTCTAGCTTTAAAAACTCATAATTCAAATTAATTTAATGGTGTCCCTAATTTGTCCACATTAGCGCATGTTTGAACGCAAAACGTGAATTCATGCAAATTTATGCTCAAAAGGTATGAAACGTATTATCTAATTTTCCAATTGAATATTTAGCATCCCTAATTCTTATTCTAGGTTTATAAGCTCATAATTCAAATTGATTAACGGAATACATAATTTGTGCACATTTGTGCATGTTCGAACACAAAACGTGAACTCATGCAAATTTGTGCACAAATGGTTTGAAACATGTTATCCAATGCTCCAATTGAATATTTAACATCCCAAATTCATATTCCAGCTTTAAATACTCATAATTCAAATTTATTTAACGGAGTGCATAATTTGTGCACATTTGCGCATGTTTGAATGCACAATTTGAACTCTTGCAAATTTGTGCACAAATGGTTTGAAACGTGCCATCCAATATTTCAACTGAATATTTAATATCCCAAATTCGTATTCCTACTTTAAAAACTCATAATTCAAATTGATTTAATGGAGTGCATAATTTATGCACGTTTGTGCATACTTGAATGCAAAACGTGAAATCATGCAACTTTGTGCACAATTGGTTTAAAACATGCTATCCACTATTCCAATTTAATATTTAATATCCCAAATCCATATTGTAGCTTTAAAAAATCATAATTCAAATTGATTTAATGGAGTTCATAATTGTGCACATTTGTGCATGTTTAAATGCCAAAATTGAACTTGTGCAAATTTGTGCACAAATGGTTTGAAATGATACGAACGTGGTTAACTTGTTCCAAACCCGTATTCAATCTTGATAAGTTTGCCAAGGGTCGTTCATAAATCAAGCAAAAAGAAACTTTAATTCCTAATAAGACCCTTAAATAACCTGCACTTAAGAACCTTAATTATGAAGAATTAAAGGTTGTTTAATATAATCCTAAGATTAACAAATTCAATTTTAAGTCTAAATTGAACTAGGTTGAATATACCAAACCTTCACTTGATAAATTCATAAAAGTTCTTTTAAGAACAAAAGAGAAGGACTTTAACCTCACAATAATTGAAATTTAATTGATAAAACTCATTCTATTTCGTTCTACAATGCTATGTAATCATCCTAATCCTTGAAGGAATAGGTTTTCTTACTTATTCCTAAAGACACCTATAAAGGAAAATCCTTTACTAAATAGGATCCATTTAAAAATATGACAACTAATGACAACTCACAACAACTAAGCATTGAAAATTCATGTTGACAATTCATGACAACTAAACAAATAACTAATGAAAACTAAGCTTTGAAGCATGCCATGTCACATGTCAAGTTGGATGTTGACCATTGACTTTGACTTGTTGACTTTGAATTTGAATTTGACTTCTTAACTTTGACTTGGAATATCCTTGAATATTCTCACATCTTTTAGAATATTCCTGAATCTTCCTTATTGACTCCAAAGTAGAAAATAACCCAAAAATTCGTCCAAGCTTTATACTTGACTATATTGATATATAGACTTTATAAATTAACCCTTTTGAGGATTGTATCATGAAAATTGTTATCCAATGATCCAATTGAATATTTAATATCCCAAATTCATATACTTCCTTTAAAAACTCATAATTCAAATTGATTTAATGGAGTGCATAATTTGTGCACATTTGTGCATGTTTGAATGCAAAACGTGAACTTGTGCAAATTTGTGCATAAATGGTTTGGAACATGCTATCCAATGTTCCAATTGAATATTTAATATTCAAAATTCTTATTCCAGATTTAAAAACTCATAATTCAAATTGATTTAACTGAGTGCATAATTTATGGACATTTACACATGTTTGAACGCAAAACGTGAACTCGTGCAAATTTGTGCACAAATGGTTTGAAACATGTTATCCAATATTCCAATCAAATATTTAATATCCCAAATTCATATTTCAGCTTTAAAAACTCATAATTCAAATTGATTGAACGAAGTACATAATTTGTGCACATTTGTGTATGTTTAAACGCAAAACGTGAACTCGTGCACATTTGTGCACAAATGGTTTGAAACATGTTATCCAACCTTCAAATTAAATATTTAACATCCCAAATTCATATTCCAGCTTTAAAAACACATAATTTAAATTTTTTTATCAGAATGCATAATTTGTGCATGTTTGAACACAAAAAGTCAACTCGTACAAATTTGTGCCCAAATGGTTTGAAACATGCTACCCAATGTTCCAATTGAATATTTAATATCCCAAATTCATATACCAGCTTTAAAAACTCAAAATTCAAATTGATTTAATAGAGAGCATAATTTGTGCACATTTGCGCATGTTTGAACGCAAAATGTGTACTCGTTCAAATTTGTGCAAAAATGGTTTGAAACATGATATCCAAAGTTCCAATTGAATATCTAATATCCCAAATTCATATTCCAACTTTAAAAACTCATAATTAAAATGGATTTAACGGAGTGCATTATTTGTGCACATTTGCATGAAACCACAACATGAACTTATGCAAATTTATGCACAAATGAGTTTAAACATGTTATCCAATGCATAAATTCAATATTTAACATCCAAAATTATTATTCCAGATTTAGAAACTCATAATTCAAATTGTTTTTACGGAATGCATAATTTATGCCCTTTAGTGCATGTTTGAACGCAAAACGTGAACTTGTACAAATTTGTGCACAAATGGTTTCAAACATGTTATCCAATGTTCCAATTGAATATTTAATTTCCCAAATTTATATTCCAACTTTAAAAACTCATAATTCAAATTGATTTAACGGAGTGCATAATTTGTGCACATTTGCCCATATTTGAACGCAAAATGTGAACTCGTGCAAATTTGTGTACAAATGGTTTGAAACATGCTATCAAATGTTCCATTTGAATATTTAATATCCCAAATTCAAATTTGAACTTTAAAGACCCATAATTCAAATTGATTTAACGGAGTGCATAATTTGTGCCCATTTGCGCATGTTTGAACGCAAAACGTGAACTCGTGCAAATTTGTGCACAAATGGTTTAAAACATGTTATCCATTGTTCCAATTAAATATTTAATATCCAAAATTCATATTCTAATTTTAAGACTCATCATTCGAATTGATTTAACTGAGTGCATAATTTGTGCACATTTGCGAATGTTTGAACGCAAAACGTGAACTCATGCAAATTTATGCAAAAATTATTTGAAACATGTTATCCAATGTTCTAGTTGAATATCTAATATAACAAATTCATATTCCCCCTTTAAAAACTCATAATTCAAATTGATTTAATAGAGTGCATAATTTGTGTACATTTGCGCATGTTTGAACGCAAAACGTAAACTCGTGCAAATTTATGCACAAATGGTTTGGAACATGCTATCCAATGTTCCAATTGAATATTTAATATCCAAAATTCTTTTTCTAACTTTAAAAACTCATAATTCAAATTGATTTAACTGAGTGCATAATTTGTGCACATTTGCGCATGTTTCAACGCAAAACGTGATCTTGAGCAAATGTGTGCACAAATGGTTTGAAACATGTTATCCAATATTCCAATTGAATATTTAATATCCCAAATTCATATTCCAGCTTTAAAAACTCATAATTCAAATTGATTTAATGGAGTGCATAATTTGTGCACATTTGCGCATATTTGAATGCACAACGTGAACTCATGCAAATTTGTGCACAAATGATTTTAAACATGTTATCCAATGCTTAAATTGAATATTTAACATCCAAAATTCCTATTCCAGCTTTAGAAACTCATAATTCAAATTGATTTTATGGAATGCATAATTTGTGCCCTTTAGGGCATGTTTCAATTCAAAACGTGAACTCGTACAAATTTATGCACAAATGGTCTGAAACATGTTATCCAATGTTCCAATTGAATATTTAATTTCCCAAATTCATATTCCAGGTTTGAAAACTCAAAATTCAAATTGATTTAACGGAGCACATAATTTGTGCACATTTGCATATATTTGAACGCAAAATGTGAACTTGTGCACATTTGTGCACAAATGGTTTAAAACATGCAATCCAATGTTCCAATTGAATATTTAATATCCCAAATTCATATTCCAACTTTAAAAACTCATATTTCAAATTGATTTAATGGAGTGCATAATTTGTGCATATTTGCGCATGTTTAAACGCAAAACGCTCGTGCACATTTGTGCACAAATGGCTTGAAACATGTTATCCATTGTTCAAATTGAATATTTAACATCCCAAATTCGCAACCTGAGGTTTGAGAAAGAGCTACACTATTTTACTTCTTTCAAGGGAATCCATAGAGTTTTTTTTTATAGCAAGAAGAGCTTAAGATATTCATGTTTCAAATTTAGAAGGAAGCAACAAGTATTCAATTCTTACATGTTTATAAATACAAGTTCTTTGTCCCAAGTGTGCAATCAAGTTCAAGTTGTTGTATGGATTATTACTTCAAAGGAGAGGATTTCATTCAAGGAGTTTGTGTTTGACCCTGGAGGATATATCAATTTATCAACTTTAGAAGATGGGTATGATTCGAGGACCAATCATCTTTAAGAGGGAGGGAATGATACGATCCTCAAAAGGGTAAATTTGTGAAGTCTACAAATTAATAAAGTCAAGTTCAAAGCTTGGACAATTTTTTGTGTTATTTTCTATTTTGGAGCCAATAAGGAAGATTTAAGAATATTCTACAAGATGTGAGAACATTCAAGGATATTCCAAGTCAAAGTCAAATTCAAAGTCAACAAGTCAAAGTCAATGGTCAACATCCAACTTGACATGTGACATGGCATGATTCAAAGCTTAGTTGTCATTAGTTAATTGTTTAGTTGTCATGTGTTGTCAATTTGACTTTTCAATGCTTAGTTGTCATGAGTTGTCAATTTGACTTTTCAAAACTTAGTTGTCATTAGTTATCATATTTTTAAAGGATCCTATTTAGTAAAGGATTTTCCTTTATAGGTGTCTTTAGGAATAAGTAAGAAAAGCTATTCCTTCAAGGATTAAGATGTTTACATGCCTATATAAAGGCCATATCAATGTAGTATGAATTAGAATAATTTTTATCAATTACATTTCAATTCTTGTGAGGTTAAAGTCCTTCTCTTTTATTCTTAAAAGCACTTTTATGAATTTATCAAGTGAAGGCTTGGTATATTCAAACCTAGTTTAATTTAGACTTAAAATTGACTTTGTTAATCTTAGGTTTACATTAAACAACCTTTAATTTTTTATAATTAAGGTTCTTAAGTATAGGTTATTTAAGGGTTTTATTAGGGATTAGAGTTTTTTTGCTTGATTTATGAACGATCCTTGGCAAGGTTATCAAGATTGAATACGGGTTTGGTATAAGTTAACCACGTTCGTATCATTTGGTATAAGAGCTTTGGCTCATTAATCAAGTACGTATCTTTACTTTTCTTTATTGTTTTCATTTAATCCAAAAAAAAACCTTTTTTTTATTCATTTTTTTATCTTGTTTGATATAAATTTGTTTTCTCTATGATAATTGTGATCAAATTTGATTTTCTTTATTATCTTAAGTCAATTTCATTATTTTATTCATATTTCAACCTATTTTAGTCTTTAAATAAAAAATAAAAAAATCATTTATATTCTTATTGTTTTGCATCTTAAGAGTCTGTGTTTGTCACAAATACATATTAATTTAAGTTTATTCTTAATTTGGATGTTTTTTCATCCGTTATATAAAAAAAAAACAAAAAGAACAAAGAAAAAAAAGTTTTGAATTGTGAAAAAAAAAGTTGAATTAATCAAATTTGAATTCAATTTGGCCTAAAACCATTCCAATTTGCTGTTTTGATTCTAAATTAAATACCTTTGCTTGCTTATTTCAATTCTAAATATTCTACTCTTATTCTTAAGTTGCGTTTGGGGTAGTTTAAACACTTATTCCAAAATTTCTTATTTTTGTTTTGTTTGGATATTGTCTTTGTTGTTTTCTTTGGCTCTTATAGTCAAATTTGAGTTTAATTTTGCTTTATTGGTTTTGTATTAAGCTTAATTTGATAATTAGTAACTCAAGTTCCCTAAGAACTATAAGAAAGGAATTTGAGAGGTGAAGGGCAAGTGGTGAGCTCATAAAAGGGTAAAAGCCTAATTGAGTGAAACATGAGCATTGAGTGACATTCTTTGAGTGTAAACATGTGAGGGAGTGTTACTTGTGAGTTTTTATTTTCTTTGTTTATAACATGGCAAATCCAAAGGAGGCTGAGATAGATCCCGAATGGAAGCTCTTTATGAAGGCAATGGAAGAACAAATGAGTCAATTGTTAAACAGCCATCAAAAGGTTCAAAAGCAAATAGGGAGCTTAGAGCAAAGCCAAGCTACAACCACTACCAATAATACCAACAATACGACTCAAATCACACCTAGACAAGTTCATAAAGGGAGATGGCATGAGGATGATGATGAGTTTGTTAATGAGAGCATTCAAGGGTAAAATAGGCAAGATAACAACCTTGGGAGCATAAAGAAGAAGATACATAATTCAAATTGATTTCACGGAGTGCATAATTTGTGCATATTTGAATGCAAAATGTGAACTCGTGCAAATTTGTGCACAAATGGGTTGAAACATGCTATGCAATGTTCCAATTGAATACTTAATATCCAAAATTCAGACTCTAGCATTAAAAATTCATAATTCAAATTGATTTAATAGAGTGCATAATTTGTGCACATTTGCACATATTTGAATGCAAAACGTGAACTCGCACAAATTTGTACACAAATGGTTTGAAACATGTTATCCAATGTTCCAATTGAATATTTAATATCCTAAATTCATATTCCAGCTTTAGAAACTCATAATTGAAATTGATTTGATGGAGTGGATAATTTGTGCACATTTGCACATATTTGAATGCAAAAAGTGAACTCATGCAAATTTGTGCCCAAAGGGTTTGAAACATGATATCCAATGTTCCATTTGAATATTTAATATCCCAAATTCATATTCCATATTTTAAAAACTCAAAATTCAAATTTATTTAACGGAGTGCATAATCTGTGCACATTTATGCATATTTGAACGCAAAACAAGAACTCGTGCAAATTTGTGCACCATTGGTTTGGAACATGCTATCCAATGTTCCAATTGAATACTTAATATCCAAAATTCTTATTCTAGTTTTAAAAACACATAATTCAAATTGATTTAACGGAGTGCATAATTTGTGCACATTTGCACATATTTGAATGTAAAACATGAACTCGTAAAAATTTACGCACAAATGGTTTGAAACATGTTATCCAATGTTCCAATTGAATATTTAATATCCCAAATTATTATTCCAGCTTTAGAAACTCATAATTCAAATTGATTTAACGGAGTGAATAATTTGTGCACATTTGCACATGTTTGAACGCAAAAAGTGAACTCGTGCAAATTTGTGCCCAAATGGTTTGAAACATGCTATCCAATGTTCCAATTGAATATTTAATATCCCAAATTCATATTCCAACTTTAAAAACTCATAATTCAAATTGACTTAACAGAGTGCGTAATTTGTGCACATTTGCACATGTTTAAATGTAAAACGTGAACTCGTGAAAATTTGTGCACAAATGGTTTGAAACATGTTAAGCAATGTTCCAATTGAATATTTAATATCCAAAATTCATATTCCAGCTTTAAAAGCACATAATTCAAATTGATTTAATGAAGTGCATAACATGTGCACATTTGCACATATTTGAATGCAAAACGTGAACTCACGCAAATTTGAGCACAAATGGTTTGAAACATGTTATCCAATGTTCCAATTGAATATTTAATATCCTAAATTCATATTCCAGCTTTAGAAACTCATAATTGAAATTGATTTGATGGAGTGGATAATTTGTGCACATTTCCGCATGTTTGAACGCAAAAAGTGAACTCGTGCAAATTTGTGCCCAAAGGGTTTAAAACATACTATCCAATGTTCCATTTGAATATTTAATATCCCAAATTCATATTCCATATTTTAAAAACTCATAATTCAAATTTATTTAATAGAGTGCATAATCTGTGCACATTTGTGCATATTTGAACGGAAAACAAGAACTCGTGCAAATTTGTGCACCATTGGTTTGGAACATGCTATCCAATGTTCCAATTGAATACTTAATATCCAAAATTCTAATTCTAGTTTTAAAAACTCATAATTCAAATTGATTTAATGGAGTGCATAATTTGTGCACATTTGCACATGTTTGAATGTAAAATGTGAACTCGTACAAATTTACGCACAAATGGTTTGAAACATGTTATCCAATGTTCCAATTGAATATTTAATATCCCAAATTCTTATTCCAGCTTTAGAAACTCATAATTCAAATTGATTTAACGGAGTGAATAATTTCTGAACATTTCCGCATGTTTGAACGCAAAAAGTGAACTCGTGCAAATTTGTGCCTAAATGGTTTGAAACATGCTATCCAATGTTCCAATTGAATATTTAGTATCCCAAATTCATATTCCAAATTTAAAAACTCATAATTCAAATTGACTTAACAGAGTGCGTAATTTGTGCACATTTGCACATGTTTAAATGTAAAACGCGAAGTTGTACAAATTTGTGCACAAATGGTTTGAAACATGTTATGCAATGTTCCAATTGAATATTTAATATCCAAAATTTATATTCCAGCTTTAAAAGCACATAATTCAAATTGATTTAACGAAGTGCATAATTTGTGCACATTTGCATATGTTTGAACGCAAAACGTGAACTTGTGCAAATTTGTCCACAAATGGTTTGAAACATGCTATCCAATGTTCCAATTGAATATTTAATATCCCAAATTCATATTCTAGCTTTAAAAACTCATAATTAAAATTGATTTAACAGAGTGTATAATATGTGCACATTTGCATATTTTTTAACGCAAAATGTGAACACGTGCAAATTTTTCCATAAATGGTTTGAAAACATGCTATCCAATGTTCCAATTGAATATTGAATATCCCAAATTCATATTCCATCTTTAAAAAATCATAATTAAAATTGATTTGAATGGAGTGCATAATTTATGCACATTTGTGCATGTTTGAATGCAAAACGTGATCTCATGCAAAATTTCTGCACAAATAGTTTCAAACATCTTATCCAATATTCCAGTTGAATATTCAATATACCAAATTCATATTCCTGATTTAAAATTTCAAAATTAAAATTGATTTAAAAGAGTGCATATTGTGTGCCCATTTGCATATGTTTGAAGCCAAAACATGAACTTGTGCAAATTTGTGCACAAATGGTTTGAAACAAGCTATCCAATGTTCCAATTAAATATTTAATATAGAAAATTCTTATTCCAGCTCTAAAAACTCATAATTCAAATTGATTTAACGGAAGTGCATAATTTATGCACATTTGCACATGTTTGAACGTAAAATGGGAACTCGTACAAATTTGTGCACAAATGGTTTAAACATGTTATGCAATGTTCCAATTAAATATTTAATATCCCAAATTCATATTCCCGTTTTAAAAACTCATAATTCAAATTGATTTAACGGAGTGCATAATTTGTGCACATTTGTGTATGTATGAACGCTAAACGTGATCTCATGGAAAATTTGTGCACAAATGGTTTGAAACATGTTATCCAATATTCCAGTTGAATATTCAATATACCAAATTCATATTCGTGATTTAAAAATTCAAAATTCCAATTGATTTAACGGAGTGTATAATTTGTGCACATTTGCGTATGTTTGCAAAATGTGAACTCGCTCAAATTTGAGCACAAATGGTTTGAAACATGCTATCCAATGTTCCAACTAAATATTTAATATACTAAATTCTTCTTCCAGCTTTAAAAAATCAGAATTCAAATTGATTTACCAAACACATTTGCGCATGTTTAAACGCAAAACGTGAACTTGTTCAAATTTGTGCACAAAAGGTTTGAAACATGTTATCCAATTTTCCAATTGAATATTCAATATCCCAAATTCATATTCCTACTTTAAAAATTCATAATTCAAATTGATTTAATGGAGTGCATAATTTGTGCACATTTGCGCATATTTGAACGCAAAATGTGAACTTGTGCAAATTTGTGCACAAATGGTTTAAAACATGGTATCCCATTTTTGAATTGAATGTTTAATATCCAAAATTCTTATTCCAGCTTTAAAAACTCATAATTCAAATTGATTTAACGAAGTGCATAATTTGTACACATTTGCGCATGTTTGAATGCAAAACTTCAACTCTTGCAAATTTCTACACAAATGGTTTGAAACATGTTATCTAATGTTCCAATTGAATATTTAATATTCAAAACTCTTATTCCAGCTTTAAAAAATCATAATTCAAATTTATTTAACGGAGTGCATATTTTGTGCTCATTTGCTCATGTTTGAATGCAAAACGTGAACTCGTGCAAATTTATGCACAAATGGATTGAAACATGTTATCCAATGTTCCAATTGAATATTTAATATCCCAAATTCTTATTCCAGCTTTAGAAACTCATAATTCAAATTGATTTAATGAAGTGAATAATTTGTGTATATTTACGCATGTTTGAACACAAAAAGTGAACTCGTGCAAATTTGTGCCCAAATTGTTTGAAACATGCTATCCAATGTTCCAATTGAATATTTAATGTCCCAAATTCATATTCCAGCTTTAAAAACTCATAATTCAAATTGACTTAACAGAGTGAGTAATTTGTGCACATTTGTGCATCTTTAAATGCAAAATGTGAACTCGTGCAAATTTGTGCACAAATGGTTTGAAACATGTTATACAATGTTCCAATGGAATATTTAATATCCAAAATTCATATTCCAGCTTTAAAAACTCATAATTCAAATTGATTTAAGGAAGAGCATAATTTGTACACATTTGTGCATTTTTAAACGCACAACGTGAACTTGTGCAAATTTGTGCACAAATGGTTTGAAACATGCTATCCAATGTTCCAATTGAATATTTAATATCCCAAATTCATATTCCAATTTTAAAAACTCATAATTAAAATTGATTTAACAGAGTGCATAATTTGTGCATGTTTGAATGCAAAACGTGAACACGTGCAACTTTGTGCACAAATGGTTTGAAACATGCTATCCATTGTTCCAATTGAAAATTTAGTATCCCAAATTCATATTCCAACTTTAAAAACTCATAATTAAAATTGATTTAACGGAGTGCGTAATTTGTGCACATTTGCGCATGTTTGAACGCATAACGTGAACTCGCTCAAATTTGTGCACAAATGGTTTGAAACATGCTATCCAATGTTCTAATTAAATATTTAATATACCAAATTATTATTCCAGCTTTAAAAAAATCATAATTCAAATTGATTTGCCAGAGTGCATAATTTGTGCACATTTGCGCATGTTTGAACGCAAAACGTCAACTTGTTCAAATTTGTGCACAAATGGTTTGAAACATGTTATCAAATTTTCCAATTGAATATTCAATATCTCAAATTCATATTCCTGCTTTAAAAATTCATAATTCAAATTGATTTAACGAAGTGCATAATTTGTGCACATTTACGCATTTTTTAATGCAAAACATGAACTCGTGCAAATTTGTGCACAAATGGTTTGAAATACAGTATCCAATTTTCCAATTGAATATTTAGTATCCAAAATTCTTATGCCATCTTTAAAAACTCGTAATTCAAGTTGATTTAACGGAGTGAATAATTTGTGCACATTTGCTCATATTTGAATGCAAAACTTAAACTCGTCAAAATTTGCACAAAATGGTTTGAGACATGTTATCCAATTGAATATATAATATCCCAAATTCATATTCCAGCTTTAAAAACTCATAATTCATATTGATTTAACAGAGTGCATAATTTGTGCACATTTGCGCATGTTTGAATGCAAAACGTGAACTCGTGCAAATTTGTGCACAAATGGTTTGAAACAAGTTATCCGATGTTGCAATTGAATATTTAATATCCTAAATTCTTATTCTAGCTTTAAAAACTTATAATTCAAATTGATTTAACAAAGAGCATAATTTGTGCACACTTGGGCATGTTTGAACGCAAAACGTGAACTCATGCAAATTTATGCACAAATGGTTTGAAACATGCTATCCAATGCTCCAATTGAATATTTAATATCCCAAATTCATATTCCTACTCTACAAACTCATAATTCAATTTAATTTAACAGAGTACATAATTTGTGCACATTTGCACATGTTTGAACGCAAAACGTGAACCCTGCAAATTTGTGCACAAATGGTTTGAAACAAGCTATCCAATATTCCAATTGAATATTCAATATCCCAAATTCACTTTATAGCTTTGAAAATTCATAATTCAAATTGATTTAACTGAGTTCATAATTTGTGCACAATTGCACAAGTTTGAATGCAAAACGCGAACTCGTGCAAATATGTGCACAAAAGGTTTGAAACATATCATCCAATGTTCCAATTGAACATTTAACTTCTCAAATTCATATACCTACTTTAAAAAATCATAATTCAAATTGATTTAACAGAGTGCATAATTTGTGCTCATTTGCTCATATTTGAACGCAAAATGTGAACTCGTGAAAATTTGTGCACAAATGGATTGAAACATGTTATCCAATGTTCCAATTCAATATTTAATATCACAAATTCATATCCCAACTTTAAATACTCATAATTCAAATTGATTTAACAGAGTGAATAATTTATGGACATTTGCACATGTTTAAATGCAAAACGTGAAGTCTTGCACATTTGTGCACAAATGGTTTGAAACGTGTTATCTAATGGTCAAATTGAATATTTAACTTCCAAAATTCATATTCCAGCTTTAAGAACTCATAATTAAAATTAATTTAACGGAGTGCATAATTTGTGCACATTTGTGCATGTTTGAATGCAAAACGTGAACTCGTGCAAATTTATGCACAAATGGTTTGAAACATGTTATCCAATGTTCCAATTGAATATTTAATATCCCAAATTCTTATTCTAGCTTTAAAAAATCATAATTCAAATTGATTTAATAGAGTGCATAATTTGTGCATGTTTGAATGCAAAATGCGAACTTGTGCAAATTTGTGCACAAACAGTTTGAAACATGCTATCCAATGTTCCAATTAAATATTTCACTTCTCAAATTCTTATTCCATCTTTAGAAACTCATATTTCAAATTGATTTAATGGAGTGCACAATTTGTGCACATTTGCGCCTGTTTGAATGCAAAACGTGAACTCGTGCAAATTTGTGCACAAATGGTTTGAAACTTGCTATCCTATGTTCCAATTGAATATTTAATATTGAAAATTCATATTACAGCTTTAAAAACTCATAATTCAAATTGATTTAATGAAGTGCATAATTTTTGCACATTTGCGCATGTTTAAACGCAAAATGTGAACTCGTGCACATTTGTGCAAAAATGGTTTGAGACAGTTTATCTAATGTTCCAATTGAATATTTAATATCCTAAATTCATATTCCAGCTTGAAAAACTCTTAATTCAACTTGATTTAACATAGTGCATAATTTGTGTACATTTGTGCATGTTTAAATGCAAAACGTGAACTCATGCAAATTTCTGCACAAATGGTTTGAAACATGTTATCCAATGCTAAAATTGAATATTAAACATCCCAAATTCATATTCCTACTTTACAAACTCATAATTCAATTTAATTTAATGGAGTGCATATTTTGTGCGCATTTGCGCAAGTTTGAATGCAAAACGTGAACTCGTGCAAATTTGTGAACAACTAGTTTGAAACAAGCTATCCAATGCTCCAATTGAATATTTAATATCCCAAATACTTACTCCAACTTTAAAAACTTATAATTCAAATTGATTTAATGGAGTGTATAATTTGTGCACACTTGGGGATGTTTGAACATAAAACGTGAACTCATGCAAATTTATGCACAAATGGTTTAAAACATGCTATCCAATGTGCCAATTGAATATTTAATATCCTAAATTCATATTCCAGCTTTAAAAACTCATAATTCAAATTGATTTAATAGACTGCATAATTTGTGCACATTTGTGCATGTTTGAATGCAAAACGTGAACTCATGCAAATTTATGCACAAATGGTTTGATAAAAGCTATCCAATGATCCAATTGAATATTTATCCCAAATTCTTACTCCACCTTTAAAATCTCATAATTCAAATTGATTTAACGATGTGCATAAATTGTGCACACTTGGGGATGTTTGAACGCCAAACGTGAACTCATGCAAATTTGTGCACAATTTGAACATTGGATAACTTGTTTAAAACCATTCGCACACAAATTTGCACGAGTTGACGTTTTGCGTTCAAACATGCACAATTGCGCAAAAATTATGCACTCCATTAAATCAATTTGAATTATGAGTTTTTAAGGCTGGAATATATCAATTTGGGATGTGAAATATTCAATTGGAATAGTGGATAACATGTTCAAAACCAAATATTTGTGCGCAAATTTTCACGAGTTTACGTTTTGCGTTCAAACATGCGCAAATGTGCACAAATTATGCATTCCGTGAAATCAATTTGAATTATGATTTTCTAAAGCTGGAATAGTAATTTGGGTTGTTAAATATTCAATTGGAACATTGTATAACATATTTAAAACTATTTGTGAACAAATTTGCACGAGTTCATGTTTTGCGTTCAAACACGTGCAGATGTGCACAAATTATGCAATCCATTAAATGATATGAACCCACTAGATGACCTGCTCTAGGAACCCATTCAACATGAACCCAAACCCATGCTCTCAAGGAAAGTTCAAATCAAGTTCCAATTCAGATAGAGAACCTTCACCTCATGTTTAGTTAGTCCAAACAACCAAAGCTATATCAAAACTTTAACCTTTTGAACAATAATAAACAAGAAACAAAGGTTATTAAAAAGATGCCACAATCTACTGTCTGAAAGATAGATTGATAAGTCACAAAGGTTGTCACATGGTTAACCACCAAGTAACCAAAGAGAATCCTCTCTAAATTTTATTAATCATCCATGATTGCACACCCTCTAGGTTACATAAAATAAGGCCTTTATATAGGCTTAAATAAACCCTAAATAAAACCTAATTAATATATTAACTAAACAAGAAAACAAAATCCTTCTTAAATAAGAAAATATAATTATACTTAAATAAGAAAATATAATCCTAGTTAAATTCGGATTTACTTATACAGCACATTGTAGCACACTTTTCAATATTATGATGGCCAAATTAACTTAAGCCCAAAACATAAAAGTTGTAGCCCATGTTGTTATCTTTCATCATAATCTTGAATCACTTCATTTGGATCTATATTGAGTGAGATATAGCCCATTTATTGATGTATATTCAGTCTGCCCAGTTTTATTCACGATCTGATAATCTTTTATAAGTTTAGATCAGGTACAAGGCCGAATTAACTCTAGATATCTTCACCAAAGTTGTATATCTCTTTCTTAGCTTTCAACATCCTCTTGAATCATCTCATCCGAGTTTTTTAGAGTGATTTATAGCCAAAATACTAAAGTATCCTACACAAAATACGAATTTATGCGAATTGTTCTTTTCTTAAATGAATGTTGCCTTATTAGCATGAACAAATCTTGAATTCTTCCTCTTTGGAGCTAGGATCACATCATTCTATCAATTTGAATTCAAAGTTTTTAACTCTGGAGTATGAATTTGGGATGTTAAATATTCAATTGGAGCATTGGATAACATGTTTAAAACCATTTGTGCACAAATTTTCACGAGTTCACGTTCAAACGTGCGCAAACCGTGTACAGATTATGCATTCCATTAAATCGATTTGAATCATGAGTTATTGAGGCTGGAATATGAATTTGGGATGTAAAATGCTCAATTTTAACATTGGATAAGATGTTTAAAACCATTTGTGCGCAAATTTTCACGAGTTCACATTTTGCGTTAAAACATGCTCAATTGCGCACAAATTATGCAATCCATTAAATCAATGTGAATTATAAGCTTTTAAGGCTGAGAAATGAATTTGGGATGTTAAATATTCCATTAGAACGTTGGATAACTTGTTCAAACCATTTGTCCACAAATTTGCATGAGTTCACGTTTTGCGTTCAAACATGTGCACAAATTATGCACTCCGTTAAATCAATTTGAATTATGAGTTTTTAATGCTGAAATATGTATTTGGAATGTTAAATATTCAATCGCAACATTGGATAACAAGTTTCAAAACCGTTTGGGCATAAATTTTCACGAGTTCACGTTTTGTGGACAAACATGCACTAATGTGCACGAATTATGCATTCCGTAAAATAAATGCGAATTATGAGTTTCTAAAGCTGGAATAGGAATTTGGGATGTTTAATAGTCAAGTTTAAACATTGGATAACATGTTTAAAATTATTCGTGCACAAATTTTGCACGAGTTCACATTTTGCGTTCAAACATGTGAAAATGCACGCAAATTATGCACTCCGTTAAATCAATTTGAATTATGAGTTTTTAAGGTTGGAATATGAATTTAGGATGTTGAATATTCAACTTGAACATTGGATAAGATGTTTAAAGCCATTTGTGCACAAATTCGCATTAATTCACCTTTTGCGTTGAAACATGCTCAATTGCGCACAAATTATGCACTCCTTTAAATCAAATTGAATTATGAGTTCCTAAAGCTGGAATAGGAATTTGGGTTGTTAAATATCCAATTGGAACAATGGATAACATGTTTAAAACCATTTGTGCACAAATTTGCATGAGTTCACGTTTTGCGTTCAAACATGAGCAAAATGTGCACAGATTATGCACTCCGTTAAATCAATTCGAATTATGAGTTTTTAATGCTGTAATATGCATTTAGGATGTTAATTATTCAATTGGAACATTGGATATCAAGTTTCAAACATTTGTGCACAAATGTTCATGAGTTCACGTTTTGCGTTCAAACGTGTGCATATGTGCACAAATTTTGCATTCCGTAAAATCAATATGAATTATGAGTTTTAATAGCTGGAATAGGAATTTGGGATGATAAATATTCAATTTGAGCACTGGATAACATGTTTAAAACTATTTGTGCACAAATTTGCACGAGTTCACGTTTTGCGTTCAAACATGCGCAAATGTGCACAAACTATGCAATCCGTTAAATCAATTTGAATTCAAAGTTTTTAACTCTAGATTATGAATTTGGGATGTTAAATATTCAATTGGAACATTGGATAACATGGTTAAAACCATTTGTCCGCAAATTTGCATGAGTTCACGTTTTGCGTTCAAACATGCGCAAATGTGCACAAATGATGGACTCCATTAAATCAATTTTGAATTATGTACTTATAAAGCTGCAACATACATTTTGGATGTTAAATATTCAATTGGAAACATTGGATGCAAGTTTCAAACATTTGGGCACAAATTTTCACGAGTTCACGTTTTGCGTTCAAACATGCACAAATTTTGCATTCGGTAAAATCAATATGAATTATGAGTTTTAAAAGCTGGAATAGGAATTTGGGAAGATAAATATTCAATTTAAGCATTGAATAAATTGTTTAAAACCATTTGTTCCCGAATTTGCACGAGTTCACGTTTTGCGTTCAAATATGCGCATAAATGTGTACAAATTATGCAATCCGTTAAATCAATTTGAATTTGAAGTTTTTAACCCTGGAATACGAATTTGGGATGTTAAATATTCAACTGGAACATTGGATAACATGTTTCAAACCATTTGTGCACAAATTTGCACGAGTTCACGTTTTGCATTCAAACATGCGCAAAATATGCACAAAAGATGGACTCCGTTAAATCAATTTTGAATTATGTGTTTTTAAAGATGCAACATGCATTTGGGATGTTAAATATTGAATAGGATACATTGGATACAAGTTTCAAATAATTGGGCATAAATTTTCATGAGTTCACGTTTTGCGTTCAAACATGCGCAAATGTGCACAAATTTTGTATTCGATAAAATCAATATGAATTATGAGTTTTAAAAGTAGGAATAGGAATTTGGGAAGATAAATATTCAATTTGAGCATTGGATAAATTGTTTAAAACAATTTGTGCATGAATTTGCACGAGTTCACGTTTTGCGTTCAAACATGCGCATAAATGAGCACAAATTATGCAATCCGTTAAATCAATTTGAATTCAAAGTTTTTAACCCTGTAATATGAATTTGGGATGTTAAATATTTCATTGGAACATTGGATAACATTGTTAAAACCATTTGTGCACAAATTTGCACGAGTTCACGTTTTGCATTCAAACATGTGCAAATGTGCAGAAATGATGGACTCCGTTAAATCAATTTTGAATTATACATTTTAAAAGCTGAAACATGCATTTGGGATGTTAAATATTCAATTGGAAACATTGGATACAAGTTTCAAACATTTGGGCACAAATTTTCACGAGTTGACGTTTTGTGTTCAAACATGCGCAAATGTGCACAAATTTTGCATTCGGTAAAATCAATATGAATTATGTGTTTTAAAAGCTGGAATAGGAATTTAGGAAGATAAATATTCAATTTGAGCATTGGATAAATTGTTTAAAACCATTTGTGCACGAATTTGCACGAGTTCACATTTTGCGTTCAAATATGCGCATAAATGTGCACAAATTATGCAATCCGTTAAATCAATTTGAATTTGAAGTTTTTAACCCTGGAATACGAATTTGGGATGTTAAATATTCAACTGGAACATTGGATAACATGTTTCAAACCATTTGTGCACAAATTTGCACGAGTTCACATTTTGCATTCAAACATGCGCAAAATATGCACAAATGATGGACTCCGTTAAATCAATTTTGAATTATGTGTTTTTACAGATGCAACATGCATTTGGGATGTTAAATATTGAATTGGATACATTGGATACAAGTTTCAAATAATTGGGTGCAAATTTTCACGAGTTCACGTTTTGCGTTCAAACATGCGCAAATATGCACAAATTTTGTATTCGATAAAATCAATATGAATTATGAGTTTTAAAAGCAGGAATAGGAATTTGGGAAGATAAATATTCAATTTGAGCATTGGATAAATTGTTTAAAACAATTTGTGCATGAATTTGCACGAGTTCACGTTTTGCGTTCAAACATGCGCATAAATGAGCACAAATTATGCAATCCGTTAAATCAATTTGAATTCAAAGTTTTCAACCCTGCAATATGAATTTGGGATGTTAAATATTTCATTGGAACATTGGATAACATTGTTAAAAGCATTTGTGCACAAATTTGCACGAGTTCACGTTTTGCATTCAAACATGCGCAAATGTGCAGAAATGATGGACTTCGTTAAATCAATTTTGAATTATGCATTTTAAAAGCTGAAACATGAATTTGGGATGTTAAATATTCAATTGGAAACATTGGATACAAGTTTCAAATATTTGGGCACAATTTTTCACGAGTTGACGTTTTGCGTTCAAACATGCGCAAATGTGCACAAATTTTGCATTCGGTAAAATCAATATGAATTATGTGTTTTAAAAGCTGGAATAGGAATTTGGGAAGATAAATATTCAATTTGAGCATTGGATAAATTGTTTAAAACCATTTGTGCATGAATTTGCACGAGTTCACGTTTTGCGTTCAAACATGCACATATATGTGTACAAATTATGCAATCCGTTAAAACAATTTGAATTCGAAGTTTTTAACCCTGGAATATGAATTAGGGATGTTAAATATTCAACTGGAACATTGGATAACATGTTTAAAACCATTTGTGCATAAATTTGCACGAGTTCACATTTTGCGTTCAAACATGCGCAAAATGTGCACAAATGATGGACTCCATTAAATCAATTTTGAATTTTGTGTTTTTAAAGATGCAACATGCATTTGGGATATTAACTATTCAATTGGATACAAGTTTCAAATATTTGGGCACAAATTTTCATGAGTTCACGTTTTGTGTTCAAACATGCGCAAATGTCCACAAATTTTGCATTCGGTAAAATCAATATGAATTATGAGTTTTAAAAGCTGGAATAGGAATTTGGGAAGATAAATATTCAAGTTGAGCATTGGATAAAGTGTTTAAAACCATTTGTGCATGAATTTGCACGAGTTCACGGTTTGCATTCAAACATGCGCATAAATGTGCACAAATTACGCACGCTGTTAAATGAATTCGAATTATGAGTTTTTAATGCTGTAATTTGCATTTGGGATGTTAATTATTCAATTAGAACATTGGATATCAGGTTTCAAACATTTGTGCACAAATGTTCACGAGTTCACGTTTTGCGTTCAAACGTGTGCATATGTGCACAAATTTTGCATTCCGTAAAATCAATATGAATTATGAGTTTTAATAGTTGGAATAGGAATTTGGGATGATAAATATTCATTTTGAGCACTGGATAACATGTTTAAAACTATTTGTGCACAAATTTGCACGAGTTCACGTTTTGCGTTCAAACATGCGCAAATATGCACAAACTATGCAATCCGTTAAATCAATTTGAATTCAAAGTTTTTAACTCTAGAATATGAATTTAGGATGTTAAATATTCAATTAAAACATTGGATAACATGGTTAAAACCATTTGTCCGCAAATTTGCACGAGTTCACGTTTTGCGTTCAAACATGCGCAAATGTGCACAAATGATGGAGTCCGTTAAATCAATTTTGAATTATGTACTTATAAAGCTGCAACATGCATTTGGGATGATAAATATTCAATTGGAAACATTGGATGCAAGTTTCAAACATTTGGGCACAAATTTTCACGAGTTCACGTTTTGCGTTCAAACATGCGCAAATGTGCACAAATTTTGCATTCGGTAAAATCAATATGAATTATGAGTTTTAAAAGCTGGAATAGGAATTTGGGAAGATGAATATTCAATTTAAGCATTGGATAAATTCTTTAAAACCATTTGTGCACGAATTTGCACGAGTTCACGTTTTGCGTTCAAATATGCGCATAAATGTGCACAAATTATGCAATCCGTTAAATCAATTTGAATTTGAAGTTTTTAACCCTGGAATACTAATTTGGGATGTTAAATATTCAACTGGAACATTGGATAACATGTTTCAAACTATTTCTGCACAAATTTGCATGAGTTCACGTTTTGCATTCAAACATGCGCAAAATATGCACAAATGATGGACTCCGTTAAATCAATTTTGAATTATGTGTTTTTAAAGATGCAACATGCATTTGGGATGTTAAATATTCAATTGGATACATTGGATACACGATTCAAATAATTGGGCACAAATTTTCACGAGTTCACGTTTTGAGTTCAAACATGCGCAAATGTGCACAAATTTTGTATTTGATAAAATCAATATGAATTATGAGTTTTAAAAGCTGGAATAGGAATTTGGGAAGATAAATATTCAATTTGAGCATTGGATAAATTGTTTAAAACAATTTGTGCATGAATTTGCACGAGTTCACATTTTGCGTTCAAACATGCGCATAAATGAGCACAAATTATGCAATCCGTTAAATCAATTTGAATTCAAAGTTTTTAACCCTGCAATATGAATTTGGGATGTTAAATATTTCATTGGAACGTTGGATAACATTGTTAAAACCATTTGTGCACAAATTTGCACGAGTTCACATTTTGCATTCAAACATGTGCAAATGTGCAGAAATGATGGACTCCGTTAAATCAATTTTGAATTATGCATTTTAAAAGCTGAAACATGCATTTGGGATGTTAAATATTCAATTGGAAACATTGGATACAAGTTTCAAATATTTGGGCACAAATTTTCACGAGTTGACGTTTTGCGTTCAAACATGCGCAAATGTGCACAAATTTTGCATTCGGTAAAATCAATATGAATTATGAGTTTTGAAAGCTGGAATAGGAATTTGGGAAGATAAATATTCAAGTTGAGCATAGGATAAAGTGTTTAAAACCATTTGTGCATGAATTTGCACGAGTTCACGGTTTGTATTCAAACATGCGCATAAATGTGCACAAATTACGCACGCTGTTAAATCAATTCGAATTATGAGTTTTTAATGCTGAAATTTGCATTTGGGATGTTAATTATTCAATTAGAACATTGGATATCAGGTTTCAAACATTTGTGCACAAATGTTCACGAGTTCACGTTTTGCGATCAAACGTGTGCATATGTGCACAAATTTTGCATTCCGTAAAATCAATATGAATTATGAGTTTTAATAGTTGGAATAGGAATTTGGGATGATAAATATTCATTTTGGGCACTGGATAACATGCTTAAAACTATTTGTGCACAAATTTGCACGAGTTCACGTTTTGCGTTCAAACATGCGCAAATATGCACAAACTATGCAATCCGTTAAATCAATTTGAATTCAAAGTTTTTAACTCTAGTATATGAATTTGGGATGTTAAATATTCAATTGGAACATTTGATAACATGGTTAAAACCATTTGTCCGCAAATTTGCACGAGTTCACGTTTTGCGTTCAAACATCCGCAAATGTGCACAAATGATGGACTCCGTTAAATCAATTTTGAATTATGTACTTATAAAGCTGCAACATTCATTTGGGATGTTAAATATTCAATTGGAAACATTGGATGCAAGTTTCAAACATTTGGGCACAAATTTTCGCGAGTTCACATTTTGCGTTCAAACATGCGCAAATGTGCACAAATTTTGCATTCGGTAAAATCAATATGAATTATGAGTTTTAAAAGCTGAAATAGGAATTTGGGAAGATAAATATTCAATTTAAGCATGGATAAATTGTTTAAAACCATTTGTGCACGAATTTGCACGAGTTCACGTTTTGCGTTCAAATATGCGCATAAATGTGCACAAATTATGCAATCCGTTAAATCAATTTAGATTTGAAGTTTTTAACCCTGGAATATGAATTTGGGATGTTAAATATTCAACTGGAACATTGGATAACATGTTTCAAACCATTTGTGCACAAATATGCACGAGTTCACGTTTTGCATTCAAACTTGCGCAAAATATGCACAAATGATGGACTCCGTTAAATCAATTTTGAATTATGTGTTTTCAAAGATGCAACATGTATTTGGGATGTTAAATATTCAATTGGATACATTGGATACAAGTTTCAAATAATTGGGCACAAATTTTCACGAGTTCACGTTTTGCGTTCAAATATGCGCAAATGTGCACAAATTTTGTATTCGATAAAATCAATATGAATTATGAGTTTTAAAAGCTGGAATAGGAATCTGGGAAGATAAATATTCAATTTGAGCATTGGATAAATTGTTTAAAACAATTTGTGCATGAATTTGCACGAGTTCACGTTTTGCGTTCAAACATGCGCATAAATGAGCACAAATTATGCAATCCGTTAAATCAATTTGAATTCAAAGTTTTTAACCCTGCAATATGAATTTGGGATGTTAAATATTTCATTGGAACATTGGATAACATTGTTAAAACCATTTGTGCACAAATTTGCACGAGTTCACATTTTGCATTCAAACATGTGCAAATGTGCAGAAATGATGGACTCCATTAAATCAATTTTGAATTATACATTTTAAAAGCTGAAACATGCATTTGGGATGTTAAATATTCAATTGGAAACATTGGATACAAGTTTCAAACATTTCGGCACAAATTTTCACGAGTTGACGTTTTGCGTTCAAACATGCGCAAATGTGCACAAATTTTGCATTCGGTAAAATCAATATGAATTATGTGTTTTAAAAGTTGGAATAGGAATTTAGGAAGATAAATATTCAATTTGAGCATTGGATAAATTTTTTAAAACCATTTTTGTACGAATTTGCACGAGTTCACATTTTGCGTTCAAATATGCGCATAAATGTGCACAAATTATGCAATCCGTTAAATCAATTTGAATTTGAAGTTTTTAACCCTGGAATACAAATTTGGGATGTTAAATATTCAACTGGAACATTGGATAACATGTTTTAAACCATTTGTGCACAAATTTGCACGAGTTCACGTTTTGCATTCAAACATGCGCAAATGTGCAGAAATGATGGACTCCGTTAAATCAATTTTGAATTATGCATTTTAAAAGCTGAAACATGCATTTGGGATGTTAAATATTCAATTGGAAACATTGGATACAAGTTTCAAATATTTGGGCATAAATTTTCACGAGTTGACGTTTTGCGTTCAAACATGCGCAAATGTGCATAAATTTTGCATTCGGTAAAATCAATATGAATTATGTGTTTTAAAAGCTGGAATAGGAATTTGGGAAGATAAATATTCAATTTGAGCATTGGATAAATTGTTTAAAACCATTTGTGCACGAATTTCCACGAGTTCACGTTTTGCGTTCAAACATGCGCATAAATGTGTACAAATTATGCAATCCATTAAAACAATTTGAATTTGAAGTTTTTAACCCCGGAATACGAATTTGGGATGTTAAATATTCAACTGGAACATTGGATAACATGTTTAAAACCATTTGTGCATAAATTTGCACGAGTTCACATTTTGCGTTCAAACATGCGCAAAATGTGCACAAATGATGGACTCCATTAAATCAATTTTGAATTATGTGTTTTTAAAGATGCAACATGCATTTGGGATATTAACTATTCAATTGGATACATTGGATACAAGTTTCAAACATTTGGGCACAAATTTTCACGAGTTCACATTTTGTGTTCAAACATACGCAAATGTGCACAAATTTTGCATTCGGTAAAATCAATATGAATTATGAGTTTTAAAAGCTGGAATAGGAATTTTGGAAGATAAATATTCAATTTGAGCATTGGATAAAGTGTTTAAAACCATTTGTGCATGAATTTGCACGAGTTCACGTTTTGCATTCAAACATGCGCATAAATGTGCACAAATTACGCACGCTGTTAAATCAATTCGAATTATGAGTTTTTAATGCTGTAATTTGCATTTGGGATGTTAATTATTCAATTAGAACATTGGATATCAGGTTTCAAACATTTGTGCACAAATGTTCACGAGTTCACGTTTTGCGTTCAAATGTGTGCATATGTGCACAAATTTTGCATAGTTGGAATAGGAATTTGGGATGATAAATATTCATTTTGGGCACTGGATAACATGCTTAAAACTATTTGTGCACAAATTTGCACGAGTTCACGTTTTGCGTTCAAACATGCGCAAATATGCACAAACTATGCAATCCGTTAAATCAATTTGAATTCAAAGTTTTTAACTCTAGTATATGAATGTGGGATGTTAAATATTCAATTGGAACATTTGATAACATGGTTAAAACCATTTGTCCGCAAATTTGCACGAGTTCACGTTTTGCGTTCAAACATCCGCAAATGTGCACAAATGATGGACTCCGTTAAATCAATTTTGAATTATGTACTTATAAAGCTGCAACATTCATTTGGGATGTTAAATATTCAATTGGAAACATTGGATGCAAGTTTCAAACATTTGGGCACAAATTTTCGCGAGTTCACATTTTGCGTTCAAACATGCGCAAATGTGCACAAATTTTGCATTCGGTAAAATCAATATGAATTATGAGTTTTAAAAGCTGAAATAGGAATTTGGGAAGATAAATATTCAATTTAAGCATGGATAAATTGTTTAAAACCATTTGTGCACGAATTTGCACGAGTTCACGTTTTGCGTTCAAATATGCGCATAAATGTGCACAAATTATGCAATCCGTTAAATCAATTTAGATTTGAAGTTTTTAACCCTGGAATATGAATTTGGGATGTTAAATATTCAACTGGAACATTGGATAACATGTTTCAAACCATTTGTGCACAAATTTGCACGAGTTCACGTTTTGCATTCAAACTTGCGCAAAATATGCACAAATGATGGACTCCGTTAAATCAATTTTGAATTATGTGTTTTCAAAGATGCAACATGCATTTGGGATGTTAAATATTCAATTGGATACATTGGATACAAGTTTCAAATAATTGGGCACAAATTTTCACGAGTTCACGTTTTGCGTTCAAATATGCGCAAATGTGCACAAATTTTGTATTCGATAAAATCAATATGAATTATGAGTTTTAAAAGCTGGAATAGGAATCTGGGAAGATAAATATTCAATTTGAGCATTGGATAAATTGTTTAAAACAATTTGTGCATGAATTTGCACGAGTTCACGTTTTGCGTTCAAACATGCGCATAAATGAGCACAAATTATGCAATCCGTTAAATCAATTTGAATTCAAAGTTTTTAACCCTGCAATATGAATTTGGGATGTTAAATATTTCATTGGAACATTGGATAACATTGTTAAAACCATTTGTGCACAAATTTGCACGAGTTCACATTTTGCATTCAAACATGTGCAAATGTGCAGAAATGATGGACTCCATTAAATCAATTTTGAATTATACATTTTAAAAGCTGAAACATGCATTTGGGATGTTAAATATTCAATTGGAAACATTGGATACAAGTTTCAAACATTTCGGCACAAATTTTCACGAGTTGACGTTTTGCGTTCAAACATGCGCAAATGTGCACAAATTTTGCATTCGGTAAAATCAATATGAATTATGAGTTTTAAAAGTTGGAATAGGAATTTAGGAAGATAAATATTCAATTTGAGCATTGGATAAATTTTTTAAAACCATTTTTGTACGAATTTGCACGAGTTCACATTTTGCGTTCAAATATGCGCATAAATGTGCACAAATTATGCAATCCGTTAAATCAATTAGAATTTGAAGTTTTTAACCCTGGAATACAAATTTGGGATGTTAAATATTCAACTGGAACATTGGATAACATGTTTTAAACCATTTGTGCACAAATTTGCACGAGTTCACGTTTTGCATTCAAACTTGCGCAAAATATGCACAAATGATGGACTCCGTTAAATCAATTTTGAATTATGTGTTTTTAAAGATGCAACATGCATTTGGGATGTTAAATATTGAATTGGATACATTGGATACAAGTTTCAAATAATTGGGCACAAATTTTCACGAGTTCACGTTTTGCGTTCAAACATGCGCAAATGTGCACAAATTTTGTATTCGATAAAATCAATATGAATTATGAGTTTTAAAAGCTGGAATAGGAATTTGCAAAGATAAATATTCAATTTTAGCATTGGATAAATTGTTTAAAACAATTTGTGCATGAATTTGCATGAGTTCACGTTTTGCGTTCAAACATGCGCATAAATGAGCACAAATTATGCAATCCATTAAATCAATTTGAATTCAAAGTTTTTAACCCTGCAATATGAATTTGGGATGTTAAATATTTCATTGGAACATTGGATAACATTGTTAAAACCATTTGTGCACAAATTTGCACGAGTTCACGTTTTGCATTCAAACATGCGCAAATGTGCAGAAATGATGGACTTCGTTAAATCAATTTTGAATTATGCATTTTAAAAGCTGAAACATGCATTTGGGATGTTAAATATTCAATTGGAAACATTGGATACAAGTTTCAAATATTTGGGCATAAATTTTCACGAGTTGACGTTTTGCGTTCAAACATGCGCAAATGTGCATAAATTTTGCATTCGGTAAAATCGATATGAATTATGTGTTTTAAAAGCTGGAATAGGAATTTGGGAAGATAAATATTCAATTTGAGCATTGGATAAATTGTTTAAAACCATTTGTGCACGAATTTGCACGAGTTCACGTTTTGCGTTCAAACATGCGCATAAATGTGTACAAATTATGCAATCCATTAAAACAATTTGAATTCGAAGTTTTTAACCCCGGAATACGAATTTGGGATGTTAAATATTCAACAGGAAGATTGGATAACATGTTTAAAAACCATTTGTGCATAAATTTGCACGAGTTCACATTTTGCGTTCAAACATGCGCAAAATGTGCACAAATGATGGACTCCGTTAAATCAATTTTGAATTATGTGTTTTTAAAGATGCAACATGCATTTGGGATATTAACTATTCAATTGGATACATTGGATACAAGTTTTAAACATTTGGGCACAAATTTTCACGAGTTCACGTTTTGTGTTCAAACATGCGCAAATGTGCACAAATTTTGCATTCGGTAAAATCAATATGAATTATGAGTTTTAAAAGCTGGAATAGGAATTTGGGAAGATAAATATTCAATTTGAGCATTGGATAAAGTGTTTAAAACCATTTGTGCATGAATTTGCATGAGTTCACGTTTTGCATTCAAACATGCGCATAAATGTGCACAAATTACGCACTCTGTTAAATCAATTCGAATTATGAGTTTTTAATGCTGTAATTTGCATTTGGGATGTTAGTTATTCAATTAGAACATTGGATATCAGGTTTCAAACATTTGTGCACAAATGTTCACGAGTTCACGTTTTCCGTTCAAACGTGTGCGTATGTGCACAAATTTTGCATTCCGTAAAATCAATATGAATTATGAGTTTTAATAGTTGGAATAGGAATTTGGGATGATAAATATTCATTTTGAGCACTGGATAACATGTTTAAAACTATTTGTGCACAAATTTGCACGAGTTCACGTTTTGCGTTCAAACATGCGCAAATATGGACAAACTATGCTATCCGTTACATCAATTTGAATTTGAAGTTTTTAACTCTGGAATTTGAATTTGGGATATTCAATTGGAACATTAGATAACATGGTTAAAACCATTTGTCCACAAATTTGCACGAGTTCACGTTCTGCGTTCAAACATGCGCAAATGTTCATAAATGATGGACTCCATTAAATCAATTTTAAATTATGTGTTTTGAAAGTTGAAACATGCATTTGGGATGTTAAATATTCAATTGGATACATTGGATACAAGTTTTAAACATTTGGGCACAAATTTTCACGAGTTCACGTTTTGCGTTCAAACATGTGCAAATGTGCGCAAATTTTGCATTCGATAAAATCAATATGAATTATGAGTTTTAAAAGCTGGAATAGGAATTTGGGAAGATAAATATTCAATTTGAGCATTGGATAAATTGTTTAAAACCATTTGTGCACGAATTTGCACGAGTTCACGTTTTGCGTTCAAACATGCGCATAAATGTGCACAAATTATGGAATCCGCTAAATCAATTTGAATTCAAAGTTTTTAACCCTGGAATACGAAATTGGGATGTTAAATATTCAACTGGAACATTGGATGACATGTTTAAAACCATTTGTGCACAAATTTGCATGAGTTCACGTTTTGCGTTCAAAACATGTGCAAAATGTGCTCAAATGATGGACTCCGTCAAATCAATTTTGAATTCTCTGTTTTTAAAGATGAAACATGCATTTGGGATGTTAAATATTCAATTAGATACATTGGATACAAGTTTCAAACATTTGGGCATAAATTTTCACGAGTTCACGTTTTGCGTTCAAACATGCGCAAATGTGCACAAATTTTGCATTCGGTAAAATCAATATGAATTATGAGTTTTAAAAATTGGAATAGGAATTTGGGAAGATAAATATTCAATTTGAGCATTGGATAAATTGTTTAGAACCATTTGTGCACGAATTTGCATGAGTTCACGTTTTGCATTCAAACATGCGCATAAATGTGAACAGATTATGCAATCCGTTAAATCAATTTGAATTTGAAGTTTTTAACCCTAGACTACGAATTTGGGATGTTAAATATTCAACTAGAACATTGGATAACATGTTTAAAACCATTTGTGCACAAATTTGCACGAGTTCACGTTTTGCGTTCAAACATGCGTAAAATGTGCACAAATGATGGACTCCGTTAAATCAATTTTGAATTATGTGTTTCTAAAGCTGCAACATGAATTTGGGATTTTAAATATTCATTTGGAAACATTGGATACAAGTTTCAAACATTTGGGCTTAAATTTTCACGAGTTCACGTTTTGCGTTCAAACATGCGCAAATGTCCACAAATTTTGCATTTGGTAAAATCAATATGAATTATGAGTTTTAAAAGCTGGAATAGGAATTTGGGAAGATAAATATTCAATTTGAACATTGGATAAATTGATTAAAACCATTTGTGCACGAATTTGCACGAGTTCTCGTTTTGCGTTCAAACATGCGCATAAATGTGCACAAATTATGCAATCCGTTAAATCAATTTGAATTCAAAGTTTTTAACCCTGGAATACGAATTTGGGATGTTAAATATTCTACTGGAACATTGGATAACATGTTTAAAACCATTTGTGCACAAATTTGCACGAGTTCACATTTTGCGTTCAAACATGCGCAAAATGTGCACAAATTACGCACTCCGTTAAATCAATTCGAATTATGAGTTTTTAATGCTGTAATATGCATTTGGGATGTTAATTATTCAATTGGTACATTGGATATCAGGTTTCAAACATTTGTGCACAAATGTTCACGAGTTCACCTTTTGCGTTCAAACGTGTGCATATGTGCACAAATTTTGCATTCGGTAAAATCTATATGAATTATGAGTTTTAACTGCTGGAATAGGAATTTAGGATGATAAATATTCAATTTGAGCACTGGATAACATGTTTAAAACTATTTGTTCACATTTTGCGTTCAAACATGTGCAAATGTGCACAAACTATGCTATCCGTTAAATCAATTTGAATTCGAAGTTTTTAACTCTGGAATATGAGTTTGGGATGTTAAATATTCAATTGGAACATTGGATAACATGGTTAAAACCATTTGTCTGCAAATTTGCACGAGTTCACATTTTGCATTCAAACATGCGTAAAATGTGCACAAATGATGGACTCCATTAAATCAATTTTGAATTATGTGTTTTTAAAGATGCAACATGCATTTCGGATGTTAAATATTCAACTGGAACATTGGATAATGTGTTTAAAAACCATTTGTGCATAAATTTATGCGAGTTCACGTATTGCGTTCAAACATGCGCAAAATGTGCACAAATTATGCACTCTGTTAAATCAATTCGAATTATGAGTTTTTAATGTTGTAATATGCATTTGGGATGTTAATTATTCAATTGGAACATTGGATATCAGGTTTCAAACATTTGTGCACAAATCTTCACGAGTTCACGTTTTGCGTTCAAACGTGTGCATATGTGCACAAATTTTGCATTCCATAAAATCAAAATGAATTATGAGTTTTAACAGCTGGAATAGGAAGTTGGGATGATAAATATTCAATTTGAGTACTGGATAGCATGTTTAAAACTATTTGTGCACAAATTTGCACGAGTTCACGTTTTGCGTTGAAACATGTGTAAATGTGCACAAACTATGCAATCCGTTAAATCAATTTGAATTCGAAGTTTTTAACTCTGGAACATGAATTTGTGATGTTAAATATTCAATTGGAACATTGGATGACATGGTTAAAACCATTTGTCCACAAATTTGCACGAGTTCACGTTTTGCGTTCAAACATGCGCAAATGTGCACAAATGATGGACTCCGATAAATCAATTTTGAATTATGTGTTTTTAAAGCTGCAACATGCATTTGGGATGTTAAATATTTAATTGGATACATTGGATACAAGTTTCAAATATTTGGGCACAAATTTTCACGAGTTCACGTTTTGTGTTCAAACATGCGCAAATGTGCACAAATTTTGCAGTCGGTAAAATCAATATGAATTATGAGTTTTAAAAGCAGGAATAGGAATTTGGGAAGATAAATATTCAATTTGAGAATTGGATAAATTGTTTAAAACCATTTGTGCATGAATTTGCACGAGTTCACGTTTTGCGTTCAAACATGCGCGTAAATGTGCACAAATTATGCAATCCGTTAAATCAATTTGAATTCCAATTTTTTCACCCTGGAATACAAATTTGGGATGTTAAATTTTCAACTGGAACATTGGATAACATGTTTAAAACCATTTGTGCATAAATTTGCACGAGTTCACATTTTGCGTTCAAACATGCGCAAAATGCGCACAAATTACGCACTCCATTAAATCTATTCGAATTATGAGTTTTTAATGCTGTAATATGCATTTGGGATGTTAATTATTCAATTGGAACATTGGATATCAGGTTTCAAACATTTGTGCACAAATGTTCACGAGTTCACGTTTTGCGTTCAAACGTGTGCATATGTGCACAAATTTTGCATTCGGTAAAATCAATATGAATTAGGAGTTTTAACAGCTGGAATAGGAATTTGGGATGATAAATATTCAATTTGAGCACAAGATAACATGTTTAAAACTATTTGTGCACGAATTTGCACGAGATCACGTTTTTCATTCAAACATGCGCATAAATGTGCACAAATTATGCAATCTGTTAAATCAATTTGAATTCGAAGTTTTTAACCCTGGAATACGAAATTGGGATGTTAAATATTCAACTGGAACATTGGATAACATGTTTAAAACCATTTGTGCACAAATTTGTACGAGTTCACGTTTTGCGTTTAAACATGCGCAAATGTGCACAAATGATAGACTCCGTTAAATCAATTTGAATTATGGCTTTTGAAAGCTGTAATATGCATTTGGGATGTTAATTATTCAATTGGAACTTTGGATATAAGGTTTCAAACATTTGTTCGCAAATGTTCATGAGTTCACGTTTTACGTTCAAACGTGTGCATATGTGCACAAATTTTGCATTCGGTAAAACCAATATGAATTATGAGTTTTAAAAGCTGGAATAGGAATTTGGGAAGATAAATATTCAATTTGAGCATTGGATAAATTTTTTAAAACCATTTGTGCACAAATTTGCACGAGTTCACGTTTTGCGTTCAAACATGCGCATAAATGTGCACAAATTATGCAATTCGTTTAAATCAATTTGAATTCGAAGTTTTTAACCCTAGAATACGAATTTGGGATGTTAAATATTCAACTGGAACATTGGATAACATGTTTAAAAACCATTTGAGCACAAATTTGCACGAGTTTCACGTTTTGCGTTCAAACATGCGCAAATGTGCGCAAATGATGGACTCCATTAAATCAATTTTGAATTATGTGTTTTTAAAGCTGCAACATGCATTTGGGATGTTAAATATTCAATTGGAAACATGGTTACGAGTTTCAAACATTTGGGCACAAATTTTCATGAGTTCACGTTTTGCGTTCAAATATTCGCAAATGTGCACAAATTTCGCATTCGGTAAAATCAATATGAATTATGAGTTTTAAAAGCTGGAATAGGAATTTAGGAATATAAATATTCAATTTGAGCATTGGATAAATTGTTTACAACCATTTGTGCACGAATTTGCATGAGTTCACGTTTTGCGTTCAAACATGCGCACAAATGTGTACAAATTATGCAACCCATTAAATCAATTTGAATTTGAAGTTTTTAACCCTAGAATATGATTTTGGGATGTTAAATATTCAACTGGAATATTGGATAACATGTTTCAAACCATTTGTCCGCAAATTTGCAGGAGTTCACGTTTTGCGTTCAAACAAGCGCAAAATGTGCACAAATGATGGACTCCGTTAAATCAATTTTGAATTATGTGTTTTTAAAGCTACAACATGCATTTGGGATGTTAAATATTCAATTGGAAACATTAGATAGAAGTTTCAAACATTTGGGCACAAATTTCCATGAGTTCACGTTTTGCGTTCAAACATGCGCGAATGTGCACAAATTTTGCATTCGGTAAAATCAATAGGAATTACGAGTTTTAAAAGCTGGAATAGGAATTTTGGAAGATAAATATTCAATTTGGGCATTGGATAAATTGTTTAAAACCATTTGTGCTTGAATTTGCATGAGTTCACATTTTGCATTCAAACATGCGCACAAATATGCACAAATTATGCAATCGGTTAAATCAATTTGAATTCAAAGTTTTTAACCTTGGAATACAAATTTTGGATGTTAAATATTCAACTGGAACATTGGATAAGATGTTTAAAACCATTTGTGCACAAATTTGCACGAGTTCACGTTTTGCGTTCAAACATGCGCAAAATGTGCACAAATGATGGACTCCGTTAAATCAATTTTCAATTATGTGTTGTTAAAGATGGATACATTGCATACAAGTTTCAAACATTTGGGCACAAATTTTCACGAGTTCACATTCTGCGTTCAAACATGCGCAAATGTGCACAAATTACGCACTCCTTTAAATCAATTCAAATTATGAGTTTTTAATGCTGTAATATGCATTTGGGATGTTAATTATTCAATTGGAATATTGGATATCAGGTTTCAAACATTTGTGCACAAATGTTCAAGAGTTCACATTTTGCGTTCAAACGTGTGCATATGTGCACAAATTTTGCATTCCATAAAATCAATATGAATTATGAGTTTTAATAGCTGGATAGGAATTTGGGATGATAAATATTCAATTTGAGCACTAGATAACATGTTTAAAACTATTTGTGCACGAATTTGCACGAGTTCACGTTTTGCATTCAAACATGCGCATAAATGTGCACAAATTATGCAATGCATTAAATCAATTTGAATTCGAAGTTTTTAACCCGGGAATACGAATTTGGGATGTTAAATATTCTACTGGAACATTGGATAACATGTTTAAAACCATTTGTGCACAAATTTGCACGAGTTCACGTTGTGCGTTCAAACATGCGCAAAATGTGCACAAATTACACACTTCGTTAAATCTATTCGAATTATGATTTTTTAATGCTGTAATATGCATTTGGGATGTTAATTATTCAATTGGAACATTGGATATCAGGTTTCAAACATTTGTGCACAAATCTTCATGAGTTCACGTTTTGCGTTCAAACGTGTGCATATGTGCACAAATTTTGCATTCCGTAAAATCAATATGAATTATGAGTTTTAACAGCTGGAATAGGAATTTGGGATGATAAATATTCAATTTGAGCACTGGATAACATGTTTAAAACTATTTATGCACAAATTTGCACGAGTTCACGTTTTGCGTTCAAACATGCGCAAATGTGCACAAACTATGAAATCTGTTAAATCATTTGAATTCGAAGTTTTAAACTCTGGAAAATTAATTTGGGATATTCAATTGGAACATTGGATAACATGGTTAAAACCATTTGTCCGCAAATTTGTACGAGTTCACATTTTGCGTTCAAACATGCGCAAATGTGCACAAATGATGGACTCCGTTAAATCAATTTGAATTATGTGTTTTTAAAGCTGCAACATGCATTTGGGATGTTAAATATTCAATTGGAAACATTGGATACAAGTTTCAAACATTTAGGCACAAATTTTCACGAGTTCACGTTTTGCGTTCAAACATGCGCAAATGTGCACAAATTTTGCATTCGGTAAAATCAATATGAATTATGAGTTTTAACAGTTGGAATAGGAATTTTGGATGATAAATATTCAATTTGAGCACTGGATAACATGTTTAAAACTATTTGTGCACAAATTTGCACAAGTTCACGTTTTGCGTTTAAACATGCGTAAATGTGCACAAACTATGCTATCCGTGAAATCAATTTGAATTTGAAGTTTTTAACTGATACGGAACCTCCAAGAATAAGCTTGAGAACCCCTTTATGTATTCGAGCCCCCAAAGCATTAACTTGAAAACCCCAATAGTCAATTCAGCAATAACCCCTAAGAATGGTTAGAAATCAGATTACTTAGATGATCAAAGAATTAGAATAAAGAAAACTCGTTTCTAAATTCCAATTTTGAAACACTCCACAAGAAGATGATCAATCTACTTGAATGTTCCTTAAAGCATGTATTCTACACAAGAACACAAAGATAAAAGCAAAACAGCCTTTAGGTTTTAAAACTTCAATTATGAATAATAAAATTCATCCAAGGCATATATGTATAGCCTTTACAAGGTTTTCCTTAGTGAGTAAGGAAAACTAATAACCCTAATCACAAAAAAAGGAAATTAATCTAATCAGACCCTTAAATAGGAATTTTGACATACTTCCTATTTTAAGAATAATTAAACTAACTAAAACTAATGGGCTTTTAAAATAACAAATTCGTCCAGCCCTTATTTAACATATTTAAACCCTAAATAACAATGCTTAAATAACTCTCCCATGCATATTCAGCCAGCCCCATAACAAATGAGGCCCATTATATACTTAATTAAACCCATTAATAACTTGGACTTGAATTAAGTTGTATTGAACTTAAGCTGCACTTGGCACAAAGCTTTGGTGTCCTTGTAAACTTTCACTATCTATGTTCACAAAGCCTTGTAGATGATGGATTAAGGCTTCTTGAAGCTTCTTAGATTGAGACCCTTGTTATAGGTCTTTGAGGCATGCTGATTGGACTCAAAACCTCTTGAACTTGATCCTTGCCTTCTTGACCATGCTCATCTTCATCATGTTGAATACTTTGAACTTGGTGTGTTGGCTGCTCCATAACATTAACTCTGGAATATGAATTTAGGATGTTAAATATTCAATTGGAACATTGGATAACATGGTTAAAACCATTTGTCCGTAAATTTGTACGAGTTCACATTTTGCGTTCAAACATGTGCAAATGTGCACAAATGATGGACTCCGTTAAATCAATTTTGAATTATGTGTTTTTAAAGCTGAAACATGCATTTGGGATGTTAAATATTCAATTGGAAACATTGGATACAAGTTTCAAACATTTGGGCACAAATTTTCACGAGTTCACGTTTTGCATTCAAACATGCGCAAATGTCTACAAATTTTGCATTCGGTAAAATCAATATGAATTATGAGTTTTAAAAGCTGGAATAGGAATTTGGGAAGATAAATATTCAATTTGAGCATTGGATAAATTGTTTAAAACAATTTGTGGACGAATTTGCACGAGTTCATGTTTTGCGTTTAAACATGCGCAAATGTGCACAAACTATGCAATCCGTTAAATCAATTTGAATTCAAAGTTTTTAACTCTGGAATATGAATTTGGGATGTTAAATATTCAATTGGAACATTTGATAACATGGTTAAAACCATTTCTCCACAAATTTGCACGAGTTCACGTTTTGCGTTCAAACATGCGCGAATGTGCACAAATGATGGACTCCGTTAAATCAATTTTGAATTATGTGTTTTTTAAAGCTGAAACATGCATTTGGGATGTTAAATATTCAATTGGAAACATTGGATACAAGTTTCAAACATTTGGGCACAAATTTTCATGAGTTCAAGTTTTGCGTTCAAATATGCGCAAATGTGCACAAATTTTGCATTCGGTAAAATCAATATGAATTATGAGTTTTAAATGCTGGAATAGGAATTTGGAAGATAAATATTCAATTTGAGCATTGGATAAATTGTTTAAAACCATTTGTACACGAATTTGCACGAGTTCACGTTTTGCGTTCAAACATGCGCATAAATGTGCACAAAATATGCAATCCGTTAAATCAATTTGAATTCGAAGTTTTTAACCCTGGAATACGAATTTGAGATGTTAAATATTCAACTGGAACATTGGATAACATGTTTAAAAACCATTTATGCATAAATTTGCACGAGTTCACATTTTGCGTTCAAACATGCGCAAAATGTGCACAAATGATGGACTCCGTTAAATCAATTTTGAATTATATGTTTTTAAAGCTGCAACATGCATTTGGGATGTTATATATTAAATTGGAAACATTGGATACAAGTTTCAAACATTTGGGCACAAATTTTCACGAGTTCACGTTTTGCGTTCAAACATGCGTAAATGTGCACAAATTTTGCATTCGGTAAAATCAATATGAATTATGAGTTTAAAAGCTGGAATAGGAATTTGAGAAGATAGATATTCAATTTGAGCGTTGGATAAATTGTTTAAAACCATTTGTGCACGAATTTACACGAGTTCACGTTTTGCGTTCAAACATGCGCATAAATGTGCACAAATTATGCAATCCGTTTAAATCAATTTGAATTCGAAGTTTTTAACCCTGGAATACGAATTTGGGATGTTAAATATTCAATTGGAACATTGGATAACATGTTTAAAACCTTTTGTGCACAAATTTGCACGAGTTCACGTTTTGCGTTCAAACATGCACAAATGTGCACAAACTATGCAATCCGTTAAATCAATTTGAATTCAAAGTTTTTAACTCTGGAATATGAATTTGGGATGTTAAGTATTCAATTGGAACATTTGATAACATGGTTAAAACCATTTCTCCACAAATTTGCACGAGTTCACATTTTGCGTTCAAACATGCGCAAATGCGCACAAATGATGGACTCCGTTAAATCAATTTTGAATTTTCTGTTTTTAAAGCTGAAACATGCATTTGGGATGTTAAATATTCAATTGGAAACATTGGATACAAGTTTCAAACATTTGGGCACAAATTTTCATGAGTTCACGTTTTACGTTCAAACATGCGCAAATGTACACAAATTTTGCATTCGGTAAAATCAATATGAATTATGAGTTTTAAATGCTGGAATAGCAATTTGGGAAGATAAATATTCCATTTGAGCATTGGATAAATTGTTTAAAACCATTTGTGCACGAATTTTGCGTTCAAAACATGCGCATAAATGTGTACAAATTATGCAATCATTTAAATCAATTTGAATTCGAAGTTTTTAACCCTGGAATACGAATTTGGGATGTTAAATATTCAACTGGAACATTGGATAACATGTTAAAACCATTTATGCACAAATTAGCACGAGTTCACGTTTTGCATTCAAAACATGCGCAAAATGTGCTCAAATTATGGACTCCGTTAAATTAATTTTGAATTATGTGTTTTTAAAGCTACAATATGCATTTGGGATGTTAAATATTCAATTGGAACATTGGATACAAGTTTCAAACATTTGGGCACAAATTTTCATGAGTTCACGTTTTGCGTTCAAACATACGCAAATGTGCACAAATTTTGCATTCGGCTAAATCAATATGAGTTATGAGTTTTAAAAGCTGGAATAGGAATTTGGGAAGATAAATATTCAATTTGAGCATTGGATAAATTGTTTAAAACCATTTGTGCACGAATTTGCATGAGTTCACGTTTTGCGTTCAACACATGCGCATAAATGTGCAAAAATTATGCAATCCATTAAATCAATTTGAATTTGAAGTTTTTAAACCCTGGAATACGAATTTAGGATGTTAAATATTCAACTGGAACATTGGATAACATGTTTAAAACCATTTGTGCACAAATTTGCATGAGTTCACGTTTTGCGTTCAAACATGCACATAAATGTGCACAAATGATGGACTCCGTTAAATCAATTTTGAATTATGTGTTTTTTAAAGCTGCAACATGCATTTGGGTTGTTAAATATTCAATTGGAAACATTTCATACAAGTTTCAAACATTTGGGTACAAATTTTCACGAGTTCACGTTTTGCGTTCAAAGATGCGCAAATGTGCACAAATTTTGCATTCGGTAAAATCAATATGAATTATGAGTTTTAAAAGGTGGAATAGGAATTTAGGAAGATAAATAATCAATTTGAGCATTGGATTAATTGTTTAAAACCATTTGTGCATGAATTTGTACGAGTTCACGTTTTGCGTTCAAACATGCGCATAAATGTGCAGAAATTATGCAATCCATTAAATCAATTTGAATTCGTAGTTTTTAACCCTGGAGTACGAATTTGGGATGTTAAATATTCAATTGAAACATTGGATAACATGGTTAAAACCATTTGTTCTCAAATTTGCACGAGTTAATGTTTTGCGTTCAAACATGCGCAAATGAGCACAAATTATGGACTCCGTTAAATCAATTTTGAATTACGTGTTTTTTAAGCTGCAACATGCATTTGGGTTGTTAAACATTCAATTGGAAACATTGGATACAAGTTTCAAACATTTGGGCACAAATTTTCACGAGTTCACGTTTTGCGTTCAAACATGGGCAAATGTGCACAAATTTTGCATTCGGTAAAATCAATATGAATTATGAGTTTTAAAAGATGGAATAGGAATTTTGGAAGATAAATATTCAATTTGAGCATTGGATAAATTGTTTAAAACCATTTGTGCATGAATTTACACGAGTTCACGTTTTGCGTTCAAACATGCGCATAAATGTGCACAAATTATGCAATCCCTTAAATCAATTTGAATTCGAAGTTTTTAACCCTGGAATAAGAATTTGGAATGTTAAATATTCAACTAGAACATTGGATAACATGTTTTAAAACCATTTGTGCACAAATTTGCACGAGTTCACGTTTTGAGTTCAAACATGCGCAAAATGTGAACAAAATGATGGACTCCGTTAAATCAATTTTGAATTATGTGCTTTTAAAGCTGCAACATGCATTTGGGATGTTAAATATTCAATCAGAAACATTGGATACAAGTTTCAAAGATTTGGGCACAAATTTTCACGAGTTCACGTTTTGCGTTCAAACATGCGTCAAATGTGCTCAAATTACGCACTCCTTTAAGTCAATTCGAATTATGAGTTTTTTAATGCTGTAATATGCATTAGGGATGTTAATTATTCAATTGGAACATTGGATATCAAGTTTCAAAGATTTGCGCACAAATGTTCACGAGTTCACCTTTTGCGTTCAAATGCATGCATATGTGCATAAATTTTGCATTCCATAAAATCAATATGAATTATGTGTTTCAAAAGCTGGAATAGGAATTTGGGAAGATAAATATTCAATTTGAGCATTGGAAAAATTCTTTAAAAGCAGTTGTGCACGAATTTGCACGAGTTCACGTTTGCATTCAAAACATGCGTAAATGTGCACAAACTATGCAATCCGTTAAATCAATTTGAATTCGAAGTTTTTAATTCTGGATTATGAATTTGGGATGTTAAATATTCAATTGGAACATTGGATAACATGGTTAAAACCATTTGTCCTCAATTTTTCACGAGTTCACGTTTTGCGTTCAAACATGCGCAAATGTGCCACAAATGATGGACTCCATTAAATCAATTTTGAATTATGTGTTTGTAAAGCTGAAACATGAATTTGGGTAGTTAAATATTCAACTGGAAACATTGGATACAAGTTTCAAACATTTGGGCAGAAATTTTCACGAGTTCACGTTTTGCGTTCAAACATGCGCAAATGTGCATAAATTTTGCATTCGGTAAAATCAATATGAATTATGAGTTTTAAAAGCTGGAATAGGAATTTGGGAAGATAAATATTCAATTTGAGCGTTGCATAAATTGTTTAAAACCATTTGTGCACGAATTTACACGAGTTCACGTTTTGCGTTCAAACAAGCGCAAATGTGCACAAACTATGCAATCCATTAAATCAATTTGAATTCGAAGTTTTTAACTCTGGAATATGAATTTGGGATGTTAAATATTCAATTGGAACATTGGATAACATGGTTAAAACCATTTGTCCTCAAATTTGCACGAGTTCACGTTTTGCGTTCAAACATGCGCAAATGTGCACAAATGATGGACTCCGTTAAATCAATTTTGAATTATTTTTTTTTAAAGCTGCAATGTGCATTTGGGTTTTTAAATATTCTATTGGAAACATTGGATACAATTTTCAAACATTTGGCATAAATTTTCACAAGTTCACGTTTTGCGTTCAAACATGCGCAAATATGCATAAATTTTGCATTCGGAAAATCAATATGAATTATGAGTTTTAAAAGCTGAAATAGGAATTTGGGAAGATAAATATTAATTTGAGCATTGGATAAATTGTTTAAAACCATTTGTGCAAGAATTTGCACGAGTTCACATTTTGCGTTCAAACATGCGCATAAATGTGCACAAATTATGCAGTCCTTTAAATCAATTTGAATTCGAAGTTTTTAACCCTGGAATACGAAATTGGGATGTTAAATATTCAACTGGAACAGTGGATAAGATGTTTAAAAACATTTGTGCACAAATTTGCACGAGTTCACGTTTTGCGTTCAAACATGCGCGAAATGTGCACAAATGATGGACTCCGTTAAATCAATTTTGAATTATGTGTTTTTAAAGCTGCCATATGCATTTGCGATGTTAAATATTAAATTGGAAACATTGGATACAAGTTTCAAGCATTTGGGCCCAAATTTTCACGAGTTCACGTTTTGCGTTCAAACATGCGCAAATGTGCATAAATTTTGTATTCGGTAAGATCAATATGAATTATGAGTTTTAAAAGCTGGAATAGGAATTTGGGAAGATAAATATTCAATTTGAGCATTGGATAAATTGTTTAAAACCATTTGTGCACAAATTTGCACGAGTTCACGTTTTGCGTTCAAACAAGCGCAAATTGCACAAACTATGCAATCCGTTAAATCAATTTGAATTCGAAGTTTTTAACTCTGGAATATGAATTTGGGATGTTAAATTTCCAATTGGAACATTGGATAACATGGGTAAAACCATTTGTCCTCAAATTTGCACGAGTTCACATTTTGCGTTCAAACATTGGCAAATGTGCACAAATGATGGACTCCGTTAAATCAATTTTGAATTATGTGTTTTTAAAGCTGCAACATGCATTTGGGTTGTTAAATAGTCAATTGGAAACATTGGATACAAGTTTCAAACATTTGGGCATAAATTTTCATGAGTTCAAGTTTTGCATTCAAGCATGCGCAAATGTGCACAAATTTTGCATTCGGTAAAATCAATATGAATTATGAGTTTTAAAAGCTCGAATAGGAATTTGGGAAGATAAATATTCAATTTGAGCATTGGATAAATTGTTTAAAACCATTTGTGCACGAATTTGCATGAGTTCACATTTTGCGTTCAAACATGCGCAAAAATGTGCACAAATTATGCAATCCGTTAAATCAATTTGAATTCAAAGTTTTTAACCCTGGAATACGAATTTGGGATGTTAAATATTCAACTGGAACATTGGATAACATGTTTAAAACCATTTGTGCACAAATTTGCACAAGTTCACGTTTTGCGTTCAAACATGCGCAAAATGTACACAAATTAGGCACTCCTTTAAATCAATATGAATTATGAGTTTTTAATGTTGTAATATGCATTTGGGATGTTAATTATTCAATTGGAACATTGGATATCAGGTTTCAAACATTTGTGCACAAATGTTCACGAGTTCACGGTTTGCGTTCAAACGTGTGCATATGTGCACAAATTTTGCATTCCGTAAAATCTATATGAATTATGAGTTTTAACAGCTGGAATAGGAATTTGGGATGATAAATATTCAATTTGAGCACTGGATAACATATTTTAAACTATTTGTGCACAACTTTGCACGAGTTCTTGTTTTGCGTTCAAACATGCGCAAATGTGCACAAACAATGCAATCCATTAAATAAATTTGAATTCAAAGTTTTTAACTCTGGATTATGAATGTGGGATGTTAAATATTCAATTGGAGCATTGGATAAAATGGTTAAAATCATTTGTGCACAAATTTGCACGAGTTCACGTTTTGTGTTCAAATAAGCGCAAAATGTGCACAAATTTTGCATTCGGTAAAATCAATATGAATTATGAGTTTTAAAAGCTGGAATAGGAATTTGGGAAGATAAATATTCAATTTGAGCATTGGATAAATTGTTTAAAACCATTTGTGCCTTAATTTGCACAAGTTCACGTTTTGCGTTGAAACGTGCGCATAAATGTGCACAAATTATGCAATTCATTAAATCAATTTGAATTCGAAGTTTTTAACCCTGGAATACGAATTTGGGATGTTAAATATTCAACTGGCACATTGGATAACATGTTTAAATTCATTTGTGCACAAATTTGCATGAGTTCACGTTTTGCGTTCAAACATGCGCAAAATGTGCACAAATGATGGACTCCGTTAAATCAATTTTGAATTATGTGTTTTTAAAGCTACAACATGAATTTGGGGATGTTAAATATTCAATTGGAAACATTGGATACAAGTTTCAAACATTTGGACTCAAATTTTCACGAGTTCACATTTTGCGTTCAAACATGTGCAAATGTCCACAAATTTTGCATTCGGTAAAATCAATATGAATTATGAGTTTTAAAAGCTGGAATAGGAATTTGGGAAGATAAATATTCAATTTGAGCATTAGATACATTGTTTAAAACCATTTGTGCACGAATTTGCACGAGTTAAAACCATTTGTCCTTAAATTTGCACGAGTTCACGTTTTGCGTTCAAACATTGCCAAATGTGCACAAATGATGGACTCCGTCAAATCAATTTTGAATTATGTTTTTTTAAAGTTGCAACATGCATTTCGGATGTTAATTATTCAATTGGAACATTGGATATTAGGTTTCAACCATTTGTGTACAAATGTTCATGAGTTCACGTTTTGTGTTCAAACGTGTGCATATATGCACAAATTTTGAATTCCGTAAAATCAATATGAATTATAATTTTTAACAGCTAGAATAGGAATTTGGGATGATAAATATTCAATTTGAGCATTGGATAAATTTTTTTAAAACCGTTTGTGCACGAGTTCACGTTTTGCGTTCAAACATGTGCAAATGTGCACAAACTATGCAATCCATTAAATCAATTTCAATTCGAAGTTTTTAACTCTGGAATATGAATTTGGGATGTCAAATATTTAATTGGAATATTGGATAACATGGTTAAAACCATTTGTCCTCAAATTTGCACGAGTTCACATTTTGCGTTCAAACATTGCCAAATGTGCACAAATGATGGACTCCGTTTAATCAATTTTGAATTATGTGTTTTTAAAGCTACAACATGCATTTGGGTTGTGAAATATTCAATTGGAACATTGGATAACATGGTTAAAACCATTTGTTCTCAAATTTGCACGAGTTAACGTTTTGCGTTCAAACATGCGCAAATGTGCACAAATGATGGACTCCGTTAAATCAATTTTCAATTATGTGTTTTTAAAGCTGCAGCATTCAATTGGAAACATTGGATACAGGTTTCAAACATTTGGGCACAAATTTTCACGAGTTCACATTTTGCGTTCAAACATGCGCAAATGGGCACAAATTTTCCATTCGGTAAAATCAATATGAATTATGAGTTTAAAAAGCTAGAATAGGAATTTGAGAAGATAAATATTCAATTTGATCATTGGATAAATTGTTTAAAACCATTTGTGCACGAATTTGCACGAGTTAACGTTTTGCATTCAAACATGCGCATAAATGTGCACAAATTATCCAATCCGTTAAACCAATTTGAATTCGATGTTTTTAACCCTGGAATAAGAATTTGGGATGTTAAATATTCAACTGGAGCATTGGATAACATGTTTAAAACCATTTGTGCACAAATTTGCATGAGTTCACGTTTTGCGTTCAAACATGCGCAAAATGTGCACAAATGATGGACTCCGTTAAATCAATTTTGAATTATGTGTTTTTAAAGTTGCAACTTGCATTTGGGATGTTAAATATTCAATTGGAAACATTGTATACAAGTTTCGATCATTTGGGCACAAATTTTCACGAGTTCACATTTTGCGTTCAAACAGGCGCAAATGTGCACAAATTTTGCATTCGGTAAAATCAATGTGAATTATGAGTTTTAAAAGTTGGAAGAGGAATTTAGGAAGATAAATACTCAATTTGAGCATTGGATAAATTGTTTAAAACCATTTGTGCACGAATTTGCACGAGTTCACGTTTTACGTTCAAACATATGCATAAATGTGCACAAATTATGCAATCCATTAAATCAATTTGAATTTGAAGTTTTTAACCCTGAAATACGAATTTGGGATGTTAAATATTCAACTGGAACATTGGATAACATGTTTAAAGCCATTTGTGCACAAATTTGCATGAGTTCACGTTTTGCAGTCAAACATGCGCATAAATGTGCACAAATGATGGACTCCGTTAAATCAATTTTGAATTCTGTATTTTTAAAAGCTGCAACATGCATTTGGGTTGTTAAATATTCAATTGGAAACATTGGATACAAGTTTCAAACATTTGGGCACAAATTTTCACGAGTTCACGTTTTGCGTACAAACATGCGCAAATGTGCACAAATATTGCATTCGGTAAAATCAATATGAATTATGAGTTTTAAAAGCTGGAATAGGAATTTTGGAAGATAAATATTCAATTTGAGCATTGGATAAATTGTTTTAAAACCATTTGTGCACGAATTTGCACGAGTTCACGTTTTGCATTCAAATGTGCGCATAAATGTGCACAAATTATGCAATCCGTTAAATCAATTTGAATTCGAAGTTTGTAACCTTGGAATACGAATTTGGGATGTTAAATATTCAACTGGAACATTGAATAACATGTTTAAAACCATTTGTGCACAAATTTGCACGAGTTCACGTTTTGCGTTCAAACATGCGCAAAATGTGCACAAATGATGGACGCCGTTAAATCAATTTTGAATTATGTGTTTTTAAAGCTGCAACATGCATTTGGGATGTTAAATATTCAATTGGAAACATTGGATACAAGTTTTAAACATTTGGACACAAATTTTGATGAGTTCACGTTTTGCGTTCAAACATGCGCAAATGTGCACAAATTTTGCATTCGGTAAAATCAATATGAATTATGAGTTTTCAAAGCTGGAATTGGAATTTGGGAAGATAAATATTCAATTTGAGCATTGGATAAATTGTTTAAAACCATTTGTGCACGAAGTTGAACAAGTTCACGTTTTGCGTTCAAACATGCACATAAATGTGCACAAATTATGCAATCCTTTAAATCAATTTGAATCCGAAGTTTTTAACCCTAGAATACGAATTTGGGATGTTAAGTATTCAACTAGAACATTGGATAACATGTTTAAAATCATATGTGCACAAATTTGCACGAGTTCACGTTTTGCGTTCAAACATGCGCAAAATGTGCACAAATGATGGACTCTGTTAACTCAATTTTCAATTATGTGTTTTTAAAGCTGAAACATGCATTTGGGATTATAAATATTGAATTGGAAACATTGGATACAGGTTTCAAACATTTGGGCATAAATTTTCACGAGTTCACGTTTTGCGTTCAAACATGCACAAATGTGCACAAATAGTGCATTCGGTAAAATCAATATGAATTATGAGTTTTAAAAGCTGGAATAGGAATTTGGGAAGATAAATATTCAATTTGAGCATTGGATAAATTGTTTAAAACCATTTGTGCACGAATTTGCACGAGTTCACGTTTTGCATTCAAACATGCGCATAAATGTGCACAAATTATGCAATCCGTTAAATCAATTTGAATTCAAAGTTTTTAACTCTGGAATATGAATTTGGGACGTCAAATTTTCAACTGGAACATTGGGTAACATGGTTAAAACCATTTGTCCTCAAATTTTACGAGTTCACGTTTTGCGTTCAAACATTGCCAAATGTGCACAAATGATGGACTCCGTTAAATCAATTTTCAATGATGTGTTTTTAAAGCTACAACATGCATTTGGGATGTTAATTATTCAATTGGAACATTGGATATCAGGTTTCAAACATTTGTGCACAAATGTTCACGAGTTCACGTTTTGTGTTCAAACGTGTGCATATATGCACAAATTTTGCATTCTGTAAAATCAATATGAATTATGAGTTTTAACAGTTGGAATAGGAATTTTGGATGATAAATATTCAATTTGAGCATTGGATAAATTGTTTAAAACTGTTTGTGCACGAATTTGCACGAGTTCACGTTTTGCGTTCAAACATGTGCAAATGTGCACAAACTATGCAATCCGTTAAATCAATTTGAATTCGAAGTTTTTAACTCTGGAATAGGAATTTGGGATGTTAAATATTTAATTGGAACATTGGATAATATGGTTAAAACCATTTGACCTCAAATTTGCACGAGTTCACGTTTTGCGTTCAAACATTGCCAAATGTGCACAAATGATGGACTCCGTTAAATCAATTTTCAATGATGTGTTTTTAAAGCTACAACATGAATTTGGGATGTTAATTATTCAATTGGAACATTGGATATCAGGTTTCAAATATTTGTGCACAAATGTTCACGAGTTCACGTTTTGTGTTCAAACGTGTGCATATATGCACAAATTTTGCATTCTGTAAAATCAATATGAATTATGAGTTTTAACAGTTGGAATAGGAATTTTGGATGATAAATATTCAATTTGAGCATTGGATAAATTGTTTAAAACTGTTTGTGCACGAATTTGCACGAGTTCACGTTTTGCGTTCAAACATGTGCAAATGTGCACAAACTATGCAATCCGTTAAATCAATTTGAATTCGAAGTTTTTAACTCTGGAATATGAATTTGGGATGTTAAATATTTAATTGGAACATTGGATAATATGGTTAAAACCATTTGTCCTCAAATTTGCACGAGTTCACGTTTTGCATTCAAACATTGCCAAATGTGCACAAATGATGGACTCCGTTAAATCAATTTTAAATTATGTGTTTTTAAAACTGCAACATGCGTTTGGGTTGTTAAATATTCAATTGGAAACATTGGATACAAGTTTCAAACATTTGGGCACAAATTTTCACGAGTTAACGTTTTGCGTTCAAACATGCGCAAATGTGCACAAATATTGCATTCGGTAAAATCAATATGAATTATGAGTTTTAAAAGCTGGAATAGGAATTTAGGAAGATAAATATTCAATTTGAGCATTGGATAAATTGTTTAAAACCATTTGAGCACGAATTTGCACGAGTTCACGTTTTGCGTTCAAACATGCGCATAAATATGCACAAATTATGCAATCCGTTAAATCAATTTCAATTCGAAGTTTTTAACCATGGAATACAAATTTGGGATGTTAAATATTCAACTGGAACATTGGATAACATGTTTAAAACCATTTGTGCACAAATTTACACGAGTTCACGTTTTGCGTTCAAACATGCGCAAAATGTGCACAAATGATGGACTCCGTTAAATCAATTTTGAATTATGTGTTTTTAAAGCTACAACATGTGTTTGGGATGTTAAATATTCAATTGGAAACATTAGATACAAGTTTCAAACATTTGGCATAAATTTTCACGAGTTCACGTTTTGCGTTCAAACATGCGCAAATGTGCACAAATGATGGACTCCGTTAAATCAATTTTGAATTATGTGTTTTTAAAGCTACAGCATGTGTTTGGGATGTTAAATATTCAATTGGAAACATTAGATACAAGTTTCAAACATTTGGGCATAAATTTTCACGAGTTCACGTTTTGCGTTCAAACATGCGCAAAATGTGCACAAATGATGGACTCTGTTAAATCAATTTTGAATTATGTGTTTTTAAAGCTGAAACATGCATTTGGGATTATAAATATTCAATTGGAAACATTGGATACAGGTTTCAAACATTTGGGCATAAATTTTCACGAGTTCACGTTTTGCGTTCAAACATGCACAAATGTGCACAAATAGTGCATTCGGTAAAATCAATATGAATTATGAGTTTTAAAAGCTGGAATAGGAATTTGGGAAGATAAATATTCAATTTGAGCATTGGATAAATTGTTTAAAACCATTTGTGCACAAATTTGCACGAGTTCACGTTTTGCATTCAAACATGCGCATAAATGTGCACAAATTATGCAATCCGTTAAATCAATTTGAATTCAAAGTTTTTAACTCTGGAATATGAATTTGGGATGTTAAATATTTAATTGGAACATTGGATAATATGGTTAAAACCATTTGTCCTCAAATTTGCACGAGTTCACGTTTTGCGTTCAAACATTGCCAAATGTGCACAAATGATGGACTCCGTTAAATCAATTTTCAATGATGTGTTTTTAAAGCTACAACATGCATTTGGGATGTTAATTATTCAATTGGAACATTGGATATCAGGTTTCAAACATTTGTGCACAAATGTTCACGAGTTCACGTTTTGTGTTCAAACGTGTGCATATATGCACAAATTTTGCATTCTGTAAAATCAATATGAATTATGAGTTTTAACAGTTGGAATAGGAATTTGGATGATAAATATTCAATTTGAGCATTGGATAAATTGTTTAAAACCGTTTGTGCACGAATTTGCACGAGTTCACGTTTTGTGTTCAAACATGTGCAAATGTGCACAAACTATGCAATCCGTTAAATCAATTTGAATTCGAAGTTTTTAACTCTGGAATATGAATTTGGGATGTTAAATATTTAATTGGAACATTGGATAATATGGTTAAAACCATTTGTCCTCAAATTTGCACGAGTTCACGTTTTGCGTTCAAACATTGCCAAATGTGCACAAATGATGGACTCCGTTAAATCAATTTTCAATGATGTGTTTTTAAAGCTACAACATGCATTTGGGATGTTAATTATTCAATTGGAACATTGGATATCAGGTTTCAAACATTTGTGCACAAATGTTCACGAGTTCACGTTTTGTGTTCAAACGTGTGCATATATGCACAAATTTTGCATTCTGTAAAATCAATATGAATTATGAGTTTTAACAGTTGGAATAGGAATTTTGGATGATAAATATTCAATTTGAGCATTGGATAAATTGTTTAAAACCGTTTGTGCACGAATTTGCACGAGTTCACGTTTTGTGTTCAAACATGTGCAAATGTGCACAAACTATGCAATCCGTTAAATCAATTTGAATTCGAAGTTTTTAACTCTGGAATATGAATTTGGGATGTTAAATATTTAATTGGAACATTGGATAATATGGTTAAAACCATTTGTCCTCAAATTTGCACGAGTTCACGTTTTGCGTTCAAACATTGCCAAATGTGCACAAATGATGGACTCCGTTAAATCAATTTTAAATTATGTGTTTTTAAAACTTCAACATGCGTTTGGGTTGTTAAATATTCAATTGGAAACATTGGATACAAGTTTCAAACATTTGGGCACAAATTTTCACGAGTTCACGTTTTGCGTTCAAACATGCGCAAATGTGCACAAATTTTGCATTCGGTAAAATCAATATGAATTATGAGTTTTAAAAGCTGGAATAGGAATTTAGGAAGATAAATATTCAATTTGAGCATTGGATAAATTGTTTAAAACCATTTGAGCACGAATTTGCACGAGTTCACGTTTTGCGTTCAAACATGCGCATAAATATGCACAAATTATGCAATCCGTTAATCAATTTCAATTCGAAGTTTTTAACCGTGGAATACGAATTTGGGATGTTAAATATTCAACTGGAACATTGGATAACATGTTTAAAACCATTTGTGCACAAATTTACACGAGTTCACGTTTTGCGTTCAAACATGCGCAAAATGTGCACAAATGATGGACTCCGTTAAATCAATTTTGAATTATGTGTTTTTAAAGCTACAACATGTGTTTCGGATGTTAAATATTCAATTGGAAACATTAGATACAAGTTTCAAACATTTGGGCATAAATTTTCACGAGTTCACGTTTTGCGTTCAAACATGCGCAAATGTGCACAAATTTTGCATTCGGTAAAATCAATATGAATTATGAGTTTTGAAAGCTGGAATAGGAATTTGGGAAGATAAATATTCAATTTGAGCATTGGATAAATTGTTTAAAACCATTTGTGCACGAATTTGCACGAGTTCACGTTTTGCGTTCAAACATGCGCATAAATGTGCACAAATTATGCAATCCTTTAAATCAATTTGAATTCGAAGTTTTTAACCCTGGAATATGAATTTGGGATGTTAAATTTTCAATTGGAACATTGGATAACATGGTTAAAACCATTTGTCCTCAAATTTGCACGAGTTCACGTTTTGCATTTAAACATTGCCAAATGTACACAAATGATGGACTCCGTTAAATAAATTTTGAATGATGTGTTTTTAAAGCTACAAAATGCATTTGGGATGTTAATTATTCAATTGGAACATTGGATATCAGGTTTCAAACATTTGTGCACAAATGTTCATGAGTTCACGTTTTGTGTTCAAACGTGTGCATATATGCACATATTTTGCGTTCCGTAAAATCAATATGAATTGTGAGTTTTAATAGTTGGAATAGGAGTTTGGGAAGATAAATATTCAATTTGAGCATTGGATAAATTGTTTAAAACCGTTTGTGCACGAATTTGCACGAGTTCACATTTTGCGTTCAAACATGTGCAAATGTGCACAAACTATGCAATCCGTTAAATCAATTTGAATTCGAAGTTTTTAACCCTGGAATATGAATTTGGGATGTTAAATATTCAACTGGAACATTGGATAACATGTTTAAAACCATTTGTACACAAATTTGCACGAGTTCACGTTTTGCGTTCAAACATGCGCAAAATGTGCACAAATGATGGACTCTGTTAAATCAATTCGAATTATGAGTTTTTAATGCTGAAACATGCGTTTGGGATGTTAATTGTTCAATTGGATCATTGGATATCAGGTTTCAAACATTTGTGCACAAATATTCACGAGTTCACATTTTGCGTTCAAACGTGTGCATATGTGCACAAATTTTGCATTCTGTAAAATCAATATGAATTATGAGTTTTAACAGCTGGAATAGGAATTTGGGATGATAAATATTCAATTTGAGCACTGGATAACATGTTTAAAACTATTTGTGCACAAATTTGCACGAGTTCACGTTTTGCGTTCAAACATGCGCAAATGTGCACAAACTATGCAATCCGTTAAATCAATTTGAATTCGAAGTTTTTAACTCTAGAATATGAATTTGGGATGTTAAATATTCAATTGGAACATTGGATAAAATGGCTAAAACCATTTGTGCACAAATTTCCACATGCGCAAAATGTGCACAAATTTTGCATTCGGTAAAATCAATATGAATTATGAGTTTTAAAAGCTCGAATAGGAATTTGGGAAGATAAATATTCAATTTGAGCATTGGATAAATTATTTAAAACCATTTGTGCATGAATTTGCACGAGTTCACGTTTTGCGTTCAAACATTCGCATAAATGTGCACAAATTATGCAATCCTTTAAATCAATTTGAATTCGAAGTTTTTAACCCTGGAATATGAATTTGGGATGTTAAATATTCAACTGGAACATTGGATAACATGTTTAAAACCATTTGTACACAAATTTGCACGAGTTCACGTTTTGCGTTCAAACATGGTCAAAATGTGCACAAATGATGGACTCCGTTAAATCAATTCAAATTATGAGTTTTTAATGCTGAAACATGCGTTTGGGATGTTAATTGTTCAATTGGATCATTGGATATCAGGTTTCAAACATTTGTGCACAAATATTCACGAGTTCACGTTTTGCGTTCAAACGTGTGCATATGTGCACAAATTTTGCATTCCGTAAAATCAATATGAATTATGAGTTTTAACAGCTGGAATAGGAATTTGGAATGATAAATATTCAATTTGAGCACTGGATAACATGTTTAAAACTATTTGTGCACAAATTTGCACGAGTTCACGTTTTGCGTTCGAATATGTGCAAATGTGCACAAACTATGCAATCCGTTAAATCAATTTGAATTCGAAGTTTTTAACTCTAGAATATGAATTTGGGATGTTAAATATTTAATTGGAACATTGGATAACATGGTTAAAACCATTTGTCCTCAAATTTGCACGAGTTCACGTTTTGCGTTCAAACATTGCCAAATGTGCACAAATGATGGACTCCGTTAAATCAATTTTAAATTATGTGTTTTTAAAACTGCAACATGCGTTTGGGTTGTTAAATATTCAATTGGAAACATTGGATACAAGTTTCAAACATTTGGGCACAAATTTTCACGAGTTCACGTTTTGCGTTCAAACATGCAGAAATGTGCACAAATTTTGCATTCGGTAAAATCAATATGAATTATGAGTTTTAAAAGCTGGAATAGGAATTTAGGAAGATAAATATTCAATTTGAGCATTGGATAAATTGTTTAAAACCATTTGTGCACGAATTTGCACGAGTTCACGTTTTGCGTTCAAACATGCGCATAAATATGCACAAATTATGCAATCCTTTAAATCAATTTCAATTCGAAGTTTTTAACCCTGGAATACGAATTTGGGATGTTAAATATTCAACTGGAACATTGGATAACATGTTTAAAACCATTTGTGCACAAATTTACACGAGTTCACGTTTTGCGTTCAAATATGCGCAAAATGTGCACAAATGATGGACTCCGCTAAATCAATTTTTAATTATGTGTTTTTAAAGCTGCAACATGCGTTTGGGATGTTAAATATTCAATGGGAAACATTGGATACAAGTTTCAAACATTTGGGCATAAATTTTCACGAGTTCACGTTTTGTGTTCAAACATGCGCAAATGTGCACAAATTTTGCATTCGGCAAAATCAATATGATTTATGAGTTTTGAAAGCTGGAATAGGAATTTGGGAAGATAAATATTCAATTTGAGCATTGGATAAATTGTTTAAAACCATTTGTGCACGAATTTGCACGAGTTCACGTTTTGCGTTCAAACATGCGCATAAATGTGCACAAATTATGCAATCCTTTAAACCAATTTGAATTCGATGTTTTTAACCCTGGAATATGAATTTTGGATGTTAAATATTCAACTAGAACATTGGATAACATGTTTAAAACCATTTGTGCACAAATTTGCACGAGTTCACGTTTTGCGTTCAAACATGCGCAAAATGTGCACAAATGATGGACTCCGTTAAATCAATTCGAATTATGAGTTTTTAATGCTGAAACATGCGTTTGAGATGTTAATTGTTCAATTGGATCATTGGATATCAGGTTTCAAACATTTGGGCACAAATATTCACGAGTTCACGTTTTGCGTTCAAACGTGTGCATATGTGCACAAATTTTGCATTCCGTAAAATCAATATGAATTATGAGTTTTAACAGCTGGAATAGGAATTTGGGATGATAAATATTCAATTTGAGCACTGGATAACATGTTTAAAACTATTTGTGCACAAATTTGCACGAGTTCACGTTTTGCGTTCAAACATGTGCAAATGTGCACAAACTATGCAATCCGTTAAATCAATTTGAATTCGAAGTTTTTAACTCTGGAATATTAATTTGGGATGTTAAATATTTAATTGGAACATTGGATAACATGGTTAAAACCATTTGTTCTCAAATTTGCACGAGTTCACGTTTTGCGTTCAAACATTGCCAAATGTGCACAAATGATGGACTCCGTTAAATCAATTTTAAATTATGTGTTTTTAAAACTGCAACATGCATTTGGGTTGTTAAATATTCAATTGGAAACATTGGATACAAGTTTCAAAGATTTGGGCATAAATTTTCACGAGTTCACGTTTTGCGTTCAAACATGCGCAAATGTGCACAAATTTTGCATTCGGTAAAATCAATATGAATTATGAGTTTTAAAAGCTGGAATAGGAATTTGGGAAGATAAATATTCAATTTGAGCATTGGATAAATTGTTTAAAACCATTTGTGCATGAATTTGCACGAGTTCACGTTTTGCGTTCAAACATGCGCATAAATGTGCACAAATTATGCAATCCGTTAAATCAATTTGAATTCGAAGTTTTTAACTCTAGAATATGAATTCAGGATGTTAAATATTCAATTGGAACATTGGATAACATGGTTAAAACCATTTGTCCTCAAATTTGCACGAGTTCACGTTTTGCATTCAAATATTGCCAAATGTGCACAAATGATGGACTCCGTTAAATCAATTTTGAATTATGTGTTTTTAAAGCTGAAACTTGCATTTGTGTTGTTAAATATTCAATTGGAAACATTGGATATAAGTTTCAAACATTTGGGCACAAATTTTCACGAGTTCATGTTTTGCGTTCAAACATGCGCAAATGTGCATAAATTTTGCATTCGGTAAAATCAATATTAATTATGAGTTTTAAAAGCTGGAATAGGAATTTGGGAAGATAAATATTCAATTTGAGCATTGGATAAATTGTTTAAAACCATTTGTGCATGAATTTGCACGAGTTCACGTTTTGCGTTCAAACATGCGCATAAATGTGCACAAATTATGCAATCCGTTCAATCAATTTGAATTCAAAGTTTTTAACTCTGGAATATGAATTTGGGATGTTAAATATTCAATTGGAACATTGGATAACATGGTTAAAACCATTTGTCCTCAAATTTGCACGAGTTCACGTTTTGCGTTCAAACATTGCCAAATGTGCACAAATGATGGACTCCGTTAAATAAATTTTGAATGATGTGTTTTTAAAGCTGCAACATGCATTTGGGATGTTAATTATTCAATTGGAACATTGGATATCAGGTTTCAAACATTTGTGCACAAATGTTCACGAGTTCACGTTTTGTGTTCAAACGTGTGCATATATGCACAAATTTTGCATTCCGTAAAATCAATATGAATTATGAGTTTTAATAGTTGGAATAGGAATTTGGGATGATAAATATTCAATTTGAGCATTGGATAAATTGTTTAAAACCGTTTGTGCACGAATTTGCACGAGTTCACGTTTTGCGTTCAAACATGTGCAAATGTGTACAAACTATGCAATCCGTTAAATCAATTTGAATTCAAAGTTTTTAACCCTGGAATATGAATTTGGGATGTTAAATATTCAACTGGAACATTGGATAACATGTTTAAAACCGTTTGTACACAAATTTGCACGAGTTCACGTTTTGCGTACAAACATGCGCAAAATGTGCACAAATGATGGACTCCATTAAATCAATTCGAATTATGAGTTTTTAATGCTGAAACAAGCGTTTGGGATGTTAATTGTTCAATTGGATCATTGGATATCAGGTTTCAAACATTTGTGCACAAATATTCACGAGTTCACGTTTTGCGTTCAAACGTGTGCATATGTGCACAAATTTTGCATTCCGTAAAATCAATATGAATTATGAGTTTTAACAGCTGGAATAGGAATTTGGGATGATAAATATTCAATTTGAGCACTGGATAACATGTTTAAAACTATTTGTGCACAAATTTGCACGAGTTCACGTTTTGCGTTCAAACATGTGCAAATGTGCACAAACTATGCAATCCGTTAAATCAATTTGAATTCGAAGTTTTTAACTCTGGAATATGAATTTGGGATGTTAAATATTTAATTGGAACATTGGATAACATGGTTAAAACCATTTGTCCTCAAATTTGCACGAGTTCAAGTTTTGCGTTCAAACATTGCCAAATGTGCACAAATGATGGACTCCGTTAAATCAATTTTAAATTATGTGTTTTTAAAACTGCAACATGCGTTTGGGTTGTTAAATATTCAATTGGAAACATTGGATACAAGTTTCAAAGATTTGGGCATAAATTTTCACGAGTTCACGTTTTGCGTTCAAACATGCGCAAATGTGCACAAATTTTGCATTCGGTAAAATCAATATGAATTATGAGTTTTAAAAGCTGGAATAGGAATTTGGGAAGATAAATATTCAATTTGAGCATTGGATAAATTGTTTAAAACCATTTGTGCATGAATTTGCACGAGTTCACGTTTTGCGTTCAAACATGCGCATAAATGTGCACAAATTATGCAATCCGTTAAATCAATTTGAATTCGAAGTTTTTAACTCTAGAATATGAATTCAGGATGTTAAATATTCAATTGGAACATTGGATAACATGGTTAAAACCATTTGTCCTCAAATTTGCACGAGTTCACGTTTTGCATTCAAATATTGCCAAATGTGCACAAATGATGGACTCCGTTAAATCAATTTTGAATTATGTGTTTTTAAAGCTGCAACTTGCATTTGTGTTGTTAAATATTCAATTGGAAACATTGGATATAAGTTTCAAACATTTGGGCACAAATTTTCACGAGTTCATGTTTTGCGTTCAAACATGCGCAAATGTGCATAAATTTTGCATTCGGTAAAATCAATATTAATTATGAGTTTTAAAAGCTGGAATAGGAATTTGGGAAGATAAATATTCAATTTGAGCATTGGATAAATTGTTTAAAACCATTTGTGCATGAATTTGCACGAGTTCACGTTTTGCGTTCAAACATGCGCATAAATGTGCACAAATTATGCAATCCGTTCAATCAATTTGAATTCAAAGTTTTTAACTCTGGAATATGAATTTGGGATGTTAAATATTCAATTGGAACATTGGATAACATGGTTAAAACCATTTGTCCTCAAATTTGCACGAGTTCACGTTTTGCGTTCAAACATTGCCAAATGTGCACAAATGATGGACTCCGTTAAATAAATTTTGAATGATGTGTTTTTAAAGCTGCAACATGCATTTGGGATGTTAATTATTCAATTGGAACATTGGATATCAGGTTTCAAACATTTGTGCACAAATGTTCACGAGTTCACGTTTTGTGTTCAAACGTGTGCATATATGCACAAATTTTGCATTCCGTAAAATCAATATGAATTATGAGTTTTAATAGTTGGAATAGGAATTTGGGATGATAAATATTCAATTTGAGCATTGGATAAATTGTTTAAAACCGTTTGTGCACGAATTTGCACGAGTTCACGTTTTGCGTTCAAACATGTGCAAATGTGTACAAACTATGCAATCCGTTAAATCAATTTGAATTCAAAGTTTTTAACCCTGGAATATGAATTTGGGATGTTAAATATTCAACTGGAACATTGGATAACATGTTTAAAACCGTTTGTACACAAATTTGCACGAGTTCACGTTTTGCGTACAAACATGCGCAAAATGTGCACAAATGATGGACTCCATTAAATCAATTCGAATTATGAGTTTTTAATGCTGAAACAAGCGTTTGGGATGTTAATTGTTCAATTGGATCATTGGATATCAGGTTTCAAACATTTGTGCACAAATATTCACGAGTTCACGTTTTGCGTTCAAACGTGTGCATATGTGCACAAATTTTGCATTCCGTAAAATCAATATGAATTATGAGTTTTAACAGCTGGAATAGGAATTTGGGATGATAAATATTCAATTTGAGCACTGGATAACATGTTTAAAACTATTTGTGCACAAATTTGCACGAGTTCACGTTTTGCGTTCAAACATGTGCAAATGTGCACAAACTATGCAATCCGTTAAATCAATTTGAATTCGAAGTTTTTAACTCTGGAATATGAATTTGGGATGTTAAATATTTAATTGGAACATTGGATAACATGGTTAAAACCATTTGTCCTCAAATTTGCACGAGTTCAAGTTTTGCGTTCAAACATTGCCAAATGTGCACAAATGATGGACTCCGTTAAATCAATTTTAAATTATGTGTTTTTAAAACTGCAACATGCGTTTGGGTTGTTAAATATTCAATTGGAAACATTGGATACAAGTTTCAAACATTTGGGCCCAAATTTCATGAGTTCACATTTTGCGTTCAAACATGCGCAAATGTGCACAAATTTTGCATTCGGTAAAATCAATATGAATTATGAGTTTTAAAAGCTGGAATAGGAATTTACGAAGATAAATAGTCAATTTGAGCATTGGATAAATTGTTTAAAACCATTTGTGCACGAATTTGCACGAGTTCACGTTTTGCGTTCAAACATGCGCATAAATATGCACAAATTATGCAATCCGTTAAATCAATTTCAATTCGAAGTTTTTACCCCTGGAATACGGATTTGGGATGTTAAATATTCAACTGGAACATTGGATAACATGTTTAAAACCATTTGTGCACAAATTTACACGAGTTCACGTTTTGCGTTCAAACATGCGCAAAATGTGCACAAATGATGGACTCCGTTAAATCAATTTTGAATTATGTGTTTTTAAAGCTACAACATGCGTTTGGGATGTTAAATATTCAATTGGAAACATTAGATACAAGTTTCAAACATTTGGGCATAAATTTTCACGAGTTCACGTTTTGCGTTCAAACATGCGCAAATGTGCACAAATTTTGCATTCGGTAAAATCAATATGAATTATGAGTTTTAAAAGCTGGAATAGGAATTTGGGAAGATAAATATTCAATTTGAGCATTGGATAAATTGTTTAAAACCATTTGTGCACGAATTTGCACGAGTTCACGTTTTGCGTTCAAACATACGCATAAATGTGCACAAATTATGCAATCCTTTAAATCAATTTGAATTCGAAGTTTTTAACCCTGGAATATGAATTTGGGATGTTAAATTTTCAATTGGAACATTAGATAACATGGTTAAAACCATTTGTCCTCAAATTTGCACGAGTTCACGTTTTGCGTTCAAACATTGCCAAATGTACACAAATGATGGACTCCGTTAAATAAATTTTGAATGATGTGTTTTTAAAGCTACAACATGCATTTAGGATGTTAATTATTCAATTGGAACATTGGATATCAGGTTTCAAACATTTATGCACAAATGTTCACGAGTTCACGTTTTGTGTTCAAACGTGTGCATATATGCACATATTTTGCATTCCGTAAAATCAATATGAATTGTGAGTTTTAATAGTTGGAATAGGAATTTGGGAAGATAAATATTCAATTTGAGCATTGGATAAATTGTTTAAAACCGTTTGTGCACGAATTTGCACGAGTTCACATTTTGCGTTCAAACATGTGCAAATGTGCACAAACTATGCAATCCGTTAAATCAATTTGAATTCGAAGTTTTTAACCCTGGAATATGAATTTGGGATGTTAAATATTCAACTGGAACATTGGATAACATGTTTAAAACCATTTGTACACAAATTTGCACGAGTTCACGTTTTGCGTTCAAACATGCGCAAAATGTGCACAAATGATGGACTCTGTTAAATCAATTCCAATTATGAGTTTTTAATGCTGAAACATGTGTTTGGGATGTTAATTGTTCAATTGGATCATTGGATATCAGGTTTCAAACATTTGTGCACAAATATTCACGAGTTCACATTTTGTGTTCAAACGTGTGCATATGTGCAAAAATTTTGCATTCCGTAAAATCAATATGAATTATGAGTTTTAACAGCTGGAATAGGAATTTGGGATGATAAATATTCAATTTGAGCACTGGATAACATGTTTAAAACTATTTGTGCACAAATTTGCACGAGTTCACGTTTTGCGTTCAAACATGTGCAAATGTGCACAAACTATGCAATCCGTTAAATCAATTTGAATTCGAAGTATTTAACTCTAGAATATGAATTTGGGATGTTAAATATTCAATTGGAACATTGGATAAAATGGCTAAAACCATTTGTGCACAAATTTCCACGAGTTCACATTTTGCGTTCAAACATGCGCAAAATGTGCACAAATTTTGCATTCGGTAAAATCAATATGAATTATGAGTTTTAAAAGCTCGAATAGGAATTTGGGAAGATAAATATTCAATTTGAGCATTGGATAAATTATTTAAAACCATTTGTGCATGAATTTGCACGAGTTCACGTTTTGCGTTCAAACATTCGCATAAATGTGCACAAATTATGCAATCCGTTAAATCAATTTGAATTCGAAGTTTTTAACTCTGGAATATGAATTTGGGATGTTAAATATTTAATTGGAACATTGGATAACATGGTTAAAACCATTTGTCCTCAAATTTGCACGAGTTCACGTTTTGCGTTCAAACATTGCCAAATGTGCACAAATGATGGACTCCGTTAAATCAATTTTAAATTATGTGTTTTTAAAACTGCAACATGCGTTTGGGTTGTTAAATATTCAATTGGAAACATTGGATACAAGTTTCAAACATTTGGGCACAAATTTTCACGAGTTCACGTTTTGCGTTCAAACATGCAGAAATGTGCACAAATTTTGCATTCGGTAAAATCAATATGAATTATGAGTTTTAAAAGCTGGAATAGGAATTTAGGAAGATAAATATTCAATTTGAGCATTGGATAAATTGTTTAAAACCATTTGTGCACGAATTTGCACGAGTTCACGTTTTGCGTTCAAACATGCGCATAAATATGCACAAATTATGCAATCCTTTAAATCAATTTCAATTCGAAGTTTTTAACCCTGGAATACGAATTTGGGATGTTAAATATTCAACTGGAACATTGGATAACATGTTTAAAACCATTTGTGCACAAATTTACACGAGTTCACGTTTTGCGTTCAAATATGCGCAAAATGTGCACAAATGATGGACTCCGCTAAATCAATTTTTAATTATGTGTTTTTAAAGCTGCAACATGCGTTTGGGATGTTAAATATTCAATTGGAAACATTGGATACAAGTTTCAAACATTTGGGCATAAATTTTCACGAGTTCACGTTTTGTGTTCAAACATGCGCAAATGTGCACAAATTTTGCATTCGGCAAAATCAATATGATTTATGAGTTTTGAAAGCTGGAATAGGAATTTGGGAAGATAAATATTCAATTTGAGCATTGGATAAATTGTTTAAAACCATTTGTGCACGAATTTGCACGAGTTCACGTTTTGCGTTCAAACATGCGCATAAATGTGCACAAATTATGCAATCCTTTAAACCAATTTGAATTCGATGTTTTTAACCCTGGAATATGAATTTTGGATGTTAAATATTCAACTAGAACATTGGATAACATGTTTAAAACCATTTGTGCACAAATTTGCACGAGTTCACGTTTTGCGTTCAAACATGCGCAAAATGTGCACAAATGATGGACTCCGTTAAATCAATTCGAATTATGAGTTTTTAATGCTGAAACATGCGTTTGAGATGTTAATTGTTCAATTGGATCATTGGATATCAGGTTTCAAACATTTGGGCACAAATATTCACGAGTTCACGTTTTGCGTTCAAACGTGTGCATATGTGCACAAATTTTGCATTCCGTAAAATCAATATGAATTATGAGTTTTAACAGCTGGAATAGGAATTTGGGATGATAAATATTCAATTTCAGCACTGGATAACATGTTTAAAACTATTTGTGCACAAATTTGCACGAGTTCACGTTTTGCGTTCAAACATGTGCAAATGTGCACAAACTATGCAATCCGTTAAATCAATTTGAATTCGAAGTTTTTAACTCTGGAATATTAATTTGGGATGTTAAATATTTAATTGGAACATTGGATAACATGGTTAAAACCATTTGTTCTCAAATTTGCACGAGTTCACGTTTTGCGTTCAAACATTGCCAAATGTGCACAAATGATGGACTCCGTTAAATCAATTTTAAATTATGTGTTTTTAAAACTGCAACATGCATTTGGGTTGTTAAATATTCAATTGGAAACATTGGATACAAGTTTCAAACATTTGGGCATAAATTTTCACGAGTTCACGTTTTGCGTTCAAACATGCGCAAATGTGCACAAATTTTGCATTCGGTAAAATCAATATGAATTATGAGTTTTAAAAGCTGGAATAGGAATTTGGGAAGATAAATATTCAATTTGAGCATTGGATAAATTGTTTAAAACCATTTGTGCATGAATTTGCACGAGTTCACGTTTTGCGTTCAAACATGCGCATAAATGTGCACAAATTATGCAATCCGTTAAATCAATTTGAATTCGAAGTTTTTAACTCTAGAATATGAATTCAGGATGTTAAATATTCAATTGGAACATTGGATAACATGGTTAAAACCATTTGTCCTCAAATTTGCACGAGTTCACGTTTTGCATTCAAATATTGCCAAATGTGCACAAATGATGGACTCCGTTAAATCAATTTTGAATTATGTGTTTTTAAAGCTGCAACTTGCATTTGTGTTGTTAAATATTCAATTGGAAACATTGGATATAAGTTTCAAACATTTGGGCACAAATTTTCACGAGTTCATGTTTTGCGTTCAAACATGCGCAAATGTGCATAAATTTTGCATTCGGTAAAATCAATATTAATTATGAGTTTTAAAAGCTGGAATAGGAATTTGGGAAGATAAATATTCAATTTGAGCATTGGATAAATTGTTTAAAACCATTTGTGCATGAATTTGCACGAGTTCACGTTTTGCGTTCAAACATGCGCATAAATGTGCACAAATTATGCAATCCGTTCAATCAATTTGAATTCAAAGTTTTTAACTCTGGAATATGAATTTGGGATGTTAAATATTCAATTGGAACATTGGATAACATGGTTAAAACCATTTGTCCTCAAATTTGCACGAGTTCACGTTTTGCGTTCAAACATTGCCAAATGTGCACAAATGATGGACTCCGTTAAATAAATTTTGAATGATGTGTTTTTAAAGCTGCAACATGCATTTGGGATGTTAATTATTCAATTGGAACATTGGATATCAGGTTTCAAACATTTGTGCACAAATGTTCACGAGTTCACGTTTTGTGTTCAAACGTGTGCATATATGCACAAATTTTGCATTCCGTAAAATCAATATGAATTATGAGTTTTAATAGTTGGAATAGGAATTTGGGATGATAAATATTCAATTTGAGCATTGGATAAATTGTTTAAAACCGTTTGTGCACGAATTTGCACGAGTTCACGTTTTGCGTTCAAACATGTGCAAATGTGTACAAACTATGCAATCCGTTAAATCAATTTGAATTCAAAGTTTTTAACCCTGGAATATGAATTTGGGATGTTAAATATTCAACTGGAACATTGGATAACATGTTTAAAACCGTTTGTACACAAATTTGCACGAGTTCACGTTTTGCGTACAAACATGCGCAAAATGTGCACAAATGATGGACTCCATTAAATCAATTCGAATTATGAGTTTTTAATGCTGAAACAAGCGTTTGGGATGTTAATTGTTCAATTGGATCATTGGATATCAGGTTTCAAACATTTGTGCACAAATATTCACGAGTTCACGTTTTGCGTTCAAACGTGTGCATATGTGCACAAATTTTGCATTCCGTAAAATCAATATGAATTATGAGTTTTAACAGCTGGAATAGGAATTTGGGATGATAAATATTCAATTTGAGCACTGGATAACATGTTTAAAACTATTTGTGCACAAATTTGCACGAGTTCACGTTTTGCGTTCAAACATGTGCAAATGTGCACAAACTATGCAATCCGTTAAATCAATTTGAATTCGAAGTTTTTAACTCTGGAATATGAATTTGGGATGTTAAATATTTAATTGGAACATTGGATAACATGGTTAAAACCATTTGTCCTCAAATTTGCACGAGTTCAAGTTTTGCGTTCAAACATTGCCAAATGTGCACAAATGATGGACTCCGTTAAATCAATTTTAAATTATGTGTTTTTAAAACTGCAACATGCGTTTGGGTTGTTAAATATTCAATTGGAAACATTGGATACAAGTTTCAAAGATTTGGGCATAAATTTTCACGAGTTCACGTTTTGCGTTCAAACATGCGCAAATGTGCACAAATTTTGCATTCGGTAAAATCAATATGAATTATGAGTTTTAAAAGCTGGAATAGGAATTTGGGAAGATAAATATTCAATTTGAGCATTGGATAAATTGTTTAAAACCATTTGTGCATGAATTTGCACGAGTTCACGTTTTGCGTTCAAACATGCGCATAAATGTGCACAAATTATGCAATCCGTTAAATCAATTTGAATTCGAAGTTTTTAACTCTAGAATATGAATTCAGGATGTTAAATATTCAATTGGAACATTGGATAACATGGTTAAAACCATTTGTCCTCAAATTTGCACGAGTTCACGTTTTGCATTCAAATATTGCCAAATGTGCACAAATGATGGACTCCGTTAAATCAATTTTGAATTATGTGTTTTTAAAGCTGCAACTTGCATTTGTGTTGTTAAATATTCAATTGGAAACATTGGATATAAGTTTCAAACATTTGGGCACAAATTTTCACGAGTTCATGTTTTGCGTTCAAACATGCGCAAATGTGCATAAATTTTGCATTCGGTAAAATCAATATTAATTATGAGTTTTAAAAGCTGGAATAGGAATTTGGGAAGATAAATATTCAATTTGAGCATTGGATAAATTGTTTAAAACCATTTGTGCATGAATTTGCACGAGTTCACGTTTTGCGTTCAAACATGCGCATAAATGTGCACAAATTATGCAATCCGTTCAATCAATTTGAATTCAAAGTTTTTAACTCTGGAATATGAATTTGGGATGTTAAATATTCAATTGGAACATTGGATAACATGGTTAAAACCATTTGTCCTCAAATTTGCACGAGTTCACGTTTTGCGTTCAAACATTGCCAAATGTGCACAAATGATGGACTCCGTTAAATAAATTTTGAATGATGTGTTTTTAAAGCTGCAACATGCATTTGGGATGTTAATTATTCAATTGGAACATTGGATATCAGGTTTCAAACATTTGTGCACAAATGTTCACGAGTTCACGTTTTGTGTTCAAACGTGTGCATATATGCACAAATTTTGCATTCCGTAAAATCAATATGAATTATGAGTTTTAATAGTTGGAATAGGAATTTGGGATGATAAATATTCAATTTGAGCATTGGATAAATTGTTTAAAACCGTTTGTGCACGAATTTGCACGAGTTCACGTTTTGCGTTCAAACATGTGCAAATGTGTACAAACTATGCAATCCGTTAAATCAATTTGAATTCAAAGTTTTTAACCCTGGAATATGAATTTGGGATGTTAAATATTCAACTGGAACATTGGATAACATGTTTAAAACCGTTTGTACACAAATTTGCACGAGTTCACGTTTTGCGTACAAACATGCGCAAAATGTGCACAAATGATGGACTCCATTAAATCAATTCGAATTATGAGTTTTTAATGCTGAAACAAGCGTTTGGGATGTTAATTGTTCAATTGGATCATTGGATATCAGGTTTCAAACATTTGTGCACAAATATTCACGAGTTCACGTTTTGCGTTCAAACGTGTGCATATGTGCACAAATTTTGCATTCCGTAAAATCAATATGAATTATGAGTTTTAACAGCTGGAATAGGAATTTGGGATGATAAATATTCAATTTGAGCACTGGATAACATGTTTAAAACTATTTGTGCACAAATTTGCACGAGTTCACGTTTTGCGTTCAAACATGTGCAAATGTGCACAAACTATGCAATCCGTTAAATCAATTTGAATTCGAAGTTTTTAACTCTGGAATATGAATTTGGGATGTTAAATATTTAATTGGAACATTGGATAACATGGTTAAAACCATTTGTCCTCAAATTTGCACGAGTTCAAGTTTTGCGTTCAAACATTGCCAAATGTGCACAAATGATGGACTCCGTTAAATCAATTTTAAATTATGTGTTTTTAAAACTGCAACATGCGTTTGGGTTGTTAAATATTCAATTGGAAACATTGGATACAAGTTTCAAACATTTGGGCCCAAATTTTCATGAGTTCACATTTTGCGTTCAAACATGCGCAAATGTGCACAAATTTTGCATTCGGTAAAATCAATATGAATTATGAGTTTTAAAAGCTGGAATAGGAATTTACGAAGATAAATAGTCAATTTGAGCATTGGATAAATTGTTTAAAACCATTTGTGCACGAATTTGCACGAGTTCACGTTTTGCGTTCAAACATGCGCATAAATATGCACAAATTATGCAATCCGTTAAATCAATTTCAATTCGAAGTTTTTACCCTTGGAATACGGATTTGGGATGTTAAATATTCAACTGGAACATTGGATAACATGTTTAAAACCATTTGTGCACAAATTTACACGAGTTCACGTTTTGCGTTCAAACATGCGCAAAATGTGCACAAATGATGGACTCCGTTAAATCAATTTTGAATTATGTGTTTTTAAAGCTACAACATGCGTTTGGGATGTTAAATATTCAATTGGAAACATTAGATACAAGTTTCAAACATTTGGGCATAAATTTTCACGAGTTCACGTTTTGCGTTCAAACATGCGCAAATGTGCACAAATTTTGCATTCGGTAAAATCAATATGAATTATGAGTTTTAAAAGCTGGAATAGGAATTTGGGAAGATAAATATTCAATTTGAGCATTGGATAAATTGTTTAAAACCATTTGTGCACGAATTTGCACGAGTTCACGTTTTGCGTTCAAACATACGCATAAATGTGCACAAATTATGCAATCCTTTAAATCAATTTGAATTCGAAGTTTTTAACCCTGGAATATGAATTTGGGATGTTAAATTTTCAATTGGAACATTAGATAACATGGTTAAAACCATTTGTCCTCAAATTTGCACGAGTTCACGTTTTGCGTTCAAACATTGCCAAATGTACACAAATGATGGACTCCGTTAAATAAATTTTGAATGATGTGTTTTTAAAGCTACAACATGCATTTAGGATGTTAATTATTCAATTGGAACATTGGATATCAGGTTTCAAACATTTATGCACAAATGTTCACGAGTTCACGTTTTGTGTTCAAACGTGTGCATATATGCACATATTTTGCATTCCGTAAAATCAATATGAATTGTGAGTTTTAATAGTTGGAATAGGAATTTGGGAAGATAAATATTCAATTTGAGCATTGGATAAATTGTTTAAAACCGTTTGTGCACGAATTTGCACGAGTTCACATTTTGCGTTCAAACATGTGCAAATGTGCACAAACTATGCAATCCGTTAAATCAATTTGAATTCGAAGATTTTAACCCTGGAATATGAATTTGGGATGTTAAATATTCAACTGGAACATTGGATAACATGTTTAAAACCATTTGTACACAAATTTGCACGAGTTCACGTTTTGCGTTCAAACATGCGCAAAATGTGCACAAATGATGGACTCTGTTAAATCAATTCCAATTATGAGTTTTTAATGCTGAAACATGTGTTTGGGATGTTAATTGTTCAATTGGATCATTGGATATCAGGTTTCAAACATTTGTGCACAAATATTCACGAGTTCACATTTTGTGTTCAAACGTGTGCATATGTGCAAAAATTTTGCATTCCGTAAAATCAATATGAATTATGAGTTTTAACAGCTGGAATAGGAATTTGGGATGATAAATATTCAATTTGAGCACTGGATAACATGTTTAAAACTATTTGTGCACAAATTTGCACGAGTTCACGTTTTGCGTTCAAACATGTGCAAATGTGCACAAACTATGCAATCCGTTAAATCAATTTGAATTCGAAGTATTTAACTCTAGAATATGAATTTGGGATGTTAAATATTCAATTGGAACATTGGATAAAATGGCTAAAACCATTTGTGCACAAATTTCCACGAGTTCACATTTTGCGTTCAAACATGCGCAAAATGTGCACAAATTTTGCATTCGGTAAAATCAATATGAATTATGAGTTTTAAAAGCTCGAATAGGAATTTGGGAAGATAAATATTCAATTTGAGCATTGGATAAATTATTTAAAACCATTTGTGCATGAATTTGCACGAGTTCACGTTTTGCGTTCAAACATTCGCATAAATGTGCACAAATTATGCAATCCGTTAAATCAATTTGAATTCGAAGTTTTTAACTCTGGAATATGAATTTGGGATGTTAAATATTTAATTGGAACATTGGATAACATGGTTAAAACCATTTGTCCTCCAATTTGCACGAGTTCACGTTTTGCGTTCAAACATTGCCAAATGTGCACAAATGATGGACTCCGTTAAATCAATTTTAAATTATGTGTTTTTAAAACTGCAACATGCGTTTGGGTTGTTAAATATTCAATTGGAAACATTGGATACAAGTTTCAAACATTTGGGCACAAATTTTCACGAGTTCATGTTTTGCGTTCAAACATGCGCAAATGTGCACAAATTTTGCATTCGGTAAAATCAATATGAATTATGAGTTTTAAAAGCTGGAATAGGAATTTAGGAAGATCAATATTCAATTTGAGCATTGGATAAATTGTTTAAAACCATTTGTGCACGAATTTGCACGAGTTCACGTTTTGCGTTCAAACATGCGCATAAATATGCACAAATTATGCAATCCTTTAAATCAATTTCAATTCAAAGTTTTAAACCCTGGAATACGAATTTGGGATGTTAAATATTCAACTGGAACATTGGATAACATGTTTAAAACCATTTGTGCACAAATTTACACGAGTTCACGTTTTGCGTTCAAACATGCGCAAAATGTGCACAAATGATGGACTCCGCTAAATCAATTTTGAATTATGTGTTTTTAAAGCTGCAACATGCATTTGGGATGTTAAATATTCAATTGGAAACATTTGATAGAAGTTTCAAACATTTGGGCATAAATTTTCACGAGTTCACGTTTTGCGTTCAAACATGCGCAAATGTGCACAAATTTTGCATTCGGTAAAATCAATATGAATTATGAGTTTTAAAAGCTGGAATAGGAATTTGGGAAGATAAATATTCAATTTGAGCATTGGATAAATTGTTTAAAACCATTTGTGCACGAATTTGCACGAGTTCACGTTTTGCGTTCAAACATGCGCATAAATGTGCACAGATTATGCAATCCGTTAAATCAATTTGAATTCAAAGTTTTTAACTCTGGAATATGAATTTGGGATGTTAAATATTCAATTGGAACATTGGATAACATGGTTAAAACCATTTGTCCTCAAATTTGCACGAGTTCACGTTTTGCGTTCAAACATTGCCAAATGTGCACAAATGATGGACTCCGTTAAATAAATTTTGAATGATGTGTTTCTAAAGCTGCAACATGCATTTGGGATGTTAATTATTCAATTGGAACATTGGATATCAGGTTTCAAACATTTGTGCACAAATGTTCACGAGTTCACGTTTTGTGTTCAAACGTGTGCATATATGCACAAATTTTGCATTCCGTAAAATCAATATGAATTATGAGTTTTAATAGTTGGAATAGGAATTTGGGATGATAAATATTCAATTTGAGCATTGGATAAATATTTTAAAACCGTTTGTGCACGAATTTGCACGAGTTCACGTTTTGCGTTCAAACATGTGCAAATGTGTACAAACTATGCAATCCGTTAAATCAATTTGAATTCAAAGTTTTTAACCCTGGAATATGAATTTGGGATGTTAAATATTCAACTGGAACATTGGATAACATATTTAAAACCATTTGTACACAAATTTGCACGAGTTCACGTTTTGCGTTCAAACATGCGCAAAATGTGCACAAATGATGGACTCCATTAAATCAATTCGAATTATGAGTTTTTAATGCTGAAACATGCGTTTGGGATGTTAATTGTTCAATTGGATCATTGGATATCAGGTTTCAAACATTTGTGCACAAATATTCACGAGTTCACGTTTTGCGTTCAAACATTAGATACAAGTTTCAAACATTTGGGCATAAATTTTCACGAGTTCACGTTTTGCGTTCAAACATGCGCAAATGTGCACAAATTTTGCATTCGGTAAAATCAATATGAATTATGAGTTTTAAAAGCTGGAATAGGAATTTGGGAAGATAAATATTCAATTTGAGCATTGGATAAATTGTTTAAAACCATTTGTGCACGAATTTGCACGAGTTCACGTTTTGCGTTCAAACATACGCATAAATGTGCACAAATTATGCAATCCTTTAAATCAATTTGAATTCGAATTTTTTAACCCTGGAATATGAATTTGGGATGTTAAATTTTCAATTGGAACATTAGATAACATGGTTAAAACCATTTGTCCTCAAATTTGCACGAGTTCACGTTTTGCGTTCAAACATTGCCAAATGTACACAAATGATGGACTCCGTTAAATAAATTTTGAATGATGTGTTTTTAAAGCTACAACATGCATTTAGGATGTTAATTATTCAGTTGGAACATTGGATATCAGGTTTCAAACATTTATGCACAATGTTCACGAGTTCACGTTTTGTGTTCAAACGTGTGCATATATGCACATATTTTGCATTCCGTAAAATCAATATGAATTGTGAGTTTTAATAGTTGGAATAGGAATTTGGGAAGATAAATATTCAATTTGAGCATTGGATAAATTGTTTAAAACCGTTTGTGCACGAATTTGCACGAGTTCACATTTTGCGTTCAAACATGTGCAAATGTGCACAAACTATGCAATCCGTTAAATCAATTTGAATTCGAAGTTTTTAACCCTGGAATATGAATTTGGGATGTTAAATATTCAACTGGAACATTGGATAACATGTTTAAAACCATTTGTACACAAATTTGCACGAGTTCACGTTTTGCGTTCAAACATGCGCAAAATGTGCAAAAATGATGGACTCCGTTAAATCAATTCGAATTATGAGTTTTTAATGCTGAAACATGCGTTTGGGATGTTAATTGTTGATGTGAATCCAAGTTCAAAGCCTAAAGAGATCAAAGATCCATTAATAGTACAAGAAGGCCCAATCACAAGGTCCAAATCCAAGAAGCTTCAAGAAGCCATATTGGGTTTAATTAAGGACATTTGGAAAGCCCACGAATTTCAGCCCAATAAGGCATCCATGGAGGCTCAAGGAATAATATTTAACTTGTTTTTGTGTTAATAACAATTAGGGTTACATGTAGCCACCATATACAAGTTAATAGGGTAATTAATACCAAGTAATGGTTATTATTATGGGTAGTGGTTACTAAAGTTAATGGGGTAATCAATACCAAGTAATGGCTATTAATGTGGGTAATGGCTATTAAGGCCATTTAAGAGTCAAAGTAATCCTATGTGTGTGAGTCTATTTTAGTAGTGTGAGCATGGACTTGTACTCTATATAAACAAGTCCTTTTCTTTCTTTTGTAACATGAATGAATTTGATATATGAATTATAACTTTGTTTGAGTTTTATTGTGAGGAATTTTGTCTTTAATTTCTTGCATAAACTTTGTGACTTATCAAGCTTTATTCTAGCTTGTGGTGTCAAAATCTAAATCTTTGTTTTCTTGTTATTTATCAAACATTCTTGTTTGTGGCATAAGAGGAAATTCAAAGTCTATCTTAGTATCTTTATCCTTGTTGGTAAAGGGGTTAAGTAGCATCTATCTTCTTACTTCAATCTTTGAACGATCCAAATTTGTGGATTAAATTGGTAATTTCTAGTTTTCTTTCAATTCAACTTATCATAGTATTCTTGCTATTGGGGAGTTAATTGATGAAACCTACAATTCCCATCATAAGTGGTATCAGAGCCTTGGCTCAAGATTGAGGTTTGCGTATCCAAAACTATCTTTTAGTTCTCAATATCTTGTGTTCATCTTATATTTTGCACCTTTCTTGCTATCTATTATTCTTGTTATTTTTTTTTATCTTTATTCTTCTTATCTCAAGATTTTGTTTGCAGATATAAAAAAAAAAAAAAATTTGTCCATAAAAAAAAAAAAAAAAAAAATCGTCCATAAAAAAAAAAGTATATGTTATCTTTGATATTCCTATGTTATATCTCAGTTTACATTAAAAAAAAAAAATTGACTCTTCATATTCCATTGAGATCTATCTTTATAATTCTGTCTCTTTGTGTTCTTTGATAATCTATCTTTGTTTTTCATTTCTATTAGCCTATTTGTTACAAATTGTTCTTTTCTTTAAGCCTACCTTATTATTTTCTTGTTAGCCTACCTTATTTTTTATCATTGATTACTACATTCTTGAATTTTGTTTGATTGAGAAACTTAGTTAATCTAAGAAATCAAAAGGCAAATTTGAGAGGTAAAAGGCAAGAGTGTGAGATCATTAGAGAAAAAGCCAAAATTGAGTGTAAACACGAGTGGTATACATCAATTTTGAGTGAAACACGTGAGGGAGTGTTGTGAGATTGTTTTTTTTTGTCTATTTTCTTTTGTTAAAATTTTAGGTTTTACAATCATGTCAAAAGACACAAGTTCTTCTTCTACAAATGATCATGTGATTCAAGCTATGCAACAACAATTCGAAAGAATGTTTAACATGATGGCGGGAGTCAATGAGAAATTGGAGAGGCATGATGGCATCCTTAACCAGTTACAAGGAGAGCCTAACCAATTACAAGGAGAGCCTAAAGAAAGGAGACGTCCACCAATTGACCAAGAGGACTATGAAGGAGAGGATGAATTGGATGATGATCAAGTCACCTTGGTGGGACAACAAATCAATCCTAGGAGACAAGCTAGGAGAGGACGTCCTAAAGATGATGTTGATCGTAACCTTGGAAGCATTAAAATGAAGATTCCTTCATTCCAAGGAAGAAATGATCCAGATGTGTACCTTGAATGGGAGAGGAAAGTGGAACTCATCTTCGAATGTCACAATTATTCGGAGGAGAAAAAGGTAAAACTTGCCACTGTTGAGTTTAGTGATTATGCAATTGTTTGGTGGGATCAACTTTGCAAGGAAAGACGTAGATATGGAGAAAGACCCGTGGAGTCTTGGAGGGAAATGAAGCAAATCATGAGAAAGAGGTTTGTTCCAAGCCACTACTATAGAGAGCTTCATCAAAGATTACAAACTCTAATTCAAGGATCCATGAGTGTTGAGGAGTATCACAAAGAAATGGAGAAGGCTATGATTAGAGCAAATGTGGTAGAAGATCGTGAAGCTACCATGGCAAGGTTTTTGAGAGGGCTAAACAAAAACATTGCTGATGTTGTTGATTTGCAACATTATGTGGAGATTGAAGATATGGTGAATTTGGCCATGAAAGTGGAAAGGCAATTGAAAGGAAAGAGGTATGATTCTAAACCAAATGTGGGTTCTTCTTCTTCTTGGAAAACTTCTTGGGGGAAAAAGGATGATAAACCTTTTAACAAGTCAAAAGTGGAAGAAAATAAACCTAAAATTGACTTGGGTAATAAGGGAAAGGGTGAGAATCAACCAGCCCAAACTAGGGGAATCAAATGTTTTAAGTGTTTGGGTCATGGGCACATTGCTAGGGAATGTCCAAATAAGAGAGCTATGATTCTAAGGGATGGTGATATTGAATCAGAGAGTGAGGGGGATAGTGATGATGATATGCCTTCTTTAGAAGATTGTAGTGATGTTGAATGTGCTAAGGGAGATAATCTTGTTGTTCAAAGAACATTGAGTTTGCAAAATAAACATGATGTCCATAGGGAGCAAAGGGAAAATTTGTTTCATACTCATTGTTTGATTTCTAACAAGTTGTGCAACATGATTGTGGATAGTGGAAGTTGTACTAATGTAGCAAGCACTTTGCTAGTGGAGAAATTGAAGTTGCGTACTACCAAGCACCCAAGACCATACAAGTTGCAATGGCTTAATGAAAGTGGAGTTGTAAAGGTAAATAAGCAAGTTCTAATTTCTTTTCAAATTGGTAGATATAAGGATGAGGTGTTGTGTGATGTGTTACCAATGTTGGCCGGACATATGTTGTTGGGGAGACCTTGGCAATATGATAGAAGGGCTAATCATGATGGATTCAAAAATATGTATACTTTGACTATGGATGGAAAAAGGTTTAACCTTGGACCATTAACCCCAAAACAGATTTTTGAAGACCAAATGCGCATCAAGCAACAATATGAAGAAATGGGTTCTTCATTGGGAAATTCTTTGGGAAGGGAAACCTTTGAGAGTAAAGAAAAAGGTGAGATGAGTGAACCTAAAAATTCCAATTCTCTTGACCAAAATGGGAAACACATGGTGAGAGAAAACAAGGAAGGTTCAAATGAAAGAAAAATGAGTGTTTATGCAAAAATGAGTGATGTGAAGGAAGCTATGCTTTTGAGGCAACAAATGCTTGTACTTATGTACAAGGAGATTTTGCATATTTCTAATGAAATAACCAATGGTTTGCCTAGTGTTGTTGTTGATCTTTTGCAGGTTTATGAAGATTTATTTCCAGAAGAAATTCCAAATGGTTTGCCACCTAAAAGAGGCATTGAGCACCAAATTGATTTCATACCTGGAGCAAGCATTCCAAATAGACCAGCATATAGATGTAATCCGGGGGAGACCAAGGAAATCCAAAAGCAAGTGAGTGAGCTTATGGAGAAGGGTTATGTTCGTGAAAGCATGAGTCCATGTGCCGTACCCGTCTTGTTAGTGCCTAAGAAAGATAGAACTTGGAGGATGTGTGTTGATTGTCGTGCCATCAACAAAATCACGGTGAAGTATAGACATCCCATTCCTAGGCTAGATGACATGTTGGATGAATTGCATGGTTCATATTTGTTTTCAAAAATTGATTTGAAATCTGGTTATCATCAAATTAGAATGAGAGAAGGTGATGAATGGAAAACAGCTTTTAAAACTAAACATGGTTTATATGAGTGGTTAGTAATGCCTTTTGGTTTAACTAATGCACCAAGCACTTTCATGAGATTGATGAATCATGTTTTAAGAGCATTCATAGGCAAATTTGTTGTTGTCTATTTTGATGATATCTTGGTTTATAGCAAAAATTTAGATGAGCATGTACAACATTTGACTTGTGTTTTTGATGTGCTTAGAGAAGAGAAGTTGTATGCTAATCTAAAGAAATGCTGTTTTTGCACTAATGAAATTACTTTTCTTGGATATATTGTCAATGACAAGGGCATTCATGTTGATCAAGAAAAGGTAAAAGTAATTAGAGAATGGCCAACACCCACAAGTGTAAGTGATGCAAGAAGCTTTCATGGTTTAGCTAGCTTTTATAGAAGGTTCATTAAAAATTTTTCTACCATAGCTGCACCTTTAACTGAATGCATCAAAAAGAATGTTGGTTTTAAGTGGGGAATTGAACAAGATGAGGCTTTTAACTTGCTAAAAGACAAATTAAGTTCTGCACCGTTGTTATCTTTGCCAAATTTTACTAAACCTTTTGAGATTGAGTGCGATGCAAGTGGCATAGGTATTGGAGGAGTTTTGATGCAAGAAGGCAAGCCCATAGCATTCTTTAGCGAAAAGCTAAGTGGAGCAAGTCTAAACTACCCTACATATGACAAGGAGTTCTATGCATTGGTGAGGGTTCTAAGGACATGGCAGCATTACCTTGGTTACAAAGAATTCATAATTCACACTGACCATGAGTCCTTGAAGTATCTCAAAGGACAAGGAAAGCTCAACAAGAGACATGCAAAATGGGTGGAATTCATTGAATCTTTTCCGTACATCATTAAGTACAAGCAAGGGAAAGAAAATGTGGTGGCCGATGCATTGTCAAGAAGGTATGCCTTGATCTCTAAACTTGATGCAAAATTATTAGGATTTGAATACATCAAAGATCTTTATTCTAATGATCCTGATTTTGCTAATGTTTATGGGGCATGTGAGAAAGGGGGTTTTGATAAGTTTTATAAGTTTGATGGTTTTCTTTTTCGGGAAAACAAATTGTGTGTGCCACAAAGTTCTTTAAGAGAGTTACTTGTGAGAGAGGCACATAGCGGAGGTTTAATGGGGCATTTTGGGATTAAGAAAACTTTGGATGTGTTGGGTGACCATTTCTTTTGGCCACACATGAAAAGGGATGTTAAGAGAATTTGTGAGAAATGCATTACTTGCAAACAAGCCAAATCCAAAGCAATGCCTCATGGTTTGTATACACCTCTTACCATACCAAATGAACCTTGGGTAGACATTTCTATGGATTTTGTTTTAGGATTACCTAGGTCCAAGGGAGGGAGAGATTCCATTTTTGTTGTTGTGGACAGGTTTAGCAAAATGGCACATTTCATTCCATGTCACAAGACGGATGATGCAACCCATATTGCCAATCTATTCTTTAAGGAGATTGTTAGGCTACATGGAGTGCCAAGGACCATTGTGAGTGATAGGGATGTCAAATTCCTAAGTCACTTTTGGAAGACTCTTTGGGGAAAGATGGGGACAAAGCTTTTGTATTCTACAACTTGTCATCCACAAACGGATGGACAAACGGAGGTGGTCAATAGGACACTTTCAACACTTTTGAGGGCTGTCATCCAAAGAAATCTGAAGAATTGGGAAGAATGTTTGCCACATGTGGAATTTGCTTACAATAGGAGTGTGCATGGTTCAACAAATTGCTCACCATTTGAAGTTGTGTATGGATTCAACCCAAAGACTCCATTAGATTTGCTACCATTGCCATTGGACAAAGCTAATCTAGAGGGGAAACAAAAAGCTGAGTTCATCAAGACTTTGCATGAGAGGGTGCGTGCAAACATTGAGAAGAAGACACTCCAATATGAAAAGCAACACAACAAGGGGAGGAAGCAAGTCATTTTTGAGCCCGGAGATTGGGTGTGGGTGCACTTGAGGAAGGAAAGATTTCCTAACCAAAGGAAATCAAAGCTTATGCCAAGAGGAGATGGTCCTTTTAAAGTGCTTCAACGCATCAACAACAATGCCTACAAGCTAGAACTTCCAAGTGAGTATGGCAATGTTAGTGCTACTTTTAATGTTAGTGACTTGTCTTTGTTTGATTTAGGTGATAAAGATGATGGAGTTGATTTGAGGACAAATCCTTTTGAAGAAAGGGGGAATGATGTGAATCCAAGTTCAAAGCCTAAAGAGATCAAAGATCCATTAATAGTACAAGAAGGCCCAATCACAAGGTCCAAATCCAAGAAGCTTCAAGAAGCCATATTGGGTTTAATTAAGGACATTTGGAAAGCCCACGAATTTCAGCCCAATAAGGCATCCATGGAGGCTCAAGGAATAATATTTAACTTGTTTTTGTGTTAATAACAATTAGGGTTACATGTAGCCACCATATACAAGTTAATAGGGTAATTAATACCAAGTAATGGTTATTATTATGGGTAGTGGTTACTAAAGTTAATGGGGTAATCAATACCAAGTAATGGCTATTAATGTGGGTAATGGCTATTAAGGCCATTTAAGAGTCAAAGTAATCCTATGTGTGTGAGTCTATTTTAGTAGTGTGAGCATGGACTTGTACTCTATATAAACAAGTCCTTTTCTTTCTTTTGTAACATGAATGAATTTGATATATGAATTATAACTTTGTTTGAGTTTTATTGTGAGGAATTTTGTCTTTAATTTCTTGCATAAACTTTGTGACTTATCAAGCTTTATTCTAGCTTGTGGTGTCAAAATCTAAATCTTTGTTTTCTTGTTATTTATCAAACATTCTTGTTTGTGGCATAAGAGGAAATTCAAAGTCTATCTTAGTATCTTTATCCTTGTTGGTAAAGGGGTTAAGTAGCATCTATCTTCTTACTTCAATCTTTGAACGATCCAAATTTGTGGATTAAATTGGTAATTTCTAGTTTTCTTTCAATTCAACTTATCATAGTATTCTTGCTATTGGGGAGTTAATTGATGAAACCTACAATTCCCATCAATTGTTCAATTGGATCATTGGATATCAGGTTTCAAACATTTGTGCACAAATATTCACGAGTTCACGTTTTGCGTTCAAACGTGTGCATATGTGCACAAATTTTGCATTCCGTAAAATCAATATGAATTATGAGTTTTAACTGCTGGAATAGGAATTTGGGATGATAAATATTCAATTTGAGCACTGGATAACATGTTTAAAACTATTTGTGCACAAATTTGCACGAGTTCACATTTTGCGTTCAAACATGCGCAAATGTGCACAAACTATGCAATCCGTTAAATCAATTTGAATTTGAAGTTTTTAACTCTGGAATATGAATTTGGGATGTTAAATATTCAATTGGAACATTGGATAAAATGGTTAAAACCATTTGTGCACAAATTTCCACGAGTTCACGTTTTGCGTTCAAACATGCGCAAAATGTGCACAAATTTTGCATTCGGTAAAATCAATATGAATTATGACTTTTAAAAGCTGGAATAGGAATTTGGGAAGATAAATATTCAATTTGAGCATTGGATAAATTGTTTAAAACCATTTGTGCATGAATTTGCACGAGTTCACGTTTTGCGTTCAAACATGCGCGTAAATGTGCACAAATTCTGCAATCCGTTAAATCAATTTGAATTCGAACTTTTTAACTCTAGAATATGAATTTGGGATGTTAAATATTCAATTGGAACATTGGATAACATGGTTAAAACCATTTGTCCTCAAATTTGCACGAGTTCACGTTTTGCGTTCAAACATTGCCAAATGTGCACAAATGATGGACTCAGTTAAATCAATTTTGAATTATGTGTTTTTAAAGTTGCAACATGCATTTGTGTTGTTAAATATTCAATTGGAAACATTGGATATAAGTTTCAAACATTTGGGCACAAATTTTCACGAGTTCACGTTTTGCGTTCAAACATGCGCAAATGTGCATAAATTTTGCATTCAGTAAAATCAATATGAATTATGATTTTTAAAAGCTGGAATTGGAATTTGGGAAGATAAATATTCAATTTGAGCATTGGATAAATTGTTTAAAACCATTTGTGCATGAATTTGCACGAGTTCACGTTTTGCGTTCAAACATGCGCATAAATGTGCACAAATTATGCAATCCGTTAAATCAATTTCAATTCAAAGTTTTTAACTCTGGAATATGAATTTGGGATGTTAAGTTTTCAATTAGAACATTGGATAACATGGTTAAAACCATTTGTCCTCAAATTTGCACGAGTTGACGTTTTGCGTTCAAACATTGCCAAATGTGCACAAATGATGGACTCCGTTAAATAAATTTTGAATGATGTGTTTTTAAAGCTGCAACATGCATTTGGGATGTTAATTATTCAATTGGAACATTGGATATCAGGTTTCAAACATTTGTGCACAAATGTTCACGAGTTCACGTTTTGTGTTCAAACGAGTGCATATATGCACAAATTTTGCATTCCGTAAAATCATTATGAATTATGAGTTTTAATAGTTGGAATAGGAATTTGGGAAGATAAATATTCAATTTGAGCATTGGATAAATTGTTTAAAACCGTTTGTGCACGAATTTGCACGAGTTCACATTTTGCGTTCAAACATGTGCAAATGTGCACAAACCATGCAATCCGTTAAATCAATTTGAATTCGAAGTTTCTAACCCTGGAATATGAATTTGGGATGTTAAATATTCAGCTGGAACATTGGATAACATGTTTAAAACCATTTGTACACAAATTTGCACGAGTTCACGTTTTGCGTTCAAACATGCGCAAAATGTGCACAAATGATGGACTCCGTTAAATCAATTCGACTTATGAGTTTTTAATGCTGAAACATGCGTTTGGGATGTTAATTGTTCAATTGGATCATTGGATATCAGGTTTCAAACATTTGTGCACAAATATTCACGAGTTCACGTTTTGCGTTCAAACGTGTGCATATGTGCACAAATTTTGCATTCCGTAAAATCAATATGAATTGTGAGTTTTAACAGCTGGAATAGGAATTTGGGATGATAAATATTCAATTTGAGCACTGGATAACATGTTTAAAACTATTTGTGCACAAATTTGCACGAGTTCACGTTTTGCGTTCAACCATGTGCAAATGTGCACAAACTATGCAATCCGTTAAATCAATTTGAATTCGAAGTTTTTAACTCTGGAATATGAATTTCGGATGTTAAATATTTAATTGGAACATTGGATAACATGGTTAAAACCATTTGTCCTCAAATTTGCACGAGTTCAAGTTTTGCGTTCAAACATTGCCAAATGTGCACAAATGATGGACTCCGTTAAATCAATTTTAAATTATGTGTTTTTAAAACTGCAACATGCGTTTGGGTTGTTAAATATTCAATTGGAAACATTGGATACAAGTTTCAAAGATTTGGGCATAAATTTTCACGAGTTCACGTTTTGCGTTCAAACATGCGCAAATGTGCACAAATTTTGCATTCGGTAAAATCAATATGAATTATCAGTTTTAAAAGCTGGAATAGGAATTTGGAAAGATAAATATTCAATTTGAGCATTGGATAAATTGTTTAAAACCATTTGTGCATGAATTTGCACGAGTTCACGTTTTGCGTTCAAACATGCGCATAAATGTGCACAAATTATGCAATCCGTTAAATCAATTTGAATTCGAATCTTTTAACTCTAGAATATGAATTTAGGATGTTAAATATTCAATTGGAACATTGGATAACATGGTTAAAACCATTTGTCCTCAAATTTGCACGAGTTCACGTTTTGCGTTCAAACCTTGCCAAATGTGCACAAATGATGGACTCCATTAAATCAATTTTGAATTATGTGTTTTTAAAGCTGCAACTTGCATTTGTGTTGTTAAATATTCAATTGGAAACATTGGATATAAGTTTCAAACATTTGGGCACAAATTTTCACGAGTTCATGTTTCGCGTTCAAACATGCGCAAATGTGCATAAATTTTGCATTCAGTAAAATCAATATTAATTATGATTTTTAAAAGCTGGAATAGGAATTTGGGAAGATAAATATTCAATTTGAGCATTGGATAAATTGTTTAAAACCATTTGTGCATGAATTTGCACGAGTTCACGTTTTGCGTTCAAACATGCGCATAAATGTGCACAAATTATGCAATCCGTTAAATCAATTTGAATTCAAAGTTTTTAACTCTGGAATATGAATTTGGGATGTTAAATATTCAATTGGAACATTGGATAACATGGTTAAAACCATTTGTCCTCAAATTTGCACGAGTTCAGATTTTGCGTTCAAACATTGCCAAATGTGCACAAATGATGGACTCCGTTAAATAAATTTTGAATGATGTGTTTTTAAAGCTACAACATGCATTTGGGATGTTAATTATTCAATTGGAACATTGGATATCAGGTTTCAAACATTTGTGCACAAATGTTCACGAGTTCACGTTTTGTGTTCAAACGTGTGCATATATGCACAAATCTTGCATTCCATAAAATCAATATGAATTATGAGTTTTAATAGTTGGAATAGGAATTTGGGATGATAAATATTCAATTTGAGCACTGGATAACATGTTTAAAACTATTTGTGCACAAATTTGCACGAGTTCACGTTTTGCGTTCAAACATGTGCAAATGTGCACAAACTATGCAATCCGTTAAATCAATTTGAATTCGAAGTTTTTAACTCTGGAATATTAATTTGGGATGTTAAATATTTATTTGGAACATTGGATAACATGGTTAAAACCATTTTTCCTCAAATTTGCACGAGTTCACGTTTTGCGTTCAAACATTGCCAAATGTGCACAAATGATGGACTCCGTTAAATAAATTTTGAATGATGTGTTTTTAAAGCTGCAACATGCATTTGGGATGTTAATTATTCAATTGGAACATTGGATATCAGGTTTCAAACATTTGTGCACAAATGTTCACGAGTTCACGTTTTGTGTTCAAACGTGTGCATATATGCACAAATTTTGCATTCCGTAAAATCAATATGAATTATGAGTTTTAATAGTTGGAATAGGAATTTGGGATGATAAATATTCAATTTGAGCATTGGATAAATTGTTTAAAACCGTTTGTGCACGAATTTGCACGAGTTCACGTTTTGCGTTCAAACATGTGCAAATGTGTACAAACTATGCAATCCGTTAAATCAATTTGAATTCGAAGTTTTTAAACCTGGAATATGAATTTGGGATGTTAAATATTCAACTGGAACATTGGATAACATGTTTAAAACCATTTGTACACAAATTTGCACGAGTTCACGTTTTGCGTTCAAACATGCGCAAAATGTGCGCAAATGATGGACTCCGTTAAATAAATTTTGAATGATGTGTTTTTAAAGCTGCAACATGCAATTGGGATGTTAATTATTCAATTGGAACATTGGATATCAGGTTTCAAACATTTGTGCACAAATGTTCACGAGTTCAAGCTTTGCGTTCAAACATGCGCAAATGTGCACAAATTTTGCATTCAGTAAAATCAATATGAATTATGAGTTTTAAAAGCTGGAATAGGAATTTGGGAAGATAAATATTCAATTTGAGCATTGGATAAATTGTTTAAAACTATTTGTGTATGAATTTGCACGAGTTCACGTTTTGCGTTCAAACATGCGCATAAATGTGCACAAATTATGCAATCCGTTAAATCAATTTGAATTCGAAGTTTTTAACTCTAGAATATGAATTTAGGATGTTAAATATTCAGTTGGAACATTCGATAACATGGTTAAAACCATTTGTCCTCAAATTTGCACGAGTTCACGTTTTGCGTTCAAACATTGCCAAATGTGCACAAATGATGGACTCCGTTAAATCAATTTTGAATTATGTGTTTTTAAAGCTGCAACTTGCATTTGTGCTGTTAAATATTCAATTGGAAACATTGGATATAAGTTTCAAACATTTGGGCACAAATTTTCACGAGTTCATGTTTTGCATTCAAACATGCGCAAATGTGCATAAATTTTGCATTCAGTAAAATCAATATTAATTATGAGTTTTAAAAGCTGGAATAGGAATTTGGGAAGATAAATATTCAATTTGAGCATTGGATAAATTGTTTAAAACCATTTGTGATGGGAATTGTAGGTTTCATCAATTAACTCCCCAATAGCAAGAATACTATGATAAGTTGAATTAGAAGAAAACTAGAAATTACCAATTTAATCCATAAATTTGGATCGTTCAAAGATTGAAGTAAGAAGATAGATGCTACTTAACCCCTTTACCAACAAGGATAAAGATACTAAGATAGACTTTGAATTTCCTCTTATGCCACAAACAAGAAAGTTTGATAAATAAAAAGAAAACAAAGATTTAGATTTTGACACCATAAGCTAGAATAAAGCTTGATAAGTCACAAAGTTTATGCAAGAAATTAAAGACAAAATTCCTCACAATAAAACTCAAACAAAGTTATAATTCATATATCAAATTCATTCATCCTACAAAAGAAAGAAAAGGACTTGTTTATATAGAGTACAAGTCCATGCTCACACTACTAAAATAGACTCACACACATAGGATTACTTTGACTCTTAAATGGCCTTAATAGCCATTACCCACATTAATAGCCATTACATGGTATTGATTACCCCATTAACTTTAGTAACCACTACCCATAATAATAACCATTACTTGGTATTAATTACCCTATTAACTTGTATATGGTGGCTACATGTAACCCTAATTGTTATTAACACAAAAACAAGTTAAATATTATTCCTTGGGCTTCCATGGATGCCTTATTGGGCTGAAATTCGTGGGCTTTCCAAATGTCCTTAATTAAACCCAATATGGCTTCTTGAAGCTTCTTGGATTTGGACCTTGTGATTGGGCCTTCTTTTACTATTAATGGATCTTGGATCTCTTTAGGCTTTGAACTTGGATTCACATCATTCCCCCTTTCTTCAAAAGGATTTGTCCTCAAATCAGCTCCATCATCTTTATCACCTAAATCAAACAAAGACAAGTCACTAACATTAAATGTAGCACTAACATTGCCATACTCACTTGGAAGTTCTAGCTTGTAGGCATTGTTGTTGATGCGTCGAAGCACTTTAAAAGGACCATCTCCTCTTGGCATAAGCTTTGATTTCCTTTGGTTAGGAAATCTTTCCTTCCTCAAGTGCACCCACACCCATTCTCCGGGCTCAAAAATGACTTGCTTCCTCCCTTTGTTGTGTTGCTTTTCATATTGGAGTGTCTTCTTCTCAATGTTTGCACGCACCCTCTCATGCAAAGTCTTGATGAACTCAGCTTTTTGTTTCCCCTCTAGATTAGCTTTGTCCAATGGCAATGGTAGCAAATGTAATGGAGTCATTGGGTTGAATCCATACACAACTTCAAATGGTGAGCAATTTGTTGAACCATGCACACTCCTATTGTAAGCAAATTCCACATGTGGCAAACATTCTTCCCAATTCTTCAGATTTCTTTGGATGACAGCCCTCAAAAGGGTTGAAAGTGTCCTATTGACCACCTCCGTTTGTCCATCCGTTTGTGGATGACAAGTTGTAGAATACAAAAGCTTTGTCCCCATCTTTCCCCAAAGAGTCTTCCAAAAGTGACTTAGGAATTTGACATCCCTATCACTCACAATGGTCCTTGGCACTCCATGTAGCCTAACAATCTCCTTGAAGAATAGATTGGCAATATGGGTTGCATCATCCGTCTTGTGACATGGAATGAAATGTGCCATTTTGCTAAACCTGTCCACAACAACAAAAATGGAATCTCTCCCTCCCTTGGACCTAGGTAATCCTAAAACAAAATCCATAGAAATGTCTACCCAAGGTTCATTTGGTATGGTAAGAGGTGTATACAAACCATGAGGCATTGCTTTGGATTTGGCTTGTTTGCAAGTAATGCATTTCTCACAAATTCTCTTAACATCCCTTTTCATGTGTGGCCAAAAGAAATGGTCACCCAACACATCCAAAGTTTTCTTAATCCCAAAATGCCCCATTAAACCTCCGCTATGTGCCTCTCTCACAAGTAACTCTCTTAAAGAACTTTGCGGCACACACAATTTGTTTTCCCAAAAAAGAAAACCATCAAACTTATAGAACTTATCAGAACCCCCTTTCTCACATGCCCCATAAACATTGGCAAAATCAGGATCATTAGAATAAAGATCTTTGATGTATTCAAATCCTAATAATTTTGCATCAAGTTTAGAGATCAAGGCATACCTTCTTGACAATGCATCGGCCACCACATTTTCTTTCCCTTGCTTGTACTTAATGATGTACGGAAAGGATTCAATGAATTCCACCCATTTTGCATGTCTCTTATTGAGCTTTCCTTGTCCTTTGAGATACTTCAAGGACTCATGGTCAGTGTGAATTATGAATTCTTTGTAACCAAGGTAGTGCTGCCATGTCCTTAGAACCCTCACCAATGCATAGAACTCCTTGTCATATGTAGGGTAGTTTAGACTTGCTCCACTTAGCTTTTCACTAAAGAATGCTATGGCCTTGCCTTCTTGCATCAAAACTCCTCCAATACCTATGCCACTTGCATCGCACTCAATCTCAAAAGGTTTAGTAAAATTTGGCAAAGATAACAACGGTGCAGAACTTAATTTGTCTTTTAGCAAGTTAAAAGCCTCATCTTGTTCAATTCCCCACTTAAAACCAACATTCTTTTTGATGCATTCAGTTAAAGGTGCAGCTATGGTAGAAAAATTTTTAATGAACCTTCTATAAAAGCTAGCTAAACCATGAAAGCTTCTTGCATCACTTACACTTGTGGGTGTTGGCCATTCTCTAATTACTTTTACCTTTTCTTGATCAACATGAATGCCCTTGTCATTGATAATATATCCAAGAAAAGTAATTTCATTAGTGCAAAAACAACATTTCTTTAGATTAGCATACAACTTCTCTTCTCTAAGCACATCAAAAACACAAGTCAAATGTTGTACATGCTCATCTAAATTTTTGCTATAAACCAAGATATCATCAAAATAGACAACAACAAATTTGCCTATGAATGCTCTTAAAACATGATTCATCAATCTCATGAAAGTGCTTGGTGCATTAGTTAAACCAAAAGGCATTACTAACCACTCATATAAACCATGTTTAGTTTTAAAAGCTGTTTTCCATTCATCACCTTCTCTCATTCTAATTTGATGATAACCAGATTTCAAATCAATTTTTGAAAACAAATATGAACCATGCAATTCATCCAACATGTCATCTAGCCTAGGAATGGGATGTCTATACTTCACCGTGATTTTGTTGATGGCACGACAATCAACACACATCCTCCAAGTTCCATCTTTCTTAGGCACTAACAAGACGGGTACGGCACATGGACTCATGCTTTCACGAACATAACCCTTCTCCATAAGCTCACTCACTTGCTTTTGGATTTCCTTGGTCTCCTCCGGATTACATCTATATGCTGGTCTATTTGGAATGCTTGCTCCGGGTATGAAATCAATTTGGTGCTCAATGCCTCTTTTAGGTGGCAAGCCATTTGGACTTTCTTCTGGGAATAAATCTTCATAAACCTGCAAAAGATCAACAACAACACTAGGCAAACCATTGATTATTTCGTTAGAAATATGCAAAATCTCCTTGTACATAAGTACAAGCATGTGTTGCCTCAAAAGCATAGCTTCCTTCACATCACTCATTTTTGCATAAACACTCATTTTTCTTTCATTTGAACCTTGCTTGTTTTCTCTCACCATGTGTTTCCCATTTTGGTCAAGAGAATTGGAATTTTTAGGTTCACTCATCTCACCTTTTTCTTTACTCTCAAAGGGTTCCCTTCCCAAAGAATTTCCTAATGAAGAACCCATTTCTTCATATTGTTGCTTGATGCGCATTTGGTCTTCAAAAATCTGTTTTGGAGTTAATGGTCCAAGGTTAAACCTTTTTCCATCCATAGTCAAAGTATACATATTTTTGAATCCATCATGATTAGCCCTTCTATCATATTGCCAAGGTCTCCCCAACAACATATGTCCGGCCAACATGGTAACACATCACACAACACCTCATCCTTATATCTACCAATTTGAAAAGAAATTAGAACTTGCTTATTTACCTTTACAACTCCACTTTCATTAAGCCATTGCAACTTGTATGGTCTTGGGTGCTTGGTAGTAGGCAACTTCAATTTCTCCACTAGCAAAGTGCTTGCTACATTAGTACAACTTCCACTATCCACAATCATGTTGCACAACTTGTTAGAAATCAAACAATGAGTATGAAACAAATTTTCCCTTTGCTCCCTATGGACATCATGTTTATTTTGCAAACTCAATGTTCTTTGAACAACAAGATTATCTCCTTTAGCACATTCAACATCACTACAATCTTCTAAAGAAGGCATATCATCATCACTATCCCCCTCACTCTCGGATTCAATATCACCATCCCTTAGAATCATAGCTTTCTTATTTGGACATTCCCTAGCAATGTGCCCATGACCCAAACACTTAAAACATTTGATTCCCCTAGTTTGGGCTAGTTGATTCTCACCCTTTCCCTTATTACCCAAGTCAATTTTAGGTTTATTTTCTTCCACTTTTGACTTGTTAAAAGGTTTATCATCCTTTTTCCCCCAAGAAGTTTTCCAAGAAGAAGAAGAAGAACCCACATTTGGTTTAGAATCATACCTCTTTCCTTTCAATTGCCTTTCCACTTTCATGGCCAAATTCACCATATCTTCAATCTCCACATAATGTTGCAAATCAACAACATCAGCAATGTTTTTGTTTAGCCCTCTCAAAAACCTTGCCATGGTAGCTTCACGATCTTCTACCACATTTGCTCTAATCATAGCCTTCTCCATTTCTTTGTGATACTCCTCCACACTCATGGATCCTTGAATTAGAGTTTGTAATCTTTGATGAAGCTCTCTATAGTAGTGGCTTGGAACAAACCTCTTTCTCATGATTTGCTTCATTTCCCTCCAAGACTCCACGGGTCTTTCTCCATATCTACGTCTTTCCTTGCAAAATTGATCCCACCAAACAATTGCATAATCACTAAACTCAACAGCGGCAAGTTTTACCTTTTTCTCCTCCGAATAATTGTGACATTCGAAGATGAGTTCCACTTTCCTCTCCCATTCAAGGTACACATCTGGATCATTTCTTCCTTGGAATGAAGGAATCTTCATTTTGATGCTTCCAAGGTTGCGATCAACATCATCTTTAGGACGTCCTCTCCTAGCTTGTCTCCTAGGATTGATTTGTTGTCCCACCAAGGTGACTTGATCATCATCCAATTCATCCTCTCCTTCATAGTCCTCTTGGTCAATTGGTGGACATCTCCTTTCTTTAGGCTCTCCTTGTAATTGGTTAAGGATGCCATCATGCCTCTCCAATTTCTCATTGACTCCCGCCATCATGTTAAACATTCTTTCGAATTGTTGTTGCATAGCTTGAATCACATGATCATTTGTAGAAGAAGAACTTGTGTCTTTTGACATGATTGTAAAACCTAAAATTTTAATAAAAGAAAATAGAAAGAAACAATCTCACAACACTCCCTCACGTGTTTCACTCAAAATTGATGTATACCACTCGTGTTTACACTCAATTTTGGCTTTTTCTCTAATGATGTCACACTCTTGCCTTTTACCTCTCAAATTTGCCTTTTGATTTCTTAGATTAACTAAGTTTCTCAATCAAACAAAATTCAAGAATGTAGTAATCAATGATAAAAAAATAAGGTAGGCTAACAAGAAAATAATAAGGTAGGCTTAAAGAAAAGAACAATTTGTAACAAATAGGCTAATAGAAATGAAAAACAAAGATAGATTATCAAAGAACACAAAGAGACAGAATTATAAAGATAGATCTCAATGGAATATGAAGAGTCAATTTTTTTTTTAATGTAAACCGTGATCTAACATAGGAATATCAAAGATAACATATACTTTTTTTTTTATGGACGAATTATTTTTTTTTTTTTTTATGGACGAATTTTTTTTTTTTTTTTTTTGATATCTGCAAACAAAATCTTGAGATAAGAAGAATAAAGATAAAAAAAATAACAAGAATAATAGATAGCAAGAAAGGTGCAAAATATAAGATGAACACAAGATATTGAGAACTAAAAGATAGTTTTGGATACGCAAACCTCAATCTTGAGCCAATGCTCTGATACCACTTATGATGGGAATTGTAGGTTTCATCAATTAACTCCCCAATAGCAAGAATACTATGATAAGTTGAATTAGAAGAAAACTAGAAATTACCAATTTAATCCATAAATTTGGATCGTTCAAAGATTGAAGTAAGAAGATAGATGCTACTTAACCCCTTTACCAACAAGGATAAAGATACTAAGATAGACTTTGAATTTCCTCTTATGCCACAAACAAGAAAGTTTGATAAATAAAAAGAAAACAAAGATTTAGATTTTGACACCATAAGCTAGAATAAAGCTTGATAAGTCACAAAGTTTATGCAAGAAATTAAAGACAAAATTCCTCACAATAAAACTCAAACAAAGTTATAATTCATATATCAAATTCATTCATCCTACAAAAGAAAGAAAAGGACTTGTTTATATAGAGTACAAGTCCATGCTCACACTACTAAAATAGACTCACACACATAGGATTACTTTGACTCTTAAATGGCCTTAATAGCCATTACCCACATTAATAGCCATTACATGGTATTGATTACCCCATTAACTTTAGTAACCACTACCCATAATAATAACCATTACTTGGTATTAATTACCCTATTAACTTGTATATGGTGGCTACATGTAACCCTAATTGTTATTAACACAAAAACAAGTTAAATATTATTCCTTGGGCTTCCATGGATGCCTTATTGGGCTGAAATTCGTGGGCTTTCCAAATGTCCTTAATTAAACCCAATATGGCTTCTTGAAGCTTCTTGGATTTGGACCTTGTGATTGGGCCTTCTTTTACTATTAATGGATCTTGGATCTCTTTAGGCTTTGAACTTGGATTCACATCAATTTGTGCATGAATTTGCACGAGTTCACGTTTTGCGTTCAAACATGCGCATAAATGTGCACAAATTATGCAATCCGTTAAATCAATTTGAATTCAAAGTTTTTAACTCTGGAATATGAATTTGGGATGTTAAATATTCAATTGGAACATTGGATAACATGGTTAAAACCATTTGTCCTCAAATTTGCACGAGTTCACGTTTTGCGTTCAAACATTGCCAAATGTGCACAAATGATGGACTCCGTTAAATAAATTTTGAATGATGTGTTTTAAAGCTACAACATGCATTTGGGATGTTAATTATTCAATTGGAACATTGGATATCAGGTTTCAAACATTTGTGCACAAATGTTCACGAGTTCACGTTTTGTGTTCAAACGTGTGCATATATGCACAAATTTTGCATTCTGTAAAATCAATATGAATTATGAGTTTTAACAGTTGGAATAGGAATTTTGGATGATAAATATTCAATTTGAGCATTGGATAAATTGTTTAAAACTGTTTGTGCATGAAAATGCACGAGTTCATGTTTTGCGTTCAAACATGTGCAAATGTGCACAAACTATGCATCCGTTAAATCAATTTGAATTCGAAGTTTTTAACTCTGGAATATGAATTTCGGATGTTAAATATTTAATTGGAACATTGGATAACATGGTTAAAACCATTTGTCCTCAAATTTGCACGAGTTCACGTTTTGCGTTCAAACATTGCCAAATGTGCACAAATGATGGACTCCGTTAAATCAATTTTAAATTATGTGTTTTTAAAACTGCAACATGCGTTTGGGTTGTTAAATATTCAATTGGAAACATTGGATACAAGTTTCAAAGATTTGGGCATAAATTTTCACGAGTTCACGTTTTGCGTTCAAACATGCGCAAATGTGCACAAATTTTGCATTCGGTAAAATCAATATGAATTATCAGTTTTAAAAGCTGGAATAGGAATTTGGAAAGATAAATATTCTATTTGAGCATTGGATAAATTGTTTAAAACCATTTGTGCATGAATTTGCACGAGTTCACGTTTTGCGTTCAAACATGCGCATAAATGTGCACAAATTATGCAATCCGTTAAATCAATTTGAATTCGAATTTTTAACTCTGGAATATGAATTTAGGATGTTAAATATTTAATTGGAACATTGGATAACATGGTTAAAACCATTTGTCCTCAAATTTGCACGAGTTCACGTTTTGCGTTCAAACCTTGCCAAATGTGCACAAATGATGGACTCCATTAAATCAATTTTGAATTATGTGTTTTTAAAGCTGCAACTTGCATTTGTGTTGTTAAATATTCAATTGGAAACATTGGATATAAGTTTCAAACATTTGGGCACAAATTTTCACGAGTTCATGTTTCGCGTTCAAACATGCGCAAATGTGCATAAATTTTGCATTCAGTAAAATCAATATTAATTATGATTTTTAAAAGCTGGAATAGGAATTTGGGAAGATAAATATTCAATTTGAGCATTGGATAAATTGTTTAAAACCATTTGTGCATGAATTTGCACGAGTTCACGTTTTGCGTTCAAACATGCGCATAAATGTGCACAAATTATGCAATCCGTTAAATCAATTTGAATTCAAAGTTTTTAACTCTGGAATATGAATTTGGGATGTTAAATATTCAATTGGAACATTGGATAACATGGTTAAAACCATTTGTCCTCAAATTTGCACGAGTTCAGATTTTGCGTTCAAACATTGCCAAATGTGCACAAATGATGGACTCCGTTAAATAAATTTTGAATGATGTGTTTTTAAAGCTACAACATGCATTTGGGATGTTAATTATTCAATTGGAACATTGGATATCAGGTTTCAAACATTTGTGCACAAATGTTCACGAGTTCACGTTTTGTGTTCAAACGTGTGCATATATGCACAAATCTTGCATTCCATAAAATCAATATGAATTATGAGTTTTAATAGTTGGAATAGGAATTTGGGATGATAAATATTCAATTTGAGCACTGGATAACATGTTTAAAACTATTTGTGCACAAATTTGCACGAGTTCACGTTTTGCGTTCAAACATGTGCAAATGTGCACAAACTATGCAATCCGTTAAATCAATTTGAATTCGAAGTTTTTAACTCTGGAATATTAATTTGGGATGTTAAATATTTATTTGGAACATTGGATAACATGGTTAAAACCATTTTTCCTCAAATTTGCACGAGTTCACGTTTTGCGTTCAAACATTGCCAAATGTGCACAAATGATGGACTCCGTTAAATAAATTTTGAATGATGTGTTTTTAAAGCTGCAACATGCATTTGGGATGTTAATTATTCAATTGGAACATTGGATATCAGGTTTCAAACATTTGTGCACAAATGTTCACGAGTTCACGTTTTGTGTTCAAACGTGTGCATATATGCACAAATTTTGCATTCCGTAAAATCAATATGAATTATGAGTTTTAATAGTTGGAATAGGAATTTGGGATGATAAATATTCAATTTGAGCACTGGATAACATGTTTAAAACTATTTGTGCACAAATTTGCACGAGTTCACGTTTTGCGTTCAAACATGCACAAATGTGCACAAACTATGCAATCCGTTAAATCAATTTGAATTCGAAGTTTTTAACTCTGGAATATTAATTTGGGATGTTAAATATTTAATTGGAACATTGGATAACATGGTTAAAACCATTTGTCCTCAAATTTGCACGAGTTCACGTTTTGCGTTCAAACATTGCCAAATGTGCACAAATGATGGACTCCGTTAAATAAATTTTGAATGATGTGTTTTTAAAGCTACAACATGCATTTGGGATGTTAATTATTCAATTGGAAGATTGGATATCAGGTTTCAAACATTTGTGCACAAATGTTCACGAGTTCATGTTTTGTGTTCAAACGTGTGCATATATGCACAAATTTTGCATTCCGTAAAATCAATATGAATTATGAGTTTTAACAGCTGGAATAGGAATTTGGAATGATAAATATTCAATTTGAGCACTGGATAACATGTTTAAAACTATTTGTGCACAAATTTGCACGAGTTCACGTTTTGCGTTCAAACATGTGCAAATGTGCACAAACTATGCATCCGTTAAATCAATTTGAATTCGAAGTTTTTAACTCTGGAATATGAATTTGGGATGTTAAATATTTAATTGGAACATTGGATAACATGGTTAAAACCATTTGTCCTCAAATTTGCACGAGTTCACGTTTTGCGTTCAAACATTGCCAAATGTGCACAAATGATGGACTCCGTTAAATCAATTTTAAATTATGTGTTTTTAAAACTGCAACATGCGTTTGGGTTGTTAAATATTCAATTGGAAACATTGGATACGAGTTTTAAAGATTTGGGCATAAATTTTCACAAGTTCACATTTTGCGTTCAAACATGCGCAAATGTGCACAAATTTTGCATTCGGTAAAATCAATATGAATTATGAGTTTTAAAAGCTGGAATAGGAATTTGGGAACATAAATATTCAATTTGAGCATTGGATAAATTGTTTAAAACCATTTGTGCATGAATTTGCATGAGTTCACGTTTTGCGTTCAAACATGCGCATAAATGTGCACAAATTATGCAATCCATTAAATCAATTTGAATTCGAAGTTTTTAACTCTAGAATATGAATTTAGGATGTTAACTATTCAATTGGAACATTGGATAACATGGTTAAAACCATTTGTCCTCAAATTTGTACGAGTTCACGTTTTGCGTTCAAACATTGCCAAATGTACATAAATGATGGACTCCGTTAAATCAATTTTGAATTGTGTGTTTTTAAAGCTGCAACTTGCATTTGTGTTGTTTAAATATTCAATTGGAAACATTGGATATAAGTTTCAAACATTTGGGCACAAATTGTTCACGAGTTCATGTTTTGCGTTCAAACATGTGCAAATGTGCACAAATTTTGCATTCAGTAAATCAATATTAATTATGAGTTTTAAAAGCTGGAATAGGAATTTGGGAAGATAAATATTCAATTTGAGCATTGGATAAATTGTTTTAAAACCATTTGTGCATGAATTTGCACGAGTTCACGTTTTGCGTTCAAACATGCGCATAAATGTGCACAAATTATGCAATCCGTTAAATCAATTTGAATTCAAAGTTTTTAACTCTGGAATATGAATTTGGGATGTTAAATATTCAATTGGAACATTGGATAACATGGTTAAAACCATTTGTCCTCCAATTTGCACGAGTTCACGTTTTGCGTTCAAACATTGCCAAATGTGCACAAATGATGGACTCCGTTAAATAAATTTTGAATGATGTGTTTTTAAAGCTGCAACATGCATTTGGGATGTTAATTATTCAATTGGAACATTGGATATCAGGTTTCAAACATTTGTGCACAAATGTTCACGAGTTCACGTTTTTGTGTTCAAACGTGTGCATATATGCACAAATTTTGCATTCCGTAAAATCAATATGAATTATGAGTTTTAACAGTTGGAATAGGAATTTTGGATGATAAATATTCAATTTGAGCACTGGATAACATGTTTAAAACTATTTGTGCACAAATTTGCACGAGTTCACGTTTTGCGTTCAAACATGCACAAATGTGCACAAACTATGCAATCCGTTAAATCAATTTGAATTCGAAGTTTTTAACTCTGGAATATTAATTTGGGATGTTAAATATTTAATTGGAACATTGGATAACATGGTTAAAACCATTTGTCCTCAAATTTGCACGAGTTCACGTTTTGCGTTCAAACATTGCCAAATGTGCACAAATGATGGACTCCGTTAAATAAATTTTGAATGATGTGTTTTTAAAGCTACAACATGCATTTGGGATGTTAATTATTCAATTGGAAGATTGGATATCAGGTTTCAAACATTTGTGCACAAATGTTCACGAGTTCATGTTTTGTGTTCAAACGTGTGCATATATGCACAAATTTTGCATTCCGTAAAATCAATATGAATTATGAGTTTTAACAGCTGGAATAGGAATTTGGAATGATAAATATTCAATTTGAGCACTGGATAACATGTTTAAAACTATTTGTGCACAAATTTGCACGAGTTCACGTTTTGCGTTCAAACATGTGCAAATGTGCACAAACTATGCATCCGTTAAATCAATTTGAATTCGAAGTTTTTAACTCTAGAATATGAATTTAGGATGTTAACTATTCAATTGGAACATTGGATAACATGGTTAAAACCATTTGTCCTCAAATTTGTACGAGTTCACGTTTTGCGTTCAAACATTGCCAAATGTACATAAATGATGGACTCCGTTAAATCAATTTTGAATTGTGTGTTTTTAAAGCTGCAACTTGCATTTGTGTTGTTAAATATTCAATTGGAAACATTGGATATAAGTTTCAAACATTTGGGCACAAATTTTCACGAGTTCATGTTTTGCGTTCAAACATGCGCAAATGTGCATAAATTTTGCATTCAGTAAAATCAATATTAATTATGAGTTTTAAAAGCTGGAATAGGAATTTGGGAAGATAAATATTCAATTTGAGCATTGGATAAATTGTTTAAAACCATTTGTGCATGAATTTGCACGAGTTCACGTTTTGCGTTCAAACATGCGCATAAATGTGCACAAATTATGCAATCCGTTAAATCAATTTGAATTCAAAGTTTTTAACTCTGGAATATGAATTTGGGATGTTAAATATTCAATTGGAACATTGGATAACATGGTTAAAACCATTTGTCCTCCAATTTGCACGAGTTCACGTTTTGCGTTCAAACATTGCCAAATGTGCACAAATGATGGACTCCGTTAAATAAATTTTGAATGATGTGTTTTTAAAGCTGCAACATGCATTTGGGATGTTAGTTATTCAATTGGAACATTGGATATCAGGTTTCAAACATTTGTGCACAAATGTTCACGAGTTCACGTTTTGCGTTCAAACATGCGCAAATGTGCATAAATTTTGCATTCAGTAAAATCAATATTAATTATGAGTTTTAAAAGCTGGAATAGGAATTTGGGAAGATAAATATTCAATTTGAGCATTGGATAAATTGTTTAAAACCATTTGTGCATGAATTTGCACGAGTTCACGTTTTGCGTTCAAACATGCGCATAAATGTGCACAAATTATGCAATCCGTTAAATCAATTTGAATTCAAAGTTTTTAACTCTGGAATATGAATTTGGGATGTTAAATATTCAATTGGAACATTGGATAACATGGTTAAAACCATTTGTCCTCAAATTTAAACGAGTTCACGTTTTGCGTTCAAAACATTGCCAAATGTGCACAAATGATGGACTCCGTTAAATAAATTTTGAATGATGTGTTTTTAAAGCTACAACATGCATTTGGGATGTTAATTATTCAATTGGAACATTGGATATCAGGTTTCAAACATTTGTGCACAAATGTTCACGAGTTCACGTTTTGTGTTCAAACGTGTGCATATATGCACAAATTTTGCATTCTGTAAAATCAATATGAATTATGAGTTTTAACAGTTGGAATAGGAATTTTGGATGATAAATATTCAATTTGAGCATTGGATAAATTGTTTAAAACTGTTTGTGCATGAAAATGCACGAGTTCATGTTTTGCGTTCAAACATGTGCAAATGTGCACAAACTATGCATCCGTTAAATCAATTTGAATTCGAAGTTTTTAACTCTGGAATATGAATTTGGGATGTTAAATATTTAATTGGAACATTGGATAACATGGTTAAAACCATTTGTCCTCAAATTTGCACGAGTTCACGTTTTGCGTTCAAACATTGCCAAATGTGCACAAATGATGGACTCCGTTAAATCAATTTTAAATTATGTGTTTTTAAAACTGCAACATGCGTTTGGGTTGTTAAATATTCAATTGGAAACATTGGATACGAGTTTTAAAGATTTGGGCATAAATTTTCACAAGTTCACGTTTTGCGTTCAAACATGCGCAAATGTGCACAAATTTTGCATTCGGTAAAATCAATATGAATTATGAGTTTTAAAAGCTGGAATAGGAATTTGGGAACATAAATATTCAATTTGAGCATTGGATAAATTGTTTAAAACCATTTGTGCATGAATTTGCATGAGTTCACGTTTTGCGTTCAAACATGCGCATAAATGTGCACAAATTATGCAATCCATTAAATCAATTTGAATTCGAAGTTTTTAACTCTAGAATATGAATTTAGGATGTTAACTATTCAATTGGAACATTGGATAACATGGTTAAAACCATTTGTCCTCAAATTTGTACGAGTTCACGTTTTGCGTTCAAACATTGCCAAATGTACATAAATGATGGACTCCGTTAAATCAATTTTGAATTGTGTGTTTTTAAAGCTGCAACTTGCATTTGTGTTGTTAAATATTCAATTGGAAACATTGGATATAAGTTTCAAACATTTGGGCACAAATTTTCACGAGTTCATGTTTTGCGTTCAAACATGCGCAAATGTGCATAAATTTTGCATTCAGTAAAATCAATATTAATTATGTGTTTTAAAAGCTGGAATAGGAATTTGGGGAAGATAAATATTCAATTTGAGCATTGGATAAATTGTTTAAAACCATTTGTGCATGAATTTGCACGAGTTCACGTTTTGCGTTCAAACATGCGCATAAATGTGCACAAATTATGCAATCCGTTAAATCAATTTGAATTCAAAGTTTTTAACTCTGGAATATGAATTTGGGATGTTAAATATTCAATTGGAACATTGGATAACATGGTTAAAACCATTTGTCCTCCAATTTGCACGAGTTCACGTTTTGCGTTCAAACATTGCCAAATGTGCACAAATGATGGACTCCGTTAAATAAATTTTGAATGATGTGTTTTTAAAGCTGCAACATGCATTTGGGATGTTAGTTATTCAATTGGAACATTGGATATCAGGTTTCAAACATTTGTGCACAAATGTTCACGAGTTCACGTTTTGTGTTCAAACGTGTGCATATATGCACAAATTTTGCATTCCGTAAAATCAATATGAATTATGAGTTTTAATAGTTGGAATAGGAATTTGGGATGATAAATATTCAATTTGAGCACTGGATAACATGTTAACTATTTGTGCACAAATTTGCACGAGTTCACGTTTTGCGTTCAAACATGCACAAATGTGCACAAACTATGCAATCCGTTAAATCAATTTGAATTCGAAGTTTTTAACTTTGGAATATTAATTTGGGATGTTAAATATTTAATTGGAACATTGGATAACATGGTTAAAACCATTTGTCCTCAAATTTAAACGAGTTCACGTTTTGCGTTCAAACATTGCCAAATGTGCACAAATGATGGACTCCGTTAAATAAATTTTGAATGATGTGTTTTTAAAGCTACAACATGCATTTGGGATGTTAATTATTCAATTGGAACATTGGATATCAGGTTTCAAACATTTGTGCACAAATGTTCACGAGTTCACGTTTTGTGTTCAAACGTGTGCATATATGCACAAATTTTGCATTCTGTAAAATCAATATGAATTATGAGTTTTAACAGTTGGAATAGGAATTTTGGATGATAAATATTCAATTTGAGCATTGGATAAATTGTTTAAAACTGTTTGTGCATGAAAATGCACGAGTTCATGTTTTGCGTTCAAACATGTGCAAATGTGCACAAACTATGCATCCGTTAAATCAATTTGAATTCGAAGTTTTTAACTCTGGAATATGAATTTGGGATGTTAAATATTTAATTGGAACATTGGATAACATGGTTAAAACCATTTGTCCTCAAATTTGCACGAGTTCACGTTTTGCGTTCAAACATTGCCAAATGTGCACAAATGATGGACTCCGTTAAATCAATTTTAAATTATGTGTTTTTAAAACTGCAACATGCGTTTTGGGTTGTTAAATATTCAATTGGAAACATTGGATACGAGTTTTAAAGATTTGGGCATAAATTTTCACAAGTTCACGTTTTGCGTTCAAACATGCGCAAATGTGCACAAATTTTGCATTCGGTAAAATCAATATGAATTATGAGTTTTAAAAGCTGGAATAGGAATTTGGGAACATAAATATTCAATTTGAGCATTGGATAAATTGTTTAAAAACCATTTGTGCATGAATTTGCATGAGTTCACGTTTTGCGTTCAAACATGCGCATAAATGTGCACAAATTATGCAATCCATTAAATCAATTTGAATTCGAAGTTTTTAACTCTAGAATATGAATTTAGGATGTTAACTATTCAATTGGAACATTGGATAACATGGTTAAAACCATTTGTCCTCAAATTTGTACGAGTTCACGTTTTGCGTTCAAACATTGCCAAATGTACATAAATGATGGACTCCGTTAAATCAATTTTGAATTGTGTGTTTTTAAAGCTGCAACTTGCATTTGTGTTGTTAAATATTCAATTGGAAACATTGGATATAAGTTTCAAACATTTGGGCACAAATTTTCACGAGTTCATGTTTTGCGTTCAAACATGCGCAAATGTGCATAAATTTTGCATTCAGTAAAATCAATATTAATTATGAGTTTTAAAAGCTGGAATAGGAATTTGGGAAGATAAATATTCAATTTGAGCATTGGATAAATTGTTTAAAACCATTTGTGCATGAATTTGCACGAGTTCACGTTTTGCGTTCAAACATGCGCATAAATGTGCACAAATTATGCAATCCGTTAAATCAATTTGAATTCAAAGTTTTAACTCTGGAATATGAATTTGGGATGTTAAATATTCAATTGGAACATTGGATAACATGGTTAAAACCATTTGTCCTCCAATTTGCACGAGTTCACGTTTTGCGTTCAAACATTGCCAAATGTGCACAAATGATGGACTCCGTTAAATAAATTTTGAATGATGTGTTTTTAAAGCTGCAACATGCATTTGGGATGTTAGTTATTCAATTGGAACATTGGATATCAGGTTTCAAACATTTGTGCACAAATGTTCACGAGTTCACGTTTTGTGTTCAAACGTGTGCATATATGCACAAATTTTGCATTCCGTAAAATCAATATGAATTATGAGTTTTAATAGTTGGAATAGGAATTTGGGATGATAAATATTCAATTTGAGCACTGGATAACATGTTTAAAACTATTTGTGCACAAATTTGCACGAGTTCACGTTTTGCGTTCAAACATGCACAAATGTGCACAAACTATGCAATCCGTTAAATCAATTTGAATTCGAAGTTTTTAACTTTGGAATATTAATTTGGGATGTTAAATATTTAATTGGAACATTGGATAACATGGTTAAAACCATTTGTCCTCAAATTTAAACGAGTTCACGTTTTGCGTTCAAACATTGCCAAATGTGCACAAATGATGGACTCCGTTAAATAAATTTTGAATGATGTGTTTTTAAAGCTACAACATGCATTTGGGATGTTAATTATTCAATTGGAACATTGGATATCAGGTTTCAAACATTTGTGCACAAATGTTCACGAGTTCACGTTTTGTGTTCAAACGTGTGCATATATGCACAAATTTTGCATTCTGTAAAATCAATATGAATTATGAGTTTTAACAGTTGGAATAGGAATTTTGGATGATAAATATTCAATTTGAGCATTGGATAAATTGTTTAAAACTGTTTGTGCATGAAAATGCACGAGTTCATGTTTTGCGTTCAAACATGTGCAAATGTGCACAAACTATGCATCCGTTAAATCAATTTGAATTCGAAGTTTTTAACTCTGGAATATGAATTTGGGATGTTAAATATTTAATTGGAACATTGGATAACATGGTTAAAACCATTTGTCCTCAAATTTGCACGAGTTCACGTTTTGCGTTCAAACATTGCCAAATGTGCACAAATGATGGACTCCGTTAAATCAATTTTAAATTATGTGTTTTTAAAACTGCAACATGCGTTTGGGTTGTTAAATATTCAATTGGAAACATTGGATACGAGTTTTAAAGATTTGGGCATAAATTTTCACAAGTTCACGTTTTGCGTTCAAACATGCGCAAATGTGCACAAATTTTGCATTCGGTAAAATCAATATGAATTATGAGTTTTAAAAGCTGGAATAGGAATTTGGGAACATAAATATTCAATTTGAGCATTGGATAAATTGTTTAAAACCATTTGTGCATGAATTTGCATGAGTTCACGTTTTGCGTTCAAACATGCGCATAAATGTGCACAAATTATGCAATCCATTAAATCAATTTGAATTCGAAGTTTTTAACTCTAGAATATGAATTTAGGATGTTAACTATTCAATTGGAACATTGGATAACATGGTTAAAACCATTTGTCCTCAAATTTGTACGAGTTCACGTTTTGCGTTCAAACATTGCCAAATGTACATAAATGATGGACTCCGTTAAATCAATTTTGAATTGTGTGTTTTTAAAGCTGCAACTTGCATTTGTGTTGTTAAATATTCAATTGGAAACATTGGATATAAGTTTCAAACATTTGGGCACAAATTTTCACGAGTTCATGTTTTGCGTTCAAACATGCGCAAATGTGCATAAATTTTGCATTCAGTAAAATCAATATTAATTATGAGTTTTAAAAGCTGGAATAGGAATTTGGGAAGATAAATATTCAATTTGAGCATTGGATAAATTGTTTAAAACCATTTGTGCATGAATTTGCACGAGTTCACGTTTTGCGTTCAAACATGCGCATAAATGTGCACAAATTATGCAATCCGTTAAATCAATTTGAATTCAAAGTTTTTAACTCTGGAATATGAATTTGGGATGTTAAATATTCAATTGGAACATTGGATAACATGGTTAAAACCATTTGTCCTCCAATTTGCACGAGTTCACGTTTTGCGTTCAAACATTGCCAAATGTGCACAAATGATGGACTCCGTTAAATAAATTTTGAATGATGTGTTTTTAAAGCTGCAACATGCATTTGGGATGTTAGTTATTCAATTGGAACATTGGATATCAGGTTTCAAACATTTGTGCACAAATGTTCACGAGTTCACGTTTTGTGTTCAAACGTGTGCATATATGCACAAATTTTGCATTCCGTAAAATCAATATGAATTATGAGTTTTAATAGTTTGGAATAGGAATTTGGGATGATAAATATTCAATTTGAGCACTGGATAACATGTTTAAAACTATTTGTGCACAAATTTGCACGAGTTCACGTTTTGCGTTCAAACATGCACAAATGTGCACAAACTATGCAATCCGTTAAATCAATTTGAATTCGAAGTTTTTAACTTTGGAATATTAATTTGGGATGTTAAATATTTAATTGGAACATTGGATAACATGGTTAAAACCATTTGTCCTCAAATTTAAACGAGTTCACGTTTTGCGTTCAAACATTGCCAAATGTGCACAAATGATGGACTCCGTTAAATAAATTTTGAATGATGTGTTTTTAAAGCTACAACATGCATTTGGGATGTTAATTATTCAATTGGAACATTGGATATCAGGTTTCAAACATTTGTGCACAAATGTTCACGAGTTCACGTTTTGTGTTCAAACGTGTGCATATATGCACAAATTTTGCATTCTGTAAAATCAATATGAATTATGAGTTTTAACAGTTGGAATAGGAATTTTGGATGATAAATATTCAATTTGAGCATTGGATAAATTGTTTAAAACTGTTTGTGCATGAAAATGCACGAGTTCATGTTTTGCGTTCAAACATGTGCAAATGTGCACAAACTATGCATCCGTTAAATCAATTTGAATTCGAAGTTTTTAAACTCTGGAATATGAATTTGGGATGTTAAATATTTAATTGGAACATTGGATAACATGGTTAAAACCATTTGTCCTCAAATTTGCACGAGTTCACGTTTTGCGTTCAAACATTGCCAAATGTGCACAAATGATGGACTCCGTTAAATCAATTTTAAATTATGTGTTTTTAAAACTGCAACATGCGTTTGGGTTGTTAAATATTCAATTGGAAACATTGGATACGAGTTTTAAAGATTTGGGCATAAATTTTCACAAGTTCACGTTTTGCGTTCAAACATGCGCAAATGTGCACAAATTTTGCATTCGGTAAAATCAATATGAATTATGAGTTTTAAAAGCTGGAATAGGAATTTGGGAACATAAATATTCAATTTGAGCATTGGATAAATTGTTTAAAACCATTTGTGCATGAATTTGCATGAGTTCACGTTTTGCGTTCAAACATGCGCATAAATGTGCACAAATTATGCAATCCATTAAATCAATTTGAATTCGAAGTTTTTAACTCTAGAATATGAATTTAGGATGTTAACTATTCAATTGGAACATTGGATAACATGGTTAAAACCATTTGTCCTCAAATTTGTACGAGTTCACGTTTTGCGTTCAAACATTGCCAAATGTACATAAATGATGGACTCCGTTAAATCAATTTTGAATTGTGTGTTTTTAAAGCTGCAACTTGCATTTGTGTTGTTAAATATTCAATTGGAAACATTGGATATAAGTTTCAAACATTTGGGCACAAATTTTCACGAGTTCATGTTTTGCGTTCAAACATGCGCAAATGTGCATAAATTTTGCATTCAGTAAAATCAATATTAATTATGAGTTTTAAAAGCTGGAATAGGAATTTGGGAAGATAAATATTCAATTTGAGCATTGGATAAATTGTTTAAAACCATTTGTGCATGAATTTGCACGAGTTCACGTTTTGCGTTCAAACATGCGCATAAATGTGCACAAATTATGCAATCCGTTAAATCAATTTGAATTCAAAGTTTTTAACTCTGGAATATGAATTTGGGATGTTAAATATTCAATTGGAACATTGGATAACATGGTTAAAACCATTTGTCCTCCAATTTGCACGAGTTCACGTTTTGCGTTCAAACATTGCCAAATGTGCACAAATGATGGACTCCGTTAAATAAATTTTGAATGATGTGTTTTTAAAGCTGCAACATGCATTTGGGATGTTAGTTATTCAATTGGAACATTGGATATCAGGTTTCAAACATTTGTGCACAAATGTTCACGAGTTCACGTTTTGTGTTCAAACGTGTGCATATATGCACAAATTTTGCATTCCGTAAAATCAATATGAATTATGAGTTTTAATAGTTGGAATAGGAATTTGGGATGATAAATATTCAATTTGAGCACTGGATAACATGTTTAAAACTATTTGTGCACAAATTTGCACGAGTTCACGTTTTGCGTTCAAACATGCACAAATGTGCACAAACTATGCAATCCGTTAAATCAATTTGAATTCGAAGTTTTTAACTTTGGAATATTAATTTGGGATGTTAAATATTTAATTGGAACATTGGATAACATGGTTAAAACCATTTGTCCTCAAATTTAAACGAGTTCACGTTTTGCGTTCAAACATTGCCAAATGTGCACAAATGATGGACTCCGTTAAATAAATTTTGAATGATGTGTTTTTAAAGCTACAACATGCATTTGGGATGTTAATTATTCAATTGGAACATTGGATATCAGGTTTCAAACATTTGTGCACAAATGTTCACGAGTTCACGTTTTGTGTTCAAAACGTGTGCATATATGCACAAATTTTGCATTCTGTAAAATCAATATGAATTATGAGTTTTAACAGTTGGAATAGGAATTTTGGATGATAAATATTCAATTTGAGCATTGGATAAATTGTTTAAAACTGTTTGTGCATGAAAATGCACGAGTTCATGTTTTGCGTTCAAACATGTGCAAATGTGCACAAACTATGCATCCGTTAAATCAATTTGAATTCGAAGTTTTTAACTCTGGAATATGAATTTGGGATGTTAAATATTTAATTGGAACATTGGATAACATGGTTAAAACCATTTGTCCTCAAATTTGCACGAGTTCACGTTTTGCGTTCAAACATTGCCAAATGTGCACAAATGATGGACTCCGTTAAATCAATTTTAAATTATGTGTTTTTAAAACTGCAACATGCGTTTGGGTTGTTAAATATTCAATTGGAAACATTGGATACGAGTTTTAAAGATTTGGGCATAAATTTTCACAAGTTCACGTTTTGCGTTCAAACATGCGCAAATGTGCACAAATTTTGCATTCGGTAAAATCAATATGAATTATGAGTTTTAAAAGCTGGAATAGGAATTTGGGAACATAAATATTCAATTTGAGGCATTGGATAAATTGTTTAAAACCATTTGTGCATGAATTTGCATGAGTTCACGTTTTGCGTTCAAACATGCGCATAAATGTGCACAAATTATGCAATCCATTAAATCAATTTGAATTCGAAGTTTTTAACTCTAGAATATGAATTTAGGATGTTAACTATTCAATTGGAACATTGGATAACATGGTTAAAACCATTTGTCCTCAAATTTGTACGAGTTCACGTTTTGCGTTCAAACATTGCCAAATGTACATAAATGATGGACTCCGTTAAATCAATTTTGAATTGTGTGTTTTTAAAGCTGCAACTTGCATTTGTGTTGTTAAATATTCAATTGGAAACATTGGATATAAGTTTCAAACATTTGGGCACAAATTTTCACGAGTTCATGTTTTGCGTTCAAACATGCGCAAATGTGCATAAATTTTGCATTCAGTAAAATCAATATTAATTATGAGTTTTAAAAGCTGGAATAGGAATTTGGGAAGATAAATATTCAATTTGAGCATTGGATAAATTGTTTAAAACCATTTGTGCATGAATTTGCACGAGTTCACGTTTTGCGTTCAAACATGCGCATAAATGTGCACAAATTATGCAATCCGTTAAATCAATTTGAATTCAAAGTTTTTAACTCTGGAATATGAATTTGGGATGTTAAATATTCAATTGGAACATTGGATAACATGGTTAAAACCATTTGTCCTCCAATTTGCACGAGTTCACGTTTTGCGTTCAAACATTGCCAAATGTGCACAAATGATGGACTCCGTTAAATAAATTTTGAATGATGTGTTTTTAAAGCTGCAACATGCATTTGGGATGTTAGTTATTCAATTGGAACATTGGATATCAGGTTTCAAACATTTGTGCACAAATGTTCACGAGTTCACGTTTTGTGTTCAAACGTGTGCATATATGCACAAATTTTGCATTCCGTAAAATCAATATGAATTATGAGTTTTAATAGTTGGAATAGGAATTTGGGATGATAAATATTCAATTTGAGCACTGGATAACATGTTTAAAACTATTTGTGCACAAATTTGCACGAGTTCACGTTTTGCGTTCAAACATGCACAAATGTGCACAAACTATGCAATCCGTTAAATCAATTTGAATTCGAAGTTTTTAACTTTGGAATATTAATTTGGGATGTTAAATATTTAATTGGAACATTGGATAACATGGTTAAAACCATTTGTCCTCAAATTTAAACGAGTTCACGTTTTGCGTTCAAACATTGCCAAATGTGCACAAATGATGGACTCCGTTAAATAAATTTTGAATGATGTGTTTTTAAAGCTACAACATGCATTTGGGATGTTAATTATTCAATTGGAACATTGGATATCAGGTTTCAAACATTTGTGCACAAATGTTCACGAGTTCACGTTTTGTGTTCAAACGTGTGCATATATGCACAAATTTTGCATTCTGTAAAATCAATATGAATTATGAGTTTTAACAGTTGGAATAGGAATTTTGGATGATAAATATTCAATTTGAGCATTGGATAAATTGTTTAAAACTGTTTGTGCATGAAAATGCACGAGTTCATGTTTTGCGTTCAAACATGTGCAAATGTGCACAAACTATGCATCCGTTAAATCAATTTGAATTCGAAGTTTTTAACTCTGGAATATGAATTTGGGATGTTAAATATTTAATTGGAACATTGGATAACATGGTTAAAACCATTTGTCCTCAAATTTGCACGAGTTCACGTTTTGCGTTCAAACATTGCCAAATGTGCACAAATGATGGACTCCGTTAAATCAATTTTAAATTATGTGTTTTTAAAACTGCAACATGCGTTTGGGTTGTTAAATATTCAATTGGAAACATTGGATACGAGTTTTAAAGATTTGGGCATAAATTTTCACAAGTTCACGTTTTGCGTTCAAACATGCGCAAATGTGCACAAATTTTGCATTCGGTAAAATCAATATGAATTATGAGTTTTAAAAGCTGGAATAGGAATTTGGGAACATAAATATTCAATTTGAGCATTGGATAAATTGTTTAAAACCATTTGTGCATGAATTTGCATGAGTTCACGTTTTGCGTTCAAACATGCGCATAAATGTGCACAAATTATGCAATCCATTAAATCAATTTGAATTCGAAGTTTTTAACTCTAGAATATGAATTTAGGATGTTAACTATTCAATTGGAACATTGGATAACATGGTTAAAACCATTTGTCCTCAAATTTGTACGAGTTCACGTTTTGCGTTCAAACATTGCCAAATGTACATAAATGATGGACTCCGTTAAATCAATTTTGAATTGTGTGTTTTTAAAGCTGCAACTTGCATTTGTGTTGTTAAATATTCAATTGGAAACATTGGATATAAGTTTCAAACATTTGGGCACAAATTTTCACGAGTTCATGTTTTGCGTTCAAACATGCGCAAATGTGCATAAATTTTGCATTCAGTAAAATCAATATTAATTATGAGTTTTAAAAGCTGGAATAGGAATTTGGGAAGATAAATATTCAATTTGAGCATTGGATAAATTGTTTAAAACCATTTGTGCATGAATTTGCACGAGTTCACGTTTTGCGTTCAAACATGCGCATAAATGTGCACAAATTATGCAATCCGTTAAATCAATTTGAATTCAAAGTTTTTAACTCTGGAATATGAATTTGGGATGTTAAATATTCAATTGGAACATTGGATAACATGGTTAAAACCATTTGTCCTCCAATTTGCACGAGTTCACGTTTTGCGTTCAAACATTGCCAAATGTGCACAAATGATGGACTCCGTTAAATAAATTTTGAATGATGTGTTTTTAAAGCTGCAACATGCATTTGGGATGTTAGTTATTCAATTGGAACATTGGATATCAGGTTTCAAACATTTGTGCACAAATGTTCACGAGTTCACGTTTTGTGTTCAAACGTGTGCATATATGCACAAATTTTGCATTCCGTAAAATCAATATGAATTATGAGTTTTAATAGTTGGAATAGGAATTTGGGATGATAAATATTCAATTTGAGCACTGGATAACATGTTTAAAACTATTTGTGCACAAATTTGCACGAGTTCACGTTTTGCGTTCAAACATGCACAAATGTGCACAAACTATGCAATCCGTTAAATCAATTTGAATTCGAAGTTTTTAACTTTGGAATATTAATTTGGGATGTTAAATATTTAATTGGAACATTGGATAACATGGTTAAAACCATTTGTCCTCAAATTTAAACGAGTTCACGTTTTGCGTTCAAACATTGCCAAATGTGCACAAATGATGGACTCCGTTAAATAAATTTTGAATGATGTGTTTTTAAAGCTACAACATGCATTTGGGATGTTAATTATTCAATTGGAACATTGGATATCAGGTTTCAAACATTTGTGCACAAATGTTCACGAGTTCACGTTTTGTGTTCAAACGTGTGCATATATGCACAAATTTTGCATTTTGTAAAATCAATATGAATTATGAGTTTTAACAGTTGGAATAGGAATTTTGGATGATAAATATTCAATTTGAGCATTGGATAAATTGTTTAAAACTGTTTGTGCATGAAAATGCACGAGTTCATGTTTTGCGTTCAAACATGTGCAAATGTGCACAAACTATGCATCCGTTAAATCAATTTGAATTCGAAGTTTTTAACTCTGGAATATGAATTTGGGATGTTAAATATTTAATTGGAACATTGGATAACATGGTTAAAACCATTTGTCCTCAAATTTGCACGAGTTCACGTTTTGCGTTCAAACATTGCCAAATGTGCACAAATGATGGACTCCGTTAAATCAATTTTAAATTATGTGTTTTTAAAACTGCAACATGCGTTTGGGTTGTTAAATATTCAATTGGAAACATTGGATACGAGTTTTAAAGATTTGGGCATAAATTTTCACAAGTTCACGTTTTGCGTTCAAACATGCGCAAATGTGCACAAATTTTGCATTCGGTAAAATCAATATGAATTATGAGTTTTAAAAGCTGGAATAGGAATTTGGGAACATAAATATTCAATTTGAGCATTGGATAAATTGTTTAAAACCATTTGTGCATGAATTTGCATGAGTTCACGTTTTGCGTTCAAACATGCGCATAAATGTGCACAAATTATGCAATCCATTAAATCAATTTGAATTCGAAGTTTTTAACTCTAGAATATGAATTTAGGATGTTAACTATTCAATTGGAACATTGGATAACATGGTTAAAACCATTTGTCCTCAAATTTGTACGAGTTCACGTTTTGCGTTCAAACATTGCCAAATGTACATAAATGATGGACTCCGTTAAATCAATTTTGAATTGTGTGTTTTTAAAGCTGCAACTTGCATTTGTGTTGTTAAATATTCAATTGGAAACATTGGATATAAGTTTCAAACATTTGGGCACAAATTTTCACGAGTTCATGTTTTGCGTTCAAACATGCGCAAATGTGCATAAATTTTGCATTCAGTAAAATCAATATTAATTATGAGTTTTAAAAGCTGGAATAGGAATTTGGGAAGATAAATATTCAATTTGAGCATTGGATAAATTGTTTAAAACCATTTGTGCATGAATTTGCACGAGTTCACGTTTTGCGTTCAAACATGCGCATAAATGTGCACAAATTATGCAATCCGTTAAATCAATTTGAATTCAAAGTTTTTAACTCTGGAATATGAATTTGGGATGTTAAATATTCAATTGGAACATTGGATAACATGGTTAAAACCATTTGTCCTCCAATTTGCACGAGTTCACGTTTTGCGTTCAAACATTGCCAAATGTGCACAAATGATGGACTCCGTTAAATAAATTTTGAATGATGTGTTTTTAAAGCTGCAACATGCATTTGGGATGTTAGTTATTCAATTGGAACATTGGATATCAGGTTTCAAACATTTGTGCACAAATGTTCACGAGTTCACGTTTTGTGTTCAAACGTGTGCATATATGCACAAATTTTGCATTCCGTAAAATCAATATGAATTATGAGTTTTAATAGTTGGAATAGGAATTTGGGATGATAAATATTCAATTTGAGCACTGGATAACATGTTTAAAACTATTTGTGCACAAATTTGCACGAGTTCACGTTTTGCGTTCAAACATGCACAAATGTGCACAAACTATGCAATCCGTTAAATCAATTTGAATTCGAAGTTTTTAACTTTGGAATATTAATTTGGGATGTTAAATATTTAATTGGAACATTGGATAACATGGTTAAAACCATTTGTCCTCAAATTTAAACGAGTTCACGTTTTGCGTTCAAACATTGCCAAATGTGCACAAATGATGGACTCCGTTAAATAAATTTTGAATGATGTGTTTTTAAAGCTACAACATGCATTTGGGATGTTAATTATTCAATTGGAACATTGGATATCAGGTTTCAAACATTTGTGCACAAATGTTCACGAGTTCACGTTTTGTGTTCAAACGTGTGCATATATGCACAAATTTTGCATTCTGTAAAATCAATATGAATTATGAGTTTTAACAGTTGGAATAGGAATTTTGGATGATAAATATTCAATTTGAGCATTGGATAAATTGTTTTAAAACTGTTTGTGCATGAAAATGCACGAGTTCATGTTTTGCGTTCAAACATGTGCAAATGTGCACAAACTATGCATCCGTTAAATCAATTTGAATTCGAAGTTTTTAACTCTGGAATATGAATTTGGGATGTTAAATATTTAATTGGAACATTGGATGATGGGAATTGTAGGTTTCATCAATTAACTCCCCAATAGCAAGAATACTATGATAAGTTGAATTGAAAGAAAACTAGAAATTACCAATTTAATCCACAAATTCGGATCGTTCAAAGATTGAAGTAAGAAGATAGATGCTACTTAACCCCTTTACCAACAAGGATAAAGATACTAAGATAGACTTTGAATTTCCTCTTATGCCACAAACAAGAAAGTTTGATAAATAACAAGAAATCAAAGATTTAGATTTTGACACCACAAGCTAGAATAAAGCTTGATAAGTCACAAAGTTTATGCAAGAAATTAAAGACAAAATTCCTCACAATAAAACTCAACAAAGTTATAATTCATATATCAAATTCATTCATGCTACAAAAGAAAGCAAAGGACTTGTTTATATAGAGTACAAGTCCATGCTCACACTACTAAAATAGACTCACACACATAGGATTACTTTTACTCTTAAATGGCCTTAATAACCATTAACCACATTAATAGCCATTACTTATTATTGATTACCCCATTAACTTTAGTAACCACTACCCATAATAATAGCCATTACTTAGTATTAATTACCCTATTAACTTGTATATGGTGGCTACATGTAACCCTAATTGTTATTAACACAAAAACAAGTTAAATATTATTCCTTGGGCCTCCATGGATGCCTTATTGGGCTGAAATTCGTGGGCTTTCCAAATGTCCTTAATTAAACCCAATATGGCTTCTTGAAGCTTCTTGGACTTGGACCTTGTGATTGGGCCTTCTTGTACCATTAATGGATCTTGGATCTCTTTAGGCTTTGAACTTGGATTCACATCATTCCCCCTTTCTTCAAAAGGATTTGTCCTCAAATCAGCTCCATCATCTTTATCACCTAAATCAAACAAAGACAAGTCACTAACATTAAATGTAGCACTAACATTGCCATACTCACTTGGAAGTTCTAGCTTGTAGGCATTGTTGTTGATGCGTTGAAGCACTTTAAAAGGACCATCTCCTCTTGGCATAAGCTTTGATTTCCTTTGGTTAGGAAATCTTTCCTTCCTCAAGTGCACCCACACCCAATCTCCGGGCTCAAAAATGACTTGCTTCCTCCCCTTGTTGTGTTGCTTTTCATATTGGAGTGTCTTCTTCTCAATGTTTGCATGCACCCTCTCATGCAAAGTCTTGATGAACTCAGCTTTTTGTTTCCCCTCTAGATTAGCTTTGTCCAATGGCAATGGTAGCAAATCTAATGGAGTCATTGGGTTGAATCCATACACAACTTCAAATGGTGAGCAATTTGTTGAACCATGCACACTCCTATTGTAAGCAAATTCCACATGTGGCAAACATTCTTCCCAATTCTTCAGATTTCTTTGGATGACAGCCCTCAAAAGTGTTGAAAGTGTCCTATTGACCACCTCCGTTTGTCCATCCGTTTGTGGATGACAAGTTGTAGAATACAAAAGCTTTGTCCCCATCTTTCCCCAAAGAGTCTTCCAAAAGTGACTTAGGAATTTGACATCCCTATCACTCACAATGGTCCTTGGCACTCCATGTAGCCTAACAATCTCCTTGAAGAATAGATTGGCAATATGGGTTGCATCATCCGTCTTGTGACATGGAATGAAATGTGCCATTTTGCTAAACCTGTCCACAACAACAAAAATGGAATCTCTCCCTCCCTTGGACCTAGGTAATCCTAAAACAAAATCCATAGAAATGTCTACCCAAGGTTCATTTGGTATGGTAAGAGGTGTATACAAACCATGAGGCATTGCTTTGGATTTGGCTTGTTTGCAAGTAATGCATTTCTCACAAATTCTCTTAACATCCCTTTTCATGTGTGGCCAAAAGAAATGGTCACCCAACACATCCAAAGTTTTCTTAATCCCAAAATGCCCCATTAAACCTCCGCTATGTGCCTCTCTCACAAGTAACTCTCTTAAAGAACTTTGTGGCACACACAATTTGTTTTCCCGAAAAAGAAAACCATCAAACTTATAGAACTTATCAAAACCCCCTTTCTCACATGCCCCATAAACATTAGAAAAATCAGGATCATTAGAATAAAGATCTTTGATGTATTCAAATCCTAATAATTTTGCATCAAGTTTAGAGATCAAGGCATACCTTCTTGACAATGCATCAGCCACCACATTTTCTTTCCCTTGCTTGTACTTAATGATGTACGGAAAGGATTCAATGAATTCCACCCATTTTGCATGTCTCTTGTTGAGCTTTCCTTGTCCTTTGAGATACTTCAAGGACTCATGGTCAGTGTGAATTATGAATTCTTTGTAACCAAGGTAATGCTGCCATGTCCTTAGAACCCTCACCAATGCATAGAACTCCTTGTCATATGTAGGGTAGTTTAGACTTGCTCCACTTAGCTTTTCGCTAAAGAATGCTATGGGCTTGCCTTCTTGCATCAAAACTCCTCCAATACCTATGCCACTTGCATCGCACTCAATCTCAAAAGGTTTAGTAAAATTTGGCAAAGATAACAAAGGTGCAGAACTTAATTTGTCTTTTAGCAAGTTAAAAGCCTCATCTTGTTCAATTCCCCACTTAAAACCAACATTCTTTTTGATGCATTCAGTTAAAGGTGCAGCTATGGTAGAAAAATTTTTAATGAACCTTCTATAAAAGCTAGCTAAACCATGAAAGCTTCTTGCATCACTTACACTTGTGGGTGTTGGCCATTCTCTAATTACTTTTACCTTTTCTTGATCAACATGAATGCCCTTGTCATTGACAATATATCCAAGAAAAGTAATTTCATTAGTGCAAAAACAACATTTCTTTAGATTAGCATACAACTTCTCTTCTCTAAGCACATCAAAAACACAAGTCAAATGTTGTACATGCTCATCTAAATTTTTGCTATAAACCAAGATATCATCAAAATAGACAACAACAAATTTGCCTATAAATGCTCTTAAAACATGATTCATCAATCTCATGAAAGTGCTTGGTGCATTAGTTAAACCAAAAGGCATTACTAACCACTCATATAAACCATGTTTAGTTTTAAAAGCTGTTTTCCATTCATCACCTTCTCTCATTCTAATTTGATGATAACCAGATTTCAAATCAATTTTTGAAAACAAATATGAACCATGCAATTCATCCAACATGTCATCTAGCCTAGGAATGGGATGTCTATACTTCACCGTGATTTTGTTGATGGCACGACAATCAACACACATCCTCCAAGTTCCATCTTTCTTAGGCACTAACAAGACGGGTACGGCACATGGACTCATGCTTTCACGAACATAACCCTTCTCCATAAGCTCACTCACTTGCTTTTGGATTTCCTTGGTCTCCTCCGGATTACATCTATATGCTGGTCTATTTGGAATGCTTGCTCCAGGTATGAAATCAATTTGGTGCTCAATGCCTCTTTTAGGTGGCAAACCATTTGGAATTTCTTCTGGAAATAAATCTTCATAAACCTGCAAAAGATCAACAACAACACTAGGCAAACCATTGGTTATTTCGTTAGAAATATGCAAAATCTCCTTGTACATAAGTACAAGCATGTGTTGCCTCAAAAGCATAGCTTCCTTCACATCACTCATTTTTGCATAAACACTCATTTTTCTTTCATTTGAACCTTCCTTGTTTTCTCTCACCATGTGTTTCCCATTTTGGTCAAGAGAATTGGAATTTTTAGGTTCACTCATCTCACCTTTTTCTTTACTCTCAAAGGTTTCCCTTCCCAAAGAATTTCCCAATGAAGAACCCATTTCTTCATATTGTTGCTTGATGCGCATTTGGTCTTCAAAAATCTGTTTTGGGGTTAATGGTCCAAGGTTAAACCTTTTTCCATCCATAGTCAAAGTATACATATTTTTGAATCCATCATGATTAGCCCTTCTATCATATTGCCAAGGTCTCCCCAACAACATATGTCCGGCCAACATTGGTAACACATCACACAACACCTCATCCTTATATCTACCAATTTGAAAAGAAATTAGAACTTGCTTATTTACCTTTACAACTCCACTTTCATTAAGCCATTGCAACTTGTATGGTCTTGGGTGCTTGGTAGTAGGCAACTTCAATTTCTCCACTAGCAAAGTGCTTGCTACATTAGTACAACTTCCACTATCCACAATCATGTTGCACAACTTGTTAGAAATCAAACAATGAGTATGAAACAAATTTTCCCTTTGCTCCCTATGGACATCATGTTTATTTTGCAAACTCAATGTTCTTTGAACAACAAGATTATCTCCCTTAGCACATTCAACATCACTACAATCTTCTAAAGAAGGCATATCATCATCACTATCCCCCTCACTCTCCGATTCAATATCACCATCCCTTAGAATCATAGCTCTCTTATTTGGACATTCCCTAGCAATGTGCCCATGACCCAAACACTTAAAACATTTGATTCCCCTAGTTTGGGCTGGTTGATTCTCACCCTTTCCCTTATTACCCAAGTCAATTTTAGGTTTATTTTCTTCCACTTTTGACTTGTTAAAAGGTTTATCATCCTTTTTCCCCCAAGAAGTTTTCCAAGAAGAAGAAGAACCCACATTTGGTTTAGAATCATACCTCTTTCCTTTCAATTGCCTTTCCACTTTCATGGCCAAATTCACCATATCTTCAATCTCCACATAATGTTGCAAATCAACAACATCAGCAATGTTTTTGTTTAGCCCTCTCAAAAACCTTGCCATGGTAGCTTCACGATCTTCTACCACATTTGCTCTAATCATAGCCTTCTCCATTTCTTTGTGATACTCCTCCACACTCATGGATCCTTGAATTAGAGTTTGTAATCTTTGATGAAGCTCTCTATAGTAGTGGCTTGGAACAAACCTCTTTCTCATGATTTGCTTCATTTCCCTCCAAGACTCCACGGGTCTTTCTCCATATCTACGTCTTTCCTTGCAAAATTGATCCCACCAAACAATTGCATAATCACTAAACTCAACAGCGGCAAGTTTTACCTTTTTCTCCTCCGAATAATTGTGACATTCGAAGATGAGTTCCACTTTCCTCTCCCATTCAAGGTACACATCTGGATCATTTCTTCCTTGGAATGAAGGAATCTTCATTTTGATGCTTCCAAGGTTGCGATCAACATCATCTTTAGGACGTCCTCTCCTAGCTTGTCTCCTAGGATTGATTTGTTGTCCCACCAAGGTGACTTGATCATCATCCAATTCATCCTCTCCTTCATAGTCCTCTTGGTCAATTGGTGGACGTCTCCTTTCTTTAGGCTCTCCTTGTAATTGGTTAAGGATGCCATCATGCGTCTCCAATTTCTCATTGACTCCCGCCATCATGTTAAACATTCTTTCGAATTGTTTTTGCATAGCTTGAATCACATGATCATTTGTAGAAGAAGAACTTGTGTCTTTTGACATGATTGTAAAACCTAAAATTTTAACAAAAGAAAATAGAAAGAAACAATCTCACAACACTCCCTCACGTGTTTCACTCAAAATTGATGTATACCACTCGTGTTTACACTCAATTTTGGCTTTTTCTCTAATGATGTCACACTCTTGCCTTTTACCTCTCAAATTTGCCTTTTGATTTCTTAGATGAACTAAGTTTCTCAATCAAACAAAATTCAAGAATGTAGTAATCAATGATAAAAAAATAAGGTAGGCTAACAAGAAAATAATAAGGTAGGCTTAAAGAAAAGAACAATTTGTAACAAATAGGCTAATAGAAATGAAAAACAAAGATAGATTATCAAAGAACACAAAGAGACAGAATTATAAAGATAGATCTCAATGGAATATGAAGAGTCAATTTTTTTTTTTTTAATGTAAACTGAGATATAATATAGGAATATCAAAGATAACATATACTTTTTTTTTTTATGGACGAATTTTTTTTTTTTTTTTATGGACGAATTTTTTTTTTTTTTTGATATCTGCAAACAAAATCTTGAGATAAGAAGAATAAAGATAAAAAAAAATAACAAGAATAATAGATAGCAAGAAAGGTGCAAAATATAAGATGAACACAATATATTAAGAACTAAAAGATAGTTTTGGATACGCAAACCTCAATCTTGAGCCAATGCTCTGATACCACTTATGATGGGAATTGTAGGTTTCATCAATTAACTCCCCAATAGCAAGAATACTATGATAAGTTGAATTGAAAGAAAACTAGAAATTACCAATTTAATCCACAAATTCGGATCGTTCAAAGATTGAAGTAAGAAGATAGATGCTACTTAACCCCTTTACCAACAAGGATAAAGATACTAAGATAGACTTTGAATTTCCTCTTATGCCACAAACAAGAAAGTTTGATAAATAACAAGAAATCAAAGATTTAGATTTTGACACCACAAGCTAGAATAAAGCTTGATAAGTCACAAAGTTTATGCAAGAAATTAAAGACAAAATTCCTCACAATAAAACTCAACAAAGTTATAATTCATATATCAAATTCATTCATGCTACAAAAGAAAGCAAAGGAGTTGTTTATATAGAGTACAAGTCCATGCTCACACTACTAAAATAGACTCACACACATAGGATTACTTTTACTCTTAAATGGCCTTAATAACCATTAACCACATTAATAGCCATTACTTATTATTGATTACCCCATTAACTTTAGTAACCACTACCCATAATAATAGCCATTACTTAGTATTAATTACCCTATTAACTTGTATATGGTGGCTACATGTAACCCTAATTGTTATTAACACAAAAACAAGTTAAATATTATTCCTTGGGCCTCCATGGATGCCTTATTGGGCTGAAATTCGTGGGCTTTCCAAATGTCCTTAATTAAACCCAATATGGCTTCTTGAAGCTTCTTGGACTTGGACCTTGTGATTGGGCCTTCTTGTACCATTAATGGATCTTGGATCTCTTTAGGCTTTGAACTTGGATTCACATGATTCCCCCTTTCTTCAAAAGGATTTGTCCTCAAATCAGCTCCATCATCTTTATCACCTAAATCAAACAAAGACAAGTCACTAACATTAAATGTAGCACTAACATTGCCATACTCACTTGGAAGTTCTAGCTTGTAGGCATTGTTGTTGATGCGTTGAAGCACTTTAAAAGGACCATCTCCTCTTGGCATAAGCTTTGATTTCCTTTGGTTAGGAAATCTTTCCTTCCTCAAGTGCACCCACACCCAATCTCCGGGCTCAAAAATGACTTGCTTCCTCCCCTTGTTGTGTTGCTTTTCATATTGGAGTGTCTTCTTCTCAATGTTTGCATGCACCCTCTCATGCAAAGTCTTGATGAACTCAGCTTTTTGTTTCCCCTCTAGATTAGCTTTGTCCAATGGCAATGGTAGCAAATCTAATGGAGTCATTGGGTTGAATCCATACACAACTTCAAATGGTGAGCAATTTGTTGAACCATGCACACTCCTATTGTAAGCAAATTCCACATGTGGCAAACATTCTTCCCAATTCTTCAGATTTCTTTGGATGACAGCCCTCAAAAGTGTTGAAAGTGTCCTATTGACCACCTCCGTTTGTCCATCCGTTTGTGGATGACAAGTTGTAGAATACAAAAGCTTTGTCCCCATCTTTCCCCAAAGAGTCTTCCAAAAGTGACTTAGGAATTTGACATCCCTATCACTCACAATGGTCCTTGGCACTCCATGTAGCCTAACAATCTCCTTGAAGAATAGATTGGCAATATGGGTTGCATCATCCGTCTTGTGACATGGAATGAAATGTGCCATTTTGCTAAACCTGTCCACAACAACAAAAATGGAATCTCTCCCTCCCTTGGACCTAGGTAATCCTAAAACAAAATCCATAGAAATGTCTACCCAAGGTTCATTTGGTATGGTAAGAGGTGTATACAAACCATGAGGCATTGCTTTGGATTTGGCTTGTTTGCAAGTAATGCATTTCTCACAAATTCTCTTAACATCCCTTTTCATGTGTGGCCAAAAGAAATGGTCACCCAACACATCCAAAGTTTTCTTAATCCCAAAATGCCCCATTAAACCTCCGCTATGTGCCTCTCTCACAAGTAACTCTCTTAAAGAACTTTGTGGCACACACAATTTGTTTTCCCGAAAAAGAAAACCATCAAACTTATAGAACTTATCAAAACCCCCTTTCTCACATGCCCCATAAACATTAGAAAAATCAGGATCATTAGAATAAAGATCTTTGATGTATTCAAATCCTAATAATTTTGCATCAAGTTTAGAGATCAAGGCATACCTTCTTGACAATGCATCAGCCACCACATTTTCTTTCCCTTGCTTGTACTTAATGATGTACGGAAAGGATTCAATGAATTCCACCCATTTTGCATGTCTCTTGTTGAGCTTTCCTTGTCCTTTGAGATACTTCAAGGACTCATGGTCAGTGTGAATTATGAATTCTTTGTAACCAAGGTAATGCTGCCATGTCCTTAGAACCCTCACCAATGCATAGAACTCCTTGTCATATGTAGGGTAGTTTAGACTTGCTCCACTTAGCTTTTCGCTAAAGAATGCTATGGGCTTGCCTTCTTGCATCAAAACTCCTCCAATACCTATGCCACTTGCATCGCACTCAATCTCAAAAGGTTTAGTAAAATTTGGCAAAGATAACAACGGTGCAGAACTTAATTTGTCTTTTAGCAAGTTAAAAGCCTCATCTTGTTTAATTCCCCACTTAAAACCAACATTCTTTTTGATGCATTCAGTTAAAGGTGCAGCTATGGTAGAAAATTTTTTAATGAACCTTCTATAAAAGCTAGCTAAACCATGAAAGCTTCTTGCATCACTTACACTTGTGGGTGTTGGCCATTCTCTAATTACTTTTACCTTTTCTTGATCAACATGAATGCCCTTGTCATTGACAATATATCCAAGAAAAGTAATTTCATTAGTGCAAAAACAACATTTCTTTAGATTAGCATACAACTTCTCTTCTCTAAGCACATCAAAAACACAAGTCAAATGTTGTACATGCTCATCTAAATTTTTGCTATAAACCAAGATATCATCAAAATAGACAACAACAAATTTGCCTATAAATGCTCTTAAAACATGATTCATCAATCTCATGAAAGTGCTTGGTGCATTAGTTAAACCAAAAGGCATTACTAACCACTCATATAAACCATGTTTAGTTTTAAAAGCTGTTTTCCATTCATCACCTTCTCTCATTCTAATTTGATGATAACCAGATTTCAAATCAATTTTTGAAAACAAATATGAACCATGCAATTCATCCAACATGTCATCTAGCCTAGGAATGGGATGTCTATACTTCACCGTGATTTTGTTGATGGCACGACAATCAACACACATCCTCCAAGTTCCATCTTTCTTAGGCACTAACAAGACGGGTACGGCACATGGACTCATGCTTTCACGAACATAACCCTTCTCCATAAGCTCACTCACTTGCTTTTGGATTTCCTTGGTCTCCTCCGGATTACATCTATATGCTGGTCTATTTGGAATGCTTGCTCCGGGTATGAAATCAATTTGGTGCTCAATGCCTCTTTTAGGTGGCAAGCCATTTGGACTTTCTTCTGGGAATAAATCTTCATAAACCTGCAAAAGATCAACAACAACACTAGGCAAACCATTGGTTATTTCGTTAGAAATATGCAAAATCTCCTTGTACATAAGTACAAGCATGTGTTGCCTCAAAAGCATAGCTTCCTTCACATCACTCATTTTTGCATAAACACTCATTTTTCTTTCATTTGAACCTTGCTTGTTTTCTCTCACCATGTGTTTCCCATTTTGGTCAAGAGAATTGGAATTTTTAGGTTCACTCATCTCACCTTTTTCTTTACTCTCAAAGGTTTCCCTTCCCAAAGAATTTCCCAATGAAGAACCCATTTCTTCATATTGTTGCTTGATGCGTATTTGGTCTTCAAAAATCTGTTTTGGGGTTAATGGTCCAAGGTTAAACCTTTTTCCATCCATAGTCAAAGTATACATATTTTTGAATCCATCATGATTAGCCCTTCTATCATATTGCCAAGGTCTCCCCAACAACATATGTCCGGCCAACATTGGTAACACATCACACAACACCTCATCCTTATATCTACCAATTTGAAAAGAAATTAGAACTTGCTTATTTACCTTTACAACTCCACTTTCATTAAGCCATTGCAACTTGTATGGTCTTGGGTGCTTGGTAGTAGGCAACTTCAATTTCTCCACTAGCAAAGTGCTTGCTACATTAGTACAACTTCCACTATCCACAATCATGTTGCACAACTTGTTAGAAATCAAACAATGAGTATGAAACAAATTTTCCCTTTGCTCCCTATGGACATCATGTTTATTTTGCAAACTCAATGTTCTTTGAACAACAAGATTATCTCCCTTAGCACATTCAACATCACTACAATCTTCTAAAGAAGGCATATCATCATCACTATCCCCCTCACTCTCCGATTCAATATCACCATCCCTTAGAATCATAGCTCTCTTATTTGGACATTCCCTAGCAATGTGCCCATGACCCAAACACTTAAAACTTTTGATTCCCCTAGTTTGGGCTGGTTGATTCTCACCCTTTCCCTTATTACCCAAGTCAATTTTAGGTTTATTTTCTTCCACTTTTGACTTGTTAAAAGGTTTATCATCCTTTTTCCCCCAAGAAGTTTTCCAAGAAGAAGAAGAACCCACATTTGGTTTAGAATCATACCTCTTTCCTTTCAATTGCCTTTCCACTTTCATGGCCAAATTCACCATATCTTCAATCTCCACATAATGTTGCAAATCAACAACATCAGCAATGTTTTTGTTTAGCCCTCTCAAAAACCTTGCCATGGTAGCTTCACGATCTTCTACCACATTTGCTCTAATCATAGCCTTCTCCATTTCTTTGTGATACTCCTCCACACTCATGGATCCTTGAATTAGAGTTTGTAATCTTTGATGAAGCTCTCTATAGTAGTGGCTTGGAACAAACCTCTTTCTCATGATTTGCTTCATTTCCCTCCAAGACTCCACGGGTCTTTCTCCATATCTACGTCTTTCCTTGCAAAATTGATCCCACCAAACAATTGCATAATCACTAAACTCAACAGCGGCAAGTTTTACCTTTTTCTCCTCCGAATAATTGTGACATTCGAAGATGAGTTCCACTTTCCTCTCCCATTCAAGGTACACATCTGGATCATTTCTTCCTTGGAATGAAGGAATCTTCATTTTGATGCTTCCAAGGTTGCGATCAACATCATCTTTAGGACGTCCTCTCCTAGCTTGTCTCCTAGGATTGATTTGTTGTCCCACCAAGGTGACTTGATCATCATCCAATTCATCCTCTCCTTCATAGTCCTCTTGGTCAATTGGTGGACGTCTCCTTTCTTTAGGCTCTCCTTGTAATTGGTTAAGGATGCCATCATGCCTCTCCAATTTCTCATTGACTCCCGCCATCATGTTAAACATTCTTTCGAATTGTTTTTGCATAGCTTGAATCACATGATCATTTGTAGAAGAAGAACTTGTGTCTTTTGACATGATTGTAAAACCTAAAATTTTAACAAAAGAAAATAGAAAGAAACAATCTCACAACACTCCCTCACGTGTTTCACTCAAAATTGATGTATACCACTCGTGTTTACACTCAATTTTGGCTTTTTCTCTAATGATGTCACACTCTTGCCTTTTACCTCTCAAATTTGCCTTTTGATTTCTTAGATTAACTAAGTTTCTCAATCAAACAAAATTCAAGAATGTAGTAATCAATGATAAAAAAATAAGGTAGGCTAACAAGAAAATAATAAGGTAGGCTTAAAGAAAAGAACAATTTGTAACAAATAGGCTAATAGAAATGAAAAACAAAGATAGATTATCAAAGAACACAAAGAGACAGAATTATAAAGATAGATCTCAATGGAATATGAAGAGTCAATTTTTTTTTTTTTAATGTAAACTGAGATATAATATAGGAATATCAAAGATAACATATACTTTTTTTTTATGGACGAATTTTTTTTTTTTTTTTTGATATCTGCAAACAAAATCTTGAGATAAGAAGAATAAAGATAAAAAAAAATAACAAGAATAATAGATAGCAAGAAAGGTGCAAAATATAAGATGAACACAATATATTAAGAACTAAAAGATAGTTTTGGATACGCAAACCTCAATCTTGAGCCAATGCTCTGATACCACTTATGATGAGAATTGTAGGTTTCATCAATTAACTCCCCAATAGCAAGAATACTATGATAAGTTGAATTAGAAGAAAACCAGAAATTACCAATTTAATCCACAAATTTGGATCGTTCAAAGATTGAAGTAAGAAGATAGATGCTACTTAACCCCTTTACCAACAAGGATAAAGATACTAAGATAGACTTTGAATTTCCTCTTATGCCACAAACAAGAAAGTTTGATAAATAAAAAGAAAACAAAGATTTAGATTTTGACACCACAAGCTAGAATAAAGCTTGATAAGTCACAAAGTTTATGCAAGAAATTAAAGACAAAATTCCTCACAATAAAACTCAAACAAAGTTATAATTCATATATCAAATTCATTCATGCTACAAAAGAAAGAAAAGGACTTGTTTATATAGAGTACAAGTCCATGCTCACACTACTAAAATAGACTCACACACATAGGATTACTTTGACTCTTAAATGGCCTTAATAGCCATTACCCACATTAATAGCCATTACATGGTATTGATTACCCCATTAACTTTAGTAACCACTACCCATAATAATAACCATTACTTGGTATTAATTACCCTATTAACTTGTATATGGTGGCTACATGTAACCCTAATTGTTATTAACACAAAAACAAGTTAAATATTATTCCTTGGGCCTCCATGGATGCCTTATTGGGCTGAAATTCGTGGGCTTTCCAAATGTCCTTAATTAAACCCAATATGGCTTCTTGAAGCTTCTTGGATTTGGACCTTGTGATTGGGCCTTCTTTTACTATTAATGGATCTTGGATCTCTTTAGGCTTTGAACTTGGATTCACATCAATTTAACATCCCAAATTCGTATTCTAGGGTTAAAAACTTCGAATTCAAATTGATTTCACGGATTGCATAATTTGTGCACATTTATGCGCATGTTTGAACGCAAAACGCAAAATCGTGCACAGATGGTTCTAAACAATTTATCCAATGCCCAAATTGAATATTTATCTTCCCAAATTCCTATTCCAGCTTTTAAAACTCATAATTCATATTGATTCTATCGAATGCAAAATTTGTGCACATTTGCACATGTTTGAACGCAAAACGTGAAAATTTGTGCCTGAATATTTGAAACTTGTATCCAGTGTTTCCAATTGAATATTTAACATCCCAAATGCATGTTGCAGCTTTAAAAACACATAATTCAAAATTGATTTAACGGAGTCCATCATTTGTGCACATTTCCGCATGTTTGAACGCAAAACGTGAACTCGTGCAAATTTGCGGACAAATGGTTTTAACCGTGTTATCCAATGTTCCAATTGAATATTTGGCATCCCAAATTCATATTCCAGAGTTAACAACTTTGAATTCAAACTGATTGAACGGATTGCATAGTTTGTGCACATTTGCGCATGTTTGAACGCAAAACGTGAACTCGTGCAAATTTTTGCACAAATAGTTTTAAACATGTTATCCAGTGCTCAAATTGAAGATTTATCATCCCAAATTCCTATTCCAGCTGTTAAAACTCATAATTCATATTGATTTTACGGAATGCAAAATTTGTGCACATATGCACACGTTTGAATGCAAAACGTGAACATTTGTGCACAAATGTTTGAAACCTGATATCCAATGTTCCAATTGAATAATTAACATCCCAAATGCATACTACAGCATTAAAAACTCATAATTCGAATTGATTTAACGGGGTGCGTAATTTGTGCACATTTTGCGCATGTTTGAACGCAAAACGTGAACTCGTGCAAATTTGTGCACAAATGGTTTTAGACATGTTATCCAATGTTCCAGTTGAATATTTAACATCCCAAATTCGTATTCCAGGGTTAAAAACTTCGAATTCAAATTGATTTAACGGATTGCATATTTTGTGCACATTTATGCGCATGTTTGAACGCAAAACGCGAACTCGTGCACAGATGGTTCTAAACAATTTATCCAATGCCCAAATTGAATATTTATCTTCCCAAATTCCTATTCCAGCTTTTAAAACTCATAATTCATATTGATTCTACCGAATGCAAAATTTGTGCACATTTGCGCATGTTTGAACGCAAAACGTGAAAATTTGTGCCCGAATGTTTGAAACTCGTATCCAGTGTTTCCAATTGAATATTTAACATCCCAAATGCATGTTGCAGCTTTAAAAACACATAATTCAAAATTGATTTAACGGAGTCCATCATTTGTGCACATTTGCGCATGTTTGAACGCAAAACGTGAACTCGTGCAAATTTGCGGACAAATGGTTTTAACCGTGTTATCCAATGTTCCAATTGAATATTTAGCATCCCAAATTCATATTCCAGAGTTAACAACTTCGAATTCAAACCGATTGAACGGATTGCATAGTTTGTGCACATTTGCGCATGTTTGAACGCAAAACGTGAACTCGTGCAAATTTGTGCACAAATAGTTTTAAACATGTTATCCAGTGCTCAAATTGAAGATTTATCATCCCAAATTCCTATTCCAGCTGTTAAAACTCATAATTCATATTGATTTTACGGAATGCAAAATTTGTGCACATATGCACACGTTTGAACGCAAAACGTGAACATTTGTGCACAAATGTTTGAAACCTGATATCCATTGTTCCAATTGAATAATTAACATCCCAAATGCATACTACAGCATTAAAAACTCATAATTCGAATTGATTTAACGGGATGCGTAATTTGTGCACATTTTGCGCACGTTTGAACGCAAAACGTGAACTCGTGCAAATTTGTGCACAAATGGTTTTAGACATGTTATCCAATGTTCCATTTGAATATTTAACATCCCAAATTCGTATTCTAGGGTTAAAAACTTCGAATTCAAATTGATTTCACGGATTGCATAATTTGTGCACATTTATGCGCATGTTTGAACGCAAAACGCGAAATCGTGCACAGATGGTTCTAAACAATTTATCCAATGCCCAAATTGAATATTTATCTTCCCAAATTCCTATTCCAGCTTTTAAAACTCATAATTCATATTGATTCTATCGAATGCAAAATTTGTGCACATTTGCACATGTTTGAACGCAAAACGTGAAAATTTGTGCCTGAATATTTGAAACTTGTATCCAGTGTTTCCAATTGAATATTTAACATCCCAAATGCATGTTGCAGCTTTAAAAACACATAATTCAAAATTGATTTAACGGAGTCCATCATTTGTGCACATTTCCGCATGTTTGAACGCAAAACGTGAACTCGTGCAAATTTGCGGACAAATGGTTTTAACCGTGTTATCCAATGTTCCAATTGAATATTTGGCATCCCAAATTCATATTCCAGAGTTAACAACTTTGAATTCAAACTGATTGAACGGATTGCATAGTTTGTGCACATTTGCGCATGTTTGAACGCAAAACGTGAACTCGTGCAAATTTTTGCACAAATAGTTTTAAACATGTTATCCAGTGCTCAAATTGAAGATTTATCATCCCAAATTCCTATTCCAGCTGTTAAAACTCATAATTCATATTGATTTTACGGAATGCAAAATTTGTGCACATATGCACACGTTTGAATGCAAAACGTGAACATTTGTGCACAAATGTTTGAAACCTGATATCCAATGTTCCAATTGAATAATTAACATCCCAAATGCATACTACAGCATTAAAAACTCATAATTCGAATTGATTTAACGGGGTGCGTAATTTGTGCACATTTTGCGCATGTTTGAACGCAAAACGTGAACTCGTGCAAATTTGTGCACAAATGGTTTTAGACATGTTATCCAATGTTCCAGTTGAATATTTAACATCCCAAATTCGTATTCCAGGGTTAAAAACTTCGAATTCAAATTGATTTAACGGATTGCATATTTTGTGCACATTTATGCGCATGTTTGAACGCAAAACGCGAACTCGTGCACAGATGGTTCTAAACAATTTATCCAATGCCCAAATTGAATATTTATCTTCCCAAATTCCTATTCCAGCTTTTAAAACTCATAATTCATATTGATTCTACCGAATGCAAAATTTGTGCACATTTGCGCATGTTTGAACGCAAAACGTGAAAATTTGTGCCCGAATGTTTGAAACTCGTATCCAGTGTTTCCAATTGAATATTTAACATCCCAAATGCATGTTGCAGCTTTAAAAACACATAATTCAAAATTGATTTAACGGAGTCCATCATTTGTGCACATTTGCGCATGTTTGAACGCAAAACGTGAACTCGTGCAAATTTGCGGACAAATGGTTTTAACCGTGTTATCCAATGTTCCAATTGAATATTTGGCATCCCAAATTCATATTCCAGAGTTAACAACTTCGAATTCAAACTGATTGAACGGATTGCATAGTTTGTGCACATTTGCGCATGTTTGAACGCATTACATGAACTCGTGCAAATTTGTGCACAAATAGTTTTAAACATGTTATCCAGTGCTCAAATTGAAGATTTATCATCCCAAATTCCTATTCCAGCTGTTAAAACTCATAATTCATATTGATTTTACGGAATGCAAAATTTGTGCACATATGCACACGTTTGAATGCAAAACGTGAACATTTGTGCACAAATGTTTGAAACCTGATATCCAATGTTCCAATTGAATAATTAACATCCCAAATGCATACTACAGCATTAAAAACTCATAATTCGAATTGATTTAACGGGGTGCGTAATTTGTGCACATTTTGCGCATGTTTGAACGCAAAACGTGAACTCGTGCAAATTTGTGCACAAATGGTTTTAGACATGTTATCCAATGTTCCAGTTGAATATTTAACATCCCAAATTCGTATTCCAGGGTTAAAAACTTCGAATTCAAATTGATTTAACGGATTGCATAATTTGTGCACATTTATGCGCATGTTTGAACGCAAAACGCGAACTCGTGCACAGATGGTTCTAAACAATTTATCCAATGCCCAAATTGAATATTTATCTTCCCAAATTCCTATTCCAGCTTTTAAAACTCATAATTCATATTGATTCTACCGAATGCAAAATTTGTGCACATTTGCGCATGTTTGAACGCAAAACGTGAAAATTTGTGCCCGAATGTTTGAAACTCGTATCCAGTGTTTCCAATTGAATATTTAACATCCCAAATGCATGTTGCAGCTTTAAAAACACATAATTCAAAATTGATTTAACGGAGTCCATCATTTGTGCACATTTGCGCATGTTTGAACGCAAAACGTGAACTCGTGCAAATTTGCGGACAAATGGTTTTAACCGTGTTATCCAATGTTCCAATTGAATATTTGGCATCCCAAATTCATATTCCAGAGTTAACAACTTCGAATTCAAACTGATTGAACGGATTGCATAGTTTGTGCACATTTGCGCATGTTTGAACGCATTACATGAACTCGTGCAAATTTGTGCACAAATAGTTTTAAACATGTTATCCAGTGCTCAAATTGAAGATTTATCATCCCAAATTCCTATTCCAGCTGTTAAAACTCATAATTCATATTGATTTTACGGAATGCAAAATTTGTGCACATATGCACACGTTTGAACGCAAAACGTGAACATTTGTGGACAAATGTTTGAAACCTGATATCCAATGTTCCAATTGAAGAGTTAACATCCCAAATGCATACTACAGTATTAAAAACTCATAATTCGAATTGATTTAACGGAGTGCGTAATTTGTGCACATTTTGCGCATGTTTGAACGCAAAACGTGAACTCGTGCAAATTTGTGCACAAATGGTTTTAGACATGTTATCCAATGTTCCAGTTGAATATTTAACATCCCAAATTCGTATTCTAGGGTTAAAAACTTAGAATTCAAATTGATTTAACGGATTGCATAATTTGTGCACATTTATGCGCATGTTTGAACGCAAAACGCGAACTCGTGCACAGATGGTTCTAAACAATTTATCCAATGCCCAAATTGAATATTTATCTTCCCAAATTACTATTCCAGCTTTTAAAACTCATAATTCATATTGATTCTACCAAATGCAAAATTTGTGCACATTTGCGCATGTTTGAACGCAAAATGTGAAAATTTGTGCCCGAATGTTTGAAACTTGTATCCAGTGTTTCCAATTGAATATTTAACATCCCAAATGCATGTTGCAGCTTTAAAAACACATAATTCAAAATTGATTTAACGGAGTCCATCATTTGTGCACATTTGCGTATGTTCGAACGCAAAACGTGAACTCGTGCAAATTTGCGGACAAATGGTTTTAACCGTGTTATCCAATGTTCCAATTGAATATTTAGCATCCCAAATTCATATTCCAGAGTTAACAACTTTGAATTCAAACTGATTGAACGGATTGCATAGTTTGTGCACATTTGCGCATGTTTGAACGCAAAACGTGAACTCGTGCAAATTTGTGCACAAATAGTTTTAAACATGTTATCCAGTGCTCAAATTGAAGATTTATCATCCCAAATTCCTATTCTAGCTGTTAAAACTCATAATTCATTTTGATTTTACGGAATGCAAAATTTGTGCACATATGCACACGTTTGAACGCAAAACATGAACATTTGTGCACAAATGTTTGAAACCTGATATCCAATGTTCCAATTGAATAATTAACATCCCAAATGCATACTACAACATTAAAAACTCATAATTCGAATTGATTTAACGGGGTGCGTAATTTGTGCACATTTTGCGCATGTTTGAACGCAAAACGTGAACTCGTGCAAATTTGTGCACAAATGGTTTTAGACATGTTATCCAATGTTCCAGTTGAATATTTAACATCCCAAATTCGTATTCCAGGGTTAAAAACTTCGAATTCAAATTGATTTAACGGATTGCATATTTTGTGCACATTTATGCGCATGTTTGAACGCAAAACGCGAACTCGTGCACAGATGGTTCTAAACAATTTATCCAATGCCCAAATTGAATATTTATCTTCCCAAATTCCTATTCCAGCTTTTAAAACTCATAATTCATATTGATTCTACCGAATGCAAAATTTGTGCACATTTGCGCATGTTTGAACGCAAAACGTGAAAATTTGTGCCCGAATGTTTGAAACTCGTATCCAGTGTTTCCAATTGAATATTTAACATCCCAAATGCATGTTGCAGCTTTAAAAACACATAATTCAAAATTGATTTAACGGAGTCCATCATTTGTGCACATTTGCGCATGTTTGAACGCAAAACGTGAACTCGTGCAAATTTGCGGACAAATGGTTTTAACCGTGTTATCCAATGTTCCAATTGAATATTTGGCATCCCAAATTCATATTCCAGAGTTAACAACTTCGAATTCAAACTGATTGAACGGATTGCATAGTTTGTGCACATTTGCGCATGTTTGAACGCATTACATGAACTCGTGCAAATTTGTGCACAAATAGTTTTAAACATGTTATCCAGTGCTCAAATTGAAGATTTATCATCCCAAATTCCTATTCCAGCTGTTAAAACTCATAATTCATATTGATTTTACGGAATGCAAAATTTGTGCACATATGCACACGTTTGAACGCAAAACGTGAACATTTGTGCACAAATGTTTGAAACCTTATATCCAATGTTCCAATTGAATAATTAACATCCCAAACGCATACTACAACATTAAAAACTCATAATTCGAATTGATTTAACGGGGTGCGTAATTTGTGCACATTTTGCGCATGTTTGAACGCAAAACGTGAACTCGTGCAAATTTGTGCACAAATGGTTTTAGACATGTTATCCAATGTTCCAGTTGAATATTTAACATCCCAAATTCGTATTCCAGGGTTAAAAACTACAAATACAAATTGATTTAACGGATTGCATAATTTGTGCACATTTATGCGCATGTTTGAACGCAAAACGCGAACTCGTGCACAGATGGTTCTAAACAATTTATCCAATGCCCAAATTGAATATTTATCTTCCCAAATTCCTATTCCAGCTTTTAAAACTCATAATTCATATTGATTCTACCGAATGCAAAATTTGTGCACATTTGCGCATGTTTGAACGCAAAACGTGAAAATTTGTGCCCGAATGTTTGAAACTTGTATCCAGTGTTTCCAATTGAATATTTAACATCCCAAATGCATGTTGCAGCTTTAAAAACACATAATTCAAAATTGATTTAACGGAGTCCATCATTTGTGCACATTTGCGCATGTTTGAACGCAAAACGTGAACTCGTGCAAATTTGCGGACAAATGGTTTTAACCGTGTTATCCAATGTTCCAATTGAATATTTAGCATCCCAAATTCATATTCCAGAGTTAACAACTTCGAATTCAAACTGATTGAACGGATTGCATAGTTTGTGCACATTTGCGCATGTTTGAACGCAAAACGTGAACTCGTGCAAATTTGTGCACAAATAGTTTTAAACATGTTATCCAGTGCACAAATTGAAGATTTATCATCCCAAATTCCTATTCTAGCTGTTAAAACTCATAATTCATATTAATTTTACGGAATGCAAAATTTGTGCACATATGCACACGTTTGAACGCAAAACGTGAACATTTGTGGACAAATGTTTGAAACCTGATATCCAATGTTCCAATTGAAGAGTTAACATCCCAAATGCATACTACAGTATTAAAAACTCATAATTCGAATTGATTTAACGGAGTGCGTAATTTGTGCACATTTTGCGCATGTTTGAACGCAAAACGTGAACTCGTGCAAATTTGTGCACAAATGGTTTTAGACATGTTATCCAATGTTCCAGTTGAATATTTAACATCCCAAATTCGTATTCTAGGGTTAAAAACTTAGAATTCAAATTGATTTAACGGATTGCATAATTTGTGCACATTTATGCGCATGTTTGAACGCAAAACGCGAACTCGTGCACAGATGGTTCTAAACAATTTATCCAATGCCCAAATTGAATATTTATCTTCCCAAATTCCTATTCCAGCTTTTAAAACTCATAATTCATATTGATTCTACCAAATGCAAAATTTGTGCACATTTGCGCATGTTTGAACGCAAAATGTTATCCAGTGCCCGAATGTTTGAAACTTGTATCCAGTGTTTCCAATTGAATATTTAACATCCCAAATGCATGTTGCAGCTTTAAAAACACATAATTCAAAATTGATTTAACGGAGTCCATCATTTGTGCACATTTGCGTATGTTCGAACGCAAAACGTGAACTCGTGCAAATTTGCGGACAAATGGTTTTAACCGTGTTATCCAATGTTCCAATTGAATATTTAGCATCCCAAATTCATATTCCAGAGTTAACAACTTTGAATTCAAACTGATTGAACGGATTGCATAGTTTGTGCACATTTGCGCATGTTTGAACGCAAAACGTGAACTCGTGCAAATTTGTGCACAAATAGTTTTAAACATGTTATCCAGTGCTCAAATTGAAGATTTATCATCCCAAATTCCTATTCTAGCTGTTAAAACTCATAATTCATTTTGATTTTACGGAATGCAAAATTTGTGCACATATGCACACGTTTGAACGCAAAACATGAACATTTGTGCACAAATGTTTGAAACCTGATATCCAATGTTCCAATTGAATAATTAACATCCCAAATGCATACTACAACATTAAAAACTCATAATTCGAATTGATTTAACGGGGTGCGTAATTTGTGCACATTTTGCGCATGTTTGAATGCAAAACGTGAACTCGTGCAAATTTGTGCACAAATGGTTTTAGACATGTTATCCAATGTTCCAGTTGAATATTTAACATCCCAAATTCGTATTCCAGGGTTAAAAACTTAGAATTCAAATTGATTTAACGGATTGCATAATTTGTGCACATTTATGCGCATGTTTGAACGCAAAACGCGAACTCGTGCACAGATGGTTCTAAACAATTTATCCAATGCCCAAATTGAATATTTATCTTCCCAAATTCCTATTCCAGCTTTTAAAACTCATAATTCATATTGATTCTACCGAATGCAAAATTTGTGCACATTTGCAAATGTTTGAACGCAAAACGTGAAAATTTGTGCCCGAATGTTTGAAACTTATATCCAGTGTTTCCAATTGAATATTTAACATCCCAAATGCATGTTGCAGCTTTAAAAACACATAATTCAAAATTGATTTAACGGAGTCCATCATTTGTGCACATTTGCGTATGTTCGAACGCAAAACGTGAACTCGTGCAAATTTGCGGACAAATGGTTTTAACCGTGTTATCCAATGTTCCAATTGAATATTTAGCATCCCAAATTCATATTCCAGAGTTAACAACTTTGAATTCAAACTGATTGAACGGATTGCATAGTTTGTGCACATTTGCGCATGTTTGAACGCAAAACGTGAACTCGTGCAAATTTGTGCACAAATAGTTTTAAACATGTTATCCAGTGCTCAAATTGAAGATTTATCATCCCAAATTCCTATTCTAGCTGTTAAAACTCATAATTCATTTTGATTTTACGGAATGCAAAATTTGTGCACATATGCACACGTTTGAACGCAAAACATGAACATTTGTGCACAAATGTTTGAAACCTAATATCCAATGTTCCAATTGAATAATTAACATCCCAAATGCATACTACAGCATTAAAAACTCATAATTCGAATTGATTTAACGGGGTGCGTAATTTGTGCACATTTTGCGCATGTTTGAACGCAAAACGTGACCTCGTGCAAATTTGTGCACAAATGGTTTTAGACATGTTATCCAATGTTCCAATTGAATATTTAACATCCCAAATTCGTATTCCAGGGTTAAAAACTTCGAATTCAAATTGATTTAACGGATTGCATAATTTGTGCACATTTATGCGCATGTTTGAACGCAAAACGCGAACTCATGCACAAATGGTTCTAAACAATTTATCCAATGCCCAAATTGAATATTTATCTTCCCAAATTCCTATTCCAGCTTTTAAAACTCATAATTCATATTGATTCTACCGAATGCAAAATTTGTGCACATTTGCACATGTTTGAACGCAAAACGTGAAAATTTGTGCCCGAATGTTTGAAACTTATATCCAGTGTTTCCAATTGAATATTTAACATCCCAAATGCATGTTGCAGCTTTAAAAACACATAATTCAAAATTGTTTTAACGGAGTCCATCATTTGTGCACATTTGCGCATGTTTGAACGCAAAACGTGAACTCGTGCAAATTTGCGGACAAATGGTTTTAACCGTGTTATCCAATGTTCCAATTGAATATTTGGCATCCCAAATTCATATTCCAGAGTTAACAACTTCGAATTCAAACTGATTGAACGGATTGCATAATATGAACCCTAAAAGGGATCAAAAGTGCCCGAATATGAAGAATTTAAGCTAATTAGCTTAATTTCCTATTCTGAAATTAATTAGCTTGATTGGACGAATTTTGATTTATTTTCTTATTTTGGAGTCAATAAGGAAGATTCAAGAAGATTCTAGAAGATGTGAGAAGATTCAAGAATATTCCAAGTCAAAGTCAACAAGTCAAAGTCAAAGTCAAATAGTCAACAAGTCAAAGTCAATGGTCAATGGTCAACATATGACATGGCATGTGACATGGCATGCTTTAATGCTTAGTTATCATGAGTTGTCATTTTGCTTAGTTGTCATGAATTGTAATGAGTTGTCAATTTTGACTTTTCAAAGATGAGTTGTCATTAGTTGTCCTATTTTAAAGGAAATCTCCTTAATTAAGGATTTTCCTATATAGGTATCTTTAGGAATAAAGAATAAAACCTTTTCCTTCAAGGAATAGGTTGTTTACATGCCTATATAAGGGCTACAAACATGTAAAACGAATTTAGGAAAAAAAAGAAGATTGAAATATTAAAAAGTGAGGTTTTTCCTTAAACTTTGTTCTTTTGAAACTTTGCAAGTTTACTTGAATTGTTTCACTTCTACCTTTCATTACAATTGCTAGGTTAGATTAAACTTAGAATTGTGTGATTGTTCATCTTATAATAGCTAAGTATCTTGCTTCAATTTAATAAGCAAGGGGTTTAGCTCCATCAACACAACTATCCTTGATGATCCTTGGGCTAATATTCAAAGTTGGATGCGCGTTCTATCTCTATTATAGGTAGGGTTCATATCAGTTTGGTATCAGAGCCAAACTTCAAGGTTTGGTTACGTATCCTTTTATTTTCTTGAATTATCTATTCTTTTCTTCTTCTCAATTCTTCATAATTTGAAAAAAAAAAAAAAATTTTTTTGAGTGAAACACGAGAGCATTCACATCCTTGAGTGTAAACACGTAAGGGAGTGCTTTGTGAGGATTTTTTTTTCTTTCTATATCTTTTCAAAAAATTATTTTTTAACATGGACATGCCTTATTTTCTTGGTGGGGATGATCCTTTTGTTTACTTAAAATGGGTGCAACAAATGGAGGAGATATTTGATTCTCTTAAGATAAGTGATTTTAAAAAGTGCAAACTTGCTTCTAATCAATTTGTTGGTCATGCTGCTATATGGTGGGAAGATTTGATGGTAAATGAGGTTAGAAATTGGGAGTTAATGAAAAGGTTAATGTCTAGATTTTTCATTCCTCATGATGTTAGGAATAAATTTTCTCTTAAATTAGAAAGACTTAAACAAGGGGATGTGTTAACTGTTGATGATTATGCTAAAAAGTTTAAGTTTTTTGTAATTGCAAGTGATTTAGGTGAATCTGAAGGACAAAAAATTACAAGATTCATAAATGGGCTTAAGAGTGAAATTAGACAAGATCTTATGTTTGTGGTACAATTGCAGCTTAATTTGTCTTTGAATGATGTAATTTCACTTGCTTTAGATAGAGAGAGTTGGAGTAATAAGGTTGATAATCAAAGTAGTGCTAATGCTGAAGTGGTGTTAAGTGATCATGAGAAGAAGCATGAGGATCAATTATGTGATCAAGCTAATAAAGTGGAGGAGAGCATTATTCATGAAGAGAAGCGTGAAAAAGAAGTGGCTATGTGTGAGGAGATCAAAATAGAGTGTGAATCCAAGAATAGTGATTTTGTTGAAGTCATTGTAGATAATAAGGAGTGTTTGCAAAGTTTTGAGCAATATAGTAAAGTTGTACAAGGATTAACTACTCAAGAAGTTGCTAAGAGCGCATCTTATGATCATGAAGAGTGCATGCATCATGAAGAGGAGTATCGAGAAGTTTGTACACAAAAGAAGGAGGAAAATAAAGAGTTGATTATTCATCATGATTATGCTAACAACTCTATTCATTCTTTTTCTAGTGTTTTGAAATTTTTTTTACAGATTTCTATGCCATACAAAGATCCCTTTGCTGATGTTATTAAAGTTCCTTATGTCCATAATGCAATCAATGGAATCTTCGCTTATACCAAGAAGAACTTGAGATATTCATGTTTCAAGTTTAGAAGGAAGCAACAAGAATACAATCCTTACAAGTTCATGGATGAGATTTTTATGTTCCACTTGTCCAATCACATTCATGCTATATTGAAGCTGCTTTTGTGGAGAATTACATTGAACGAGAAGTTTTCAATAAAGATGTTTGTATTTGACCCTGGAGGATTTGCACGTTTATCAACTCTAGAAGATGGCTATGATTCGAGGGCGAATCATCTTCAAGAGAGAGGGAATAATATGAACCCTAAAAGGGATCAAAAGTGCCCGAATATGAAGAATTTAAGCTAATTAGCTTAATTTCCTATTCTGAAATTAATTAGCTTGATTGGACGAATTTTGATTTATTTTCTTATTTTGGAGTCAATAAGGAAGATTCAAGAAGATTCTAGAAGATGTGAGAAGATTCAAGAATATTCCAAGTCAAAGTCAACAAGTCAAAGTCAAAGTCAAATAGTCAACAAGTCAAAGTCAATGGTCAATGGTCAACATATGACATGGCATGTGACATGGCATGCTTTAATGCTTAGTTATCATGAGTTGTCATTTTGCTTAGTTGTCATGAATTGTAATGAGTTGTCAATTTTGACTTTTCAAAGATGAGTTGTCATTAGTTGTCCTATTTTAAAGGAAATCTCCTTAATTAAGGATTTTCCTATATAGGTATCTTTAGGAATAAAGAATAAAACCTTTTCCTTCAAGGAATAGGTTGTTTACATGCCTATATAAGGGCTACAAACATGTAAAACGAATTTAGGAAAAAAAAGAAGATTGAAATATTAAAAAGTGAGGTTTTTCCTTAAACTTTGTTCTTTTGAAACTTTGCAAGTTTACTTGAATTGTTTCACTTCTACCTTTCATTACAATTGCTAGGTTAGATTAAACTTAGAATTGTGTGATTGTTCATCTTATAATAGCTAAGTATCTTGCTTCAATTTAATAAGCAAGGGGTTTAGCTCCATCAACACAACTATCCTTGATGATCCTTGGGCTAATATTCAAAGTTGGATGCGCGTTCTATCTCTTTTATAGGTAGGGTTCGTATCAGTTTGGTATCAGAGCCTGGTTGTGTGCTAGCTGTGAGTTTGCCAAGCGCTCTTTACCACGCTGGCGAGTCGATGTGATGAGCGAGGATGCTCGCACCCGAAAGGAAAGGGGTGTTCGCAAGTGGGTCCTCTATAAAGAGATTGAGATGAGGACGAGTAGGCAGGAAGCCGCAGTGAAAGTTCGCCAAGCACTCGTATCTGCGCTGGCACACCCTGAGCAGCGGAGGGTAGTTGCAAGTGGATCGCAGCCTCAGTGAAGAAGAGGGCGAGCAGGCAGGGAATTGCACACAAATCCGGGGCAATTAAAAGGAAAGGGGCAGGAGTCTTCCTCACGTAACGAGGACGTTGCGAAATCAAGTGGGGGAGAATGTCACGTGCTGTTTGTCGTGACACGCAGGACTGCGCGAGATGCTTGCTGGTTGTGCTTAATGTGGGATGCGGGATAGCGAAAAGGGTGTGAGTACGTGCCGAGCGGTCGTCCCTTCCTTGGATGGGCGTGCTGATTAGGCACCACACTGGTCGGGAGCTGTCCCCGCTCCCCTGATGAGCCCATGGGAGGGCGAAACCAGTGAGCATCGGAGATGGAAAAGGCTTAACCTCGGGTTTGCGGGAGGCCTGGGGTGCCGCACGGGGGAATGTCCCTGCGCTAAACTCTGACCCCGTGACGGGGGTTCATATATTTGGCTCTGATACCAAGTGATACGAACCCACTAGACGACCTGCTCTAGGAACCCGTTCAACATGAACCCAAACCCACGCTCTCAAGGAAAGTTCAAATCAAGTTCCAATTCAGACATAGAGAACCTTCACCTCATGTTTAGTTAGTCCAAACAACCAAAGCTATATCAAAACTTTAACCTTTTGAACAATAACAAACAAGCAACAAAGGTTATTAAAAAGACGCCACAATCTACTGTCTGAAAGATAGATTGATAAGTCACAAAGGTTGTCACATGGTTAACCACCAAGTAACCAAAGAGAATCCTCTCTAAATTTTATTAATCATCCATGATTGCACATCCTCTAGGTTACATAAAATAAGGCTTTATATAGGCTTAAAGAAACCCTAAATAAAACCTAATTAATATCCTAACTAAACAAGAAAACAAAATCCTTCTTAAATAAGAAAATATAATTCTACTTAAATAAGAAAATATAATCCTAGTTAAATTCGGATTTACTTATGCAGCACATTGTAGCACACTTTTCAATACGATGATGGCCGAATTAACTTAAGCCCAAAACACAAAAGTTGTAGCCCTTGTTGTTATCTTTCATCAGCATCTTGAATCACTTCATTTGGATCTATATTGAGTGAGATACAGCCCATTTACTGATGTATATTCAGTCTGCCCAGTTTTATTCACGATCTGATAATCTTTCATAATTTTAGCTCAGGTATAAGGCCGAATTAACTCTAGATATCTTCACAAAAGTTGTAGATCTCTTTCTTAGCTTTCAACAGCTTCTTGAATCATCTCAATCAGAGTTTTGTAGAGTGATTTATGACTAAAATACTGAAGTATGCTACAAAATACGAATTTATGCTAATTGTTCTTTTCTTGAATGAACATTGCCTTATTAGCATGAACAAATCTTGAAATCTTCCTCTTTGGAGCTAGGATCACATCATTCTCCCTTTCTTCAAAAAGATTTGTCCTCAAATCTTTATCTTCCATGCAATTGGATATATATTTTTTTATTTAAAAAAAAGACTCAAGAACACCACACAAGAAAAAAAAATAAAGAAATTTTAAATAGACTAAAAAAATTCAAGACATATGTATTTTTTTAACTTATAAATAAAAATTAAATTTAAAATCCTAAAAATTGAAAAATAAAAAAAATGAAAGGTAGAAGATTAGTAACCTTAAACCCTCTTTGTATCAACCAACTAAAACCATAGGTATATTAAACCTAAGACCCTTCATTACAAATTGATCAAATCAAACTTAAGGTATAAAATCTAATTGATACGACCAACTAAAACCTTAGGTATATCAAACCTAAGACCCTTTGTTACAAATCATTCAATTAAATCAATCAAATACCAACCAAATCAAAAATCATAAAAAAAACATATTTATTTTTTTTGACACAAATAGAAAAATTTTAAAACCACAATAATTAAAAAGTAAATTAAGGATACGTAGAATTGAATTGAACAAAAACCTGATTTGAGCCAAGCTCTGATACCAAGTGATACGAACCCACTAGACGACCTGCTCTAGGAACCCGTTCAACATGAACCCAAACCCACGCTCTCAAGGAAAGTTCAAATCAAGTTCCAATTCAGACATAGAGAACCTTCACCTCATGTTTAGTTAGTCCAAACAACCAAAGCTATATCAAAACTTTAACCTTTTGAACAATAACAAACAAGCAACAAAGGTTATTAAAAAGACGCCACAATCTACTGTCTGAAAGATAGATTGATAAGTCACAAAGGTTGTCACATGGTTAACCACCAAGTAACCAAAGAGAATCCTCTCTAAATTTTATTAATCATCCATGATTGCACATCCTCTAGGTTACATAAAATAAGGCTTTATATAGGCTTAAAGAAACCCTAAATAAAACCTAATTAATATCCTAACTAAACAAGAAAACAAAATCCTTCTTAAATAAGAAAATATAATTCTACTTAAATAAGAAAATATAATCCTAGTTAAATTCGGATTTACTTATGCAGCACATTGTAGCACACTTTTCAATACGATGATGGCCGAATTAACTTAAGCCCAAAACACAAAAGTTGTAGCCCTTGTTGTTATCTTTCATCAGCATCTTGAATCACTTCATTTGGATCTATATTGAGTGAGATACAGCCCATTTACTGATGTATATTCAGTCTGCCCAGTTTTATTCACGATCTGATAATCTTTCATAATTTTAGCTCAGGTATAAGGCCGAATTAACTCTAGATATCTTCACAAAAGTTGTAGATCTCTTTCTTAGCTTTCAACAGCTTCTTGAATCATCTCAATCAGAGTTTTGTAGAGTGATTTATGACTAAAATACTGAAGTATGCTACAAAATACGAATTTATGCTAATTGTTCTTTTCTTGAATGAACATTGCCTTATTAGCATGAACAAATCTTGAAATCTTCCTCTTTGGAGCTAGGATCACATCATTCTCCCTTTCTTCAAAAAGATTTGTCCTCAAATCTTTATCTTCCATGCAATTGGATATATATTTTTTTATTTAAAAAAAAGACTCAAGAACACCACACAAGAAAAAAAAATAAAGAAATTTTAAATAGACTAAAAAAATTCAAGACATATGTATTTTTTTAACTTATAAATAAAAATTAAATTTAAAATCCTAAAAATTGAAAAATAAAAAAAATGAAAGGTAGAAGATTAGTAACCTTAAACCCTCTTTGTATCAACCAACTAAAACCATAGGTATATTAAACCTAAGACCCTTCGTTACAAATTGATCAAATCAAAACTTAAGGTATAAAATCTAATTGATACGACCAACTAAAACCTTAGGTATATCAAACCTAAGACCCTTTGTTACAAATCATTCAATTAAATCAATCAAATACCAACCAAATCAAAAATCATAAAAAAAACATATTTATTTTTTTTGACACAAATAGAAAAATTTTAAAACCACAATAATTAAAAAGTAAATTAAGGATACGTAGAATTGAATTGAACAAAAACCTGATTTGAGCCAAGCTCTGATACCAAGTGATACGAACCCACTAGACGACCTGCTCTAGGAACCCGTTCAACATGAACCCAAACCCACGCTCTCAAGGAAAGTTCAAATCAAGTTCCAATTCAGACATAGAGAACCTTCACCTCATGTTTAGTTAGTCCAAACAACCAAAGCTATATCAAAACTTTAACCTTTTGAACAATAACAAACAAGCAACAAAGGTTATTAAAAAGACGCCACAATCTACTGTCTGAAAGATAGATTGATAAGTCACAAAGGTTGTCACATGGTTAACCACCAAGTAACCAAAGAGAATCCTCTCTAAATTTATTAATCATCCATGATTGCACATCCTCTAGGTTACATAAAATAAGGCTTTATATAGGCTTAAAGAAACCCTAAATAAAACCTAATTAATATCCTAACTAAACAAGAAAACAAAATCCTTCTTAAATAAGAAAATATAATTCTACTTAAATAAGAAAATATAATCCTAGTTAAATTCGGATTTACTTATGCAGCACATTGTAGCACACTTTTCAATACGATGATGGCCGAATTAACTTAAGCCCAAAACACAAAAGTTGTAGCCCTTGTTGTTATCTTTCATCAGCATCTTGAATCACTTCATTTGGATCTATATTGAGTGAGATACAGCCCATTTACTGATGTATATTCAGTCCTGCCCAGTTTTATTCACGATCTGATAATCTTTCATAATTTTAGCTCAGGTATAAGGCCGAATTAACTCTAGATATCTTCACAAAAGTTGTAGATCTCTTTCTTAGCTTTCAACAGCTTCTTGAATCATCTCAATCAGAGTTTTGTAGAGTGATTTATGACTAAAATACTGAAGTATGCTACAAAATACGAATTTATGCTAATTGTTCTTTTCTTGAATGAACATTGCCTTATTAGCATGAACAAATCTTGAAATCTTCCTCTTTGGAGCTAGGATCACATCATTCTCCCTTTCTTCAAAAAGATTTGTCCTCAAATCTTTATCTTCCATGCAATTGGATATATATTTTTTTATTTAAAAAAAAGACTCAAGAACACCACACAAGAAAAAAAAATAAAGAAATTTTAAATAGACTAAAAAAATTCAAGACATATGTATTTTTTTAACTTATAAATAAAAATTAAATTTAAAATCCTAAAAATTGAAAAATAAAAAAAAATGAAAGGTAGAAGATTAGTAACCTTAAACCCTCTTTGTATCAACCAACTAAAACCATAGGTATATTAAACCTAAGACCCTTCGTTACAAATTGATCAAATCAAACTTAAGGTATAAAATCTAATTGATACGACCAACTAAAACCTTAGGTATATCAAACCTAAGACCCTTTGTTACAAATCATTCAATTAAATCAATCAAATACCAACCAAATCAAAAATCATAAAAAAAACATATTTATTTTTTTTGACACAAATAGAAAAATTTTAAAACCACAATAATTAAAAGTAAATTAAGGATACGTAGAATTGAATTGAACAAAAACCTGATTTGAGCCAAGCTCTGATACCAAGTGATACGAACCCACTAGACGACCTGCTCTAGGAACCCGTTCAACATGAACCCAAACCCACGCTCTCAAGGAAAGTTCAAATCAAGTTCCAATTCAGACATAGAGAACCTTCACCTCATGTTTAGTTAGTCCAAACAACCAAAGCTATATCAAAACTTTAACCTTTTGAACAATAACAAACAAGCAACAAAGGTTATTAAAAAGACGCCACAATCTACTGTCTGAAAGATAGATTGATAAGTCACAAAGGTTGTCACATGGTTAACCACCAAGTAACCAAAGAGAATCCTCTCTAAATTTTATTAATCATCCATGATTGCACATCCTCTAGGTTACATAAAATAAGGCTTTATATAGGCTTAAAGAAACCCTAAATAAAACCTAATTAATATCCTAACTAAACAAGAAAACAAAATCCTTCTTAAATAAGAAAATATAATTCTACTTAAATAAGAAAATATAATCCTAGTTAAATTCGGATTTACTTATGCAGCACATTGTAGCACACTTTTCAATACGATGATGGCCGAATTAACTTAAGCCCAAAACACAAAAGTTGTAGCCCTTGTTGTTATCTTCATCAGCATCTTGAATCACTTCATTTGGATCTATATTGAGTGAGATACAGCCCATTTACTGATGTATATTCAGTCTGCCCAGTTTTATTCACGATCTGATAATCTTTCATAATTTTAGCTCAGGTATAAGGCCGAATTAACTCTAGATATCTTCACAAAAGTTGTAGATCTCTTTCTTAGCTTTCAACAGCTTCTTGAATCATCTCAATCAGAGTTTTGTAGAGTGATTTATGACTAAAATACTGAAGTATGCTACAAAATACGAATTTATGCTAATTGTTCTTTTCTTGAATGAACATTGCCTTATTAGCATGAACAAATCTTGAAATCTTCCTCTTTGGAGCTAGGATCACATCATTCTCCCTTTCTTCAAAAAGATTTGTCCTCAAATCTTTATCTTCCATGCAATTGGATATATATTTTTTTATTTAAAAAAAGACTCAAGAACACCACACAAGAAAAAAAAATAAAGAAATTTTAAATAGACTAAAAAAATTCAAGACATATGTATTTTTTTAACTTATAAATAAAAATTAAATTTAAAATCCTAAAAATTGAAAAATAAAAAAAATGAAAGGTAGAAGATTAGTAACCTTAAACCCTCTTTGTATCAACCAACTAAAACCATAGGTATATTAAACCTAAGACCTTCGTTACAAATTGATCAAATCAAACTTAAGGTATAAAATCTAATTGATACGACCAACTAAAACCTTAGGTATATCAAACCTAAGACCCTTTGTTACAAATCATTCAATTAAATCAATCGAAATACCAACCAAATCAAAAATCATAAAAAAAAACATATTTATTTTTTTTGACACAAATAGAAAAATTTTAAAACCACAATAATTAAAAAGTAAATTAAGGATACGTAGAATTGAATTGAACAAAAACCTGATTTGAGCCAAGCTCTGATACCAAGTGATACGAACCCACTAGACGACCTGCTCTAGGAACCCGTTCAACATGAACCCAAACCCACGCTCTCAAGGAAAGTTCAAATCAAGTTCCAATTCAGACATAGAGAACCTTCACCTCATGTTTAGTTAGTCCAAACAACCAAAGCTATATCAAAACTTTAACCTTTTGAACAATAACAAACAAGCAACAAAGGTTATTAAAAAGACGCCACAATCTACTGTCTGAAAGATAGATTGATAAGTCACAAAGGTTGTCACATGGTTAACCACCAAGTAACCAAAGAGAATCCTCTCTAAATTTTATTAATCATCCATGATTGCACATCCTCTAGGTTACATAAAATAAGGCTTTATATAGGCTTAAAGAAACCCTAAATAAAACCTAATTAATATCCTAACTAAACAAGAAAACAAAATCCTTCTTAAATAAGAAAATATAATTCTACTTAAATAAGAAAATATAATCCTAGTTAAATTCGGATTTACTTATGCAGCACATTGTAGCACACTTTTCAATACGATGATGGCCGAATTAACTTAAGCCCAAAACACAAAGTTGTAGCCCTTGTTGTTATCTTTCATCAGCATCTTGAATCACTTCATTTGGATCTATATTGAGTGAGATACAGCCCATTTACTGATGTATATTCAGTCTGCCCAGTTTTATTCACGATCTGATAATCTTTCATAATTTTAGCTCAGGTATAAGGCCGAATTAACTCTAGATATCTTCACAAAAGTTGTAGATCTCTTTCTTAGCTTTCAACAGCTTCTTGAATCATCTCAATCAGAGTTTTGTAGAGTGATTTATGACTAAAATACTGAAGTATGCTACAAAATACGAATTTATGCTAATTGTTCTTTTCTTGAATGAACATTGCCTTATTAGCATGAACAAATCTTGAAATCTTCCTCTTTGGAGCTAGGATCACATCAGATAACATGTCTAAAACCATTTGTGCACAAATTTGCACGAGTTCACGTTTTGCGTTCAAACATGCGCAAAATGTGCACAAATTACGCACCCCGTTAAATCAATTCGAATTATGAGTTTTTAATGCTGTAGTATACATTTGGGATGTTAATTATTCAATTGGAACATTGGATATCAGGTTTCAAACATTTGTGCACAAATGTTCACGTTTTGCGTTCAAACGTGTGCATATGTGCACAAATTTTGCATTCCGTAAAATCAATATGAATTATGAGTTTTAACAGCTGGAATAGGAATTTGGGATGATAAATATTCAATTTGAGCACTGGATAACATGTTTAAAACTATTTGTGCACAAATTTGCACGAGTTCACGTTTTGCGTTCAAACATGCGCAAATGTGCACAAACTATGCAATCCGTTCAATCAGTTTGAATTCGAAGTTGTTAACTCTAGAGTATGAATTTGGGATGCTAAATATTCAATTGGAACATTGGATAACACGGTTAAAACCATTTGTCCGCAAATTTGCACGAGTTCACGTTTTGCGTTCAAACATGCGCAAATGTGCACAAATGATGGACTCCGTTAAATCAATTTTGAATTATGTGTTTTTAAAGCTGCAACATGCATTTGGGATGTTAAATATTCAATTGGAAACACTGGATACAAGTTTCAAACATTCGGGCACAAATTTTCACGTTTTGCGTTCAAACATGCGCAAATGTGCACAAATTTTGCATTCGGTAGAATCAATATGAATTATGAGTTTTAAAAGCTGGAATAGGAATTTGGGAAGATAAATATTTAATTTGGGCATTGGATAAATTGTTTAGAACCATCTGTGCACGAGTTCGCGTTTTGCGTTCAAACATGCGCATAAATGTGCACAAATTATGCAATCCGTTAAATCAATTTGAATTTGAAGTTTTTAACCCTGGAATACGAATTTGGGATGTTAAATATTCAACTGGAACATTGGATAACATGTCTAAAACCATTTGTGCACAAATTTGCACGACTTCATGTTTTGCGTTCAAACATGCGCAAATGTGCACAAATGATGGACTCCGTTAAATCAATTTTGAATTATGTGTTTTTAAAGCTGCAACATGCATTTGGGATGTTAAATATTCAATTGGAAACACTGGATACAAGTTTCAAACATTCGGGCACAAATTTTCACGTTTTGCGTTCAAACATGAGCAAATGTGCACAAATTTTGCATTCGATACAATCAATATGAATTACGAGTTTTAAAAGCTGGAATAGGAATTTGGGAAGATAAATATTCAATTTGGGCATTGGATAAATTGTTTAGAACCATCTGTGCACGAGTTCGCGTTTTGCGTTCAAACATGCGCATAAATGTGCACAAATTATGCAATCCGTTAAATCAATTTGAATTCGAAGTTTTTAACCCTGGAATACGAATTTGGGATGTTAAATATTCAACTGGAACATTGGATAACATGTCTAAAACCATTTGTGCACAAATTTGCACGAGTTCACGTTTTGCGTTCAAACATGCGCAAAATGTGCACAAATTACGCACCCCGTTAAATCAATTCGAATTATGAGTTTTTAATGCTGTAGTATGCATTTGGGATGTTAATTATTCAAATGGAACATTGGATATCAGGTTTCAAACATTTGTGCACAAATGTTCACGTTTTGCGTTCAAACGTGTGCATATGTGCACAAATTTTGCATTCCGTAAAATCAATATGAATTATGAGTTTTAACAGCTGGAATAGGAATTTGGGATGATAAATATTCAATTTGAGCACTGGATAACATGTTTAAAACTATTTGTGCACAAATTTGCACGAGTTCACGTTTTGCGTTCAAACATGCGCAAATGTGCACAAACTATGCAATCAGTTCAATAAGTTTGAATTCGAAGTTGTTAACCCTGGAATATGAGTTTGGGATGCTAAATATTCAATTGGAACATTGGATAACACGTTTAAAACCATTTGTCCGCAAATTTGCACGAGTTCACGTTTTGCGTTCAAACATGCGCAAATGTGCACAAATGATGGAGTCCGTTAAATCAATTTTGAATTATGTGTTTCTAAAGCTGCAACATGCATTTGGGATGTTAAATATTCAATTGGAAACACTGGATACAAGTTTCAAACATTCGGGCACAAATTTTCACGTTTTGCGTTCAAACATGCGCAAATGTGCACAAATTTTGCATTCGGTAGAATCAATATGAATTACGAGTTTTAGAAGCTGGAATAGGAATTTGGGAAGATAAATATTCAATTTGGGCATTGGATAAATTGTTTAGAACCATCTGTGCACGAGTTCGCGTTTTGCGTTCAAACATGCGCATAAATGTGCACAAATTATGCAATCCGTTAAATCAATTTGAATTCGAAGTTTTTAACCCTGGAATACGAATTTGGGATGTTAAATATTCAACTGGAACATTGGATAAGATGTCTAAAACCATTTGTGCACAAATTTGCACGAGTTCACGTTTTGCGTTCAAACATGCGCAAAATGTGCACAAATTACGCACACCGTTAAATCAATTCGAATTATGAGTTTTTAATGCTGTAGTATGCATTTGGGATGTTAATTATTCAATTGGAACATTGGATATCAGGTTTCAAACATTTGTGCACAAATGTTCACATTTTGCGTTCAAACGTGTGCATATGTGCACAAATTTTGCATTCCGTAAAATCAATATGAATTATGAGTTTTAACAGCTGGAATAGGAATTTGGGATGATAAATATTCAATTTGCGCACTAGATAACATGTTTAAAACTATTTGTGCACAAATTTGCACGAGTTCACGTTTTGCGTTCAAACATGCGCAAATGTGCACAAACTATTCAATCCGTTCAATCAGTTTGAATTCGAAGTTGTTAACTCTGGAATATGAATTTGGGATGCTAAATATTCAATTGGAACATTGGATAACACGTTTAAAACCATTTGTCCGCAAATTTGCACGAGTTCACGTTTTGCGTTCAAACATGCGCAAATGTGCACAAATGATGGAGTCCGTTAAATCAATTTTGAATTATGTGTTTTTAAAGCTGCAACATGCATTTGGGATGTTAAATATTCAATTGGAAACACTGGATACAAGTTTCAAACATTCGGGCACAAATTTTCACGTTTTGCGTTCAAACATGCGCAAATGTGCACAAATTTTGCATTCGGTAGAATCAATATGAATTATGAGTTTTAAAAGCTGGAATAGGAATTTGGGAAGATAAATATTCAATTTGGGCATTGGATAAATTGTTTAGAACCATCTGTGCACGAGTTTGCATTTTGCGTTCAAACATGCGCGTAAATGTGCACAAATTATGCAATCCGTTAAATCAATTTGAATTCGAAGTTTTTAACCCTGGAATACAAATTTTTTGATGTTAAATATTCAACTGGAACATTGGATAACATGTCTAAAACCATTTGTGCACAAATTTGAATGAGTTCACGTTTTGCGTTCAAACATGCGCAAAATGTGCACAAATTACGCACCCCGTTAAATCAATTCGAATTATGAGTTTTTAATGCTGTAGTATGCATTTGGGATGTTAATTATTCAATTGGAACATTGGATATCAGGTTTCAAACATTTGTGCACAAATGTTCACGTTTTGTGTTCAAACGTGTGCATATGTGCACAAATTTTGCATTCCGTAAAATCAATATGAATTATGAGTTTTAACAGCTGGAATAGGAATTTGGGATGATAAATATTCAATTTGAGCACTGGATAACATGTTTAAAACTATTTGTGCACAAATTTGTACGAGTTCACGTTTTGCGTTCAAACATGCGCAAATGTGCACAAACTATGCAATCCGTTCAATCAGTTTGAATTCGAAGTTGTTAACTCTGGAATATGAATTTGGGATGCTAAATATTCAATTGGAACATTGGATAACACGGTTAAAACCATTTGTCCGCAAATTTGCACGAGTTCACGTTTTGCGTTCAAACATGCGCAAATGTGCACAAATGATGGACTCCGTTAAATCAATTTTAAATTATGTGTTTTTAAAGCTGCAACATGCATTTGGGATGTTAAATATTCAAATGGAAACACTGGATACAAGTTTCAAACATTCGGGCACAAATTTTCACGTTTTGCGTTCAACCATGCGCAAATGTGCATAAATTTTGCATTCGGTAGAATCAATATGAATTATGAGTTTTAAAAGCTGGAATAGGAATTTGGGAAGATAAATATTCAATTTGGGCATTGGAAAAATTGTTTAGAACCATCTGTGCACGAGTTCGCGTTTTGCGTTCAAACATGCGCATAAATGTGCACAAATTATGCAATCCGTTGAATCAATTTGAATTCGAAGTTTTTAACCCTGGAATACGAATTTGGGATGTTAAATATTCAACTGGAACATTGGATAACATGTCTAAAACCATCTGTGCACAAATTTGCACGAGTTCACGTTTTGCGTTCAAACATGCGCAAAATGTGCACAAATTACGCACCCCATTAAATCAATTCGAATTATGAGTTTTTAATGCTATAGTATGCATTTGGGATGTTAATTATTCAATTGGAACATTGGATATCAGGTTTCAGACATTTGTGCACAAATGTTCACGTTTTGCGTTCAAACGTGTGCATATGTGCACAAATTTTGCATTCCGTAAAATCAATATGAATTATGAGTTTTAACAGCTGGAATAGGAATTTGGGATGATAAATATTCAATTTGAGCACTGGATAACATGTTTAAAACTATTTGTGCACAAATTTGCACGAGTTCACGTTTTGCGTTCAAACATGCGCAAATGTGCACAAACTATGCAATCCGTTCAATCAGTTTGAATTCGAAGTTGTTAACTCTGGAATATGAATTTGGGATGCTAAATATTCAATTGGAACATTGGATAACACGGTTAAAACCATTTGTCCGCAAATTTGCACGAGTTCACGTTTTGCGTTCAAACATGCGCAAATGTGCACAAATGATGGACTCCGTTAAATCAATTTTGAATTATGTGTTTTTAAAGCTGAAACATGCATTTTGGGATGTTAAATATTCAATTGGAAACACTGGATACAAGTTTCAAACATTCGGGCACAAATTTTCACGTTTTGCGTTCAAACATGCGCAAATGTGCACAAATTTTGCATTCGGTAGAATCAATATGAATTATGAGTTTTAAAAGCTGGAATAGGAATTTGGGAAGATAAATATTCAATTTGGGCATTGGATAAATTGTTTAGAACCATCTGTGCACGAGTTAGCGTTTTGCGTTCAAATATGCGCATAAATGTGCACAAATTATGCAATCCGTTAAATCAATTTGAATTCGAAGTTTTTAACCCTGGAATACGAATTTGGGATGTCAAATAGTCAACTGGAACATTGGATAACATGTCTAAAACCATTTGTGCACAAATTTGCACGAGTTCACGTTTTGCGTTCAAACATGCGCAAAATGTGCACAAATTACGCACCCCCGTTAAATCAATTCGAATTATGAGTTTTTTAATGCTATAGTATGCATTTGGGATGTTAATTATTCAATTGGAACAATGGATATCAGGTTTCAAACATTTGTGCACAAATGTTCACGTTTTGCGTTCAAACGTGTGCATATGTGCACAAATTTTGCATTCCATAAAATCAATAAGAATTATGAGTTTTAACAGCTGGAATAGGAATTTGGGATGATAAATATTCAATTTGCGCACTGGATAACATGTTTAAAACTATTTGTGCACAAATTTGCACGAGTTCACGTTTTGCGTTCAAACATGCACAAATGTGCACAAACTATGCAATCCGTTCAATCAGTTTGAATTCGAAGTTGTTAACTCTGGAATATGAATTTGGGATGCTAAATATTCAATTGGAACATTGGATAACACGGTTAAAACCATTTGTCCGCAAATTTGCACGAGTTCACGTTTTGCGTTCAAACATGCGCAAATGTGCACAAATGATGGAGTCCGTTAAATCAATTTTGAATTATGTGTTTTTAAAGCTGCAACATGCATTTGGGATGTTAAATATTCAATTGGAAACACTGGATACAAGTTTCAAACATTCGGGCACAAATTTTCACGTTTTGCGTTCAAACATGCGCAAATGTGCACAAATTTTGCATTCGGTAGAATCAATATGAATTATGAGTTTTAAAAGCTGGAATAGGAATTTGGGAAGATAAATATTCAATTTGGGCATTGGATAAATTGTTTAGAATCATCTGTGCACGAGTTCGCGTTTTGCGTTCAAACATGCGCATAAATGTGCACAAATTATGTAATCCGTTAAATCAATTTGAATTCGAAGTTTTTAACCCTGGAATACGATTTGGGATGTTAAATATTCAACTGGAACATTGGATAACATGTCTAAAACCATTTGTGCACAAATTTGCACGAGTTCATGTTTTGCGTTCAAACATGCGCAAAATGTGCACAAATTACGCACCCCGTTAAATCAATTCGAATTATGAGTTTTTAATGCTGTAGTATGCATTTGGGATGTTAATTATTCAATTGGAACATTGGATATCAGGTTTCAAACATTTGTGCACAAATGTTCACGTTTTGCGTTCAAACGTGTGCATATGTGCACAAATTTTGCATTCCGTAAAATCAATATGAATTATGAGTTTTAATAGCTGGAATAGGAATTTGGGATGATAAATATTCAATTTGAGCACTGGATAACATGTTTTAAACTATTTGTGCACAAATTTGTACGAGTTCACGTTTTGCGTTCAAACATGCGCAAATGTGCACAAACTATGCAATCCGTTCAATCAGTTTGAATTCGAAGTTGTTAACTCTGGAATATGAATTTGGGATGCTAAATATTCAATTGGAACATTGGATAACACGGTTAAAAACCATTTGTCCGCAAATTTGCACGAGTTCACGTTTTGCGTTCAAACATGCGCAAATGTGCACAAATGATGGACTCCGTTAAATCAATTTTAAATTATGTGTTTTTAAAGCTGCAACATGCTTTTGGGATGTTAAATATTCAATTGGAAACACTGGATACAAGTTTCAAACATTCGGGCACAAATTTTCACGTTTTTGCGTTCAAACATGCGCAAATGTGCACAAATTTTGCATTCGGTAGAATCAATATGAATTATGAGTTTTAAAAGCTGGAATAGGAATTTGGGAAGATAAATATTCAATTTGGGCATTGGATAAATTGTTTAGAACCATCTGTGCACGAGTTTGCATTTTGCGTTCAAACATGCGCGTAAATGTGCACAAATTATGCAATCCGTTAAATCAATTTGAATTCGAAGTTTTTAACCCTGGAATACAAATTTTTTGATGTTAAATATTCAACTGGAACATTGGATAACATGTCTAAAACCATTTGTGCACAAATTTGAATGAGTTCACGTTTTGCGTTCAAACATGCGCAAAATGTGCACAAATTACGCACCCCGTTAAATCAATTCGAATTATGAGTTTTTAATGCTGTAGTATGCATTTGGGATGTTAATTATTCAATTGGAACATTGGATATCAGGTTTCAACATTTGTGCACAAATGTTCACGTTTTGTGTTCAAACGTGTGCATATGTGCACAAATTTTGCATTCCGTAAAATCAATATGAATATGAGTTTTAACAGCTGGAATAGGAATTTGGGATGATAAATATTCAATTTGAGCACTGGATAACATGTTTAAAACTATTTGTGCACAAATTTGTACGAGTTCACGTTTTGCGTTCAAACATTGCGCAAATGTGCACAAACTATGCAATCCGTTCAATCAGTTTGAATTCGAAGTTGTTAACTCTGGAATATGAATTTGGGATGCTAAATATTCAATTGGAACATTGGATAACACGGTTAAAACCATTTGTCCGCAAATTTGCACGAGTTCACGTTTTGCGTTCAAACATGCGCAAATGTGCACAAATGATGGACTCCGTTAAATCAATTTTAAATTATGTGTTTTTAAAGCTGCAACATGCATTTGGGATGTTAATATTCAATTGGAAACACTGGATACAAGTTTCAAACATTCGGGCACAAATTTTCACGTTTTGCGTTCAAACATGCGCAAATGTGCATAAATTTTGCATTCGGTAGAATCAATATGAATTATGAGTTTTAAAAGCTGGAATAGGAATTTGGGAAGATAAATATTCAATTTGGGCATTGGATAAATTGTTTAGAACCATCTGTGCACGAGTTCGCGTTTTGCGTTCAAACATGCGCATAAATGTGCACAAATTATGCAATCCGTTAAATCAATTTGAATTCGAAGTTTTTTAACCCTGGAATACGAATTTGGGATGTTAAATATTCAACTGGAACATTGGATAACATGTCTAAAACCATTTGTGCACAAATTTGCACGAGTTCACGTTTTGCGTTCAAACATGCGCAAAATGTGCACAAATTACGCACACCGTTAAATCAATTCGAATTATGAGTTTTTAATGCTGTAGTATGCATTTGGGATGTTAATTATTCAATTGGAACATTGGATATCAGGTTTCAAACATTTGTGCACAAATGTTCACGTTTTGCGTTCAAACGTGTGCATATGTGCACAAATTTTGCATTCCGTAAAATCAATATGAATTATGAGTTTTAAAAGCTGGAATAGGAATTTGGGATGATAAATATTCAATTTGAGCACTGGATAACATGTTTAAAACTATTTGTGCACAAATTTGTACGAGTTCACGTTTTGCGTTCAAACATGCGCAAATGTGCACAAACTATGCAATCCGTTCAATCAGTTTGAATTCGAAGTTGTTAACTCTGGAATATGAATTTGGGATGCTAAATATTCAATTGGAACATTGGATAACACGGTTAAAACCATTTGTCCGCAAATTTGCACGAGTTCACGTTTTGCGTTCAAACATGCGCAAATGTGCACAAATGATGGACTCCGTTAAATCAATTTTAAATTATGTGTTTTTAAGCTGCAACATGCATTTGGGATGTTAAATATTCAATTGGAAAACACTGGATACAAGTTTCAAACATTCGGGCACAAATTTTCACGTTTTGCGTTCAAACATGCGCAAATGTGCACAAATTTTGCATTCGGGTAGAATCAATATGAATTATGAGTTTTAAAAGCTGGAATAGGAATTTGGGAAGATAAATATTCAATTTGGGCATTGGATAAATTGTTTAGAACCATCTGTGCACGAGTTTGCATTTTGCGTTCAACATGCGCGTAAATGTGCACAAATTATGCAATCCGTTAAATCAATTTGAATTCGAAGTTTTTAACCCTGGAATACAAATTTTTTGATGTTAAATATTCAACTGGAACATTGGATAACATGTCTAAAACCATTTGTGCACAAATTTGAATGAGTTCACGTTTTGCGTTCAAACATGCGCAAAATGTGCACAAATTACGCACCCCGTTAAATCAATTCGAATTATGAGTTTTTAATGCTGTAGTATGCATTTGGGATGTTAATTATTCAATTGGAACATTGGATATCAGGTTTCAAACATTTGTGCACAAATGTTCACGTTTTGTGTTCAAACGTGTGCATATGTGCACAAATTTTGCATTCCGTAAAATCAATATGAATTATGAGTTTTAACAGCTGGAATAGGAATTTGGGATGATAAATATTCAATTTGAGCACTGGATAACATGTTTAAAACTATTTGTGCACAAATTTGTACGAGTTCACGTTTTGCGTTCAAACATGCGCAAATGTGCACAAACTATGCAATCCGTTCAATCAGTTTGAATTCGAAGTTGTTAACTCTGGAATATGAATTTGGGATGCTAAATATTCAATTGGAACATTGGATAACACGGTTAAAACCATTTGTCCGCAAATTTGCACGAGTTCACGTTTTGCGTTCAAACATGCGCAAATGTGCACAAATGATGGACTCCGTTAAATCAATTTTAAATTATGTGTTTTTAAAGCTGCAACATGCATTTGGGATGTTAAATATTCAATTGGAAACACTGGATACAAGTTTCAAACATTCGGGCACAAATTTTCACGTTTTGCGTTCAAACATGCGCAAATGTGCATAAATTTTGCATTCGGTAGAATCAATATGAATTATGAGTTTTTAAAAGCTGGAATAGGAATTTGGGAAGATAAATATTCAATTTGGGCATTGGATAAATTGTTTAGAACCATCTGTGCACGAGTTCGCGTTTTGCGTTCAAACATGCGCATAAATGTGCACAAATTATGCAATCCGTTAAATCAATTTGAATTCGAAGTTTTTAACCCTGGAATACGAATTTGGGATGTTAAATATTCAACTGGAACATTGGATAACATGTCTAAAACCATTTGTGCACAAATTTGCACGAGTTCACGTTTTGCGTTCAAACATGCGCAAAATGTGCACAAATTACGCACACCGTTAAATCAATTCGAATTATGAGTTTTTAATGCTGTAGTATGCATTTGGGATGTTAATTATTCAATTGGAACATTGGATATCAGGTTTCAAACATTTGTGCACAAATGTTCACATTTTGTGTTCAAACGTGTGCATATGTGCACAAATTTTGCATTCCGTAAAATCAATATGAATTATGAGTTTTAACAGCTGGAATAGGAATTTGGGATGATAAATATTCAATTTGCGCACTGGATAACATGTTTAAAACTATTTGTGCACAAATTTGCACGAGTTCACGTTTTGCGTTCAAACATGCGCAAATGTGCACAAACTATGCAATCCGTTCAATCAGTTTGAATTCGAAGTTGTTAACTCTGGAATATGAATTTGGGATGCTAAATATTCAATTGGAACATTGGATAACACGGTTAAAACCATTTGTCCGCAAATTTGCACGAGTTCACGTTTTGCGTTCAAACATGCGCAAATGTGCACAAATGATGGACTCCGTTAAATCAATTTTGAATTATGTGTTTTTAAAGCTGCAACATGCATTTGGTGATGGGAATTGTAGGTTTCATCAATTAACTCCCCAATAGCAAGAATACTATGATAAGTTGAATTGAAAGAAAACTAGAAATTACCAATTTAATCCACAAATTCGGATCGTTCAAAGATTGAAGTAAGAAGATAGATGCTACTTAACCCCTTTACCAACAAGGATAAAGATACTAAGATAGACTTTGAATTTCCTCTTATGCCACAAACAGGAATGTTTGATAAATAACAAGAAAACAAAGATTTAGATTTTGACACCACAAGCTAGAATAAAGCTCGATAAGTCACAAAGTTTATGCAAGAAATTAAAGACAAAATTCCTCACAATAAAACTCAAACAAAGTTATAATTCATATATCAAATTCATTCATGCTACAAAAGAAAGAAAAGGACTTGTTTATATAGAGTACAAGTCCATGCTCACACTACTAAAATAGACTCACACACATAGGATTACTTTGACTCTTAAATATCCTTAATAGCCATTACCCACATTAATAGCCATTACTTGGTATTGATTACCCTATTAACTTTAGTAACCACTACCCATAATAATAACCATTACTTGGTATTAATTACCCTATTAACTTGTATATGGTGGCTACATGTAACCCTAATTGTTATTAACACAAAAACAAGTTAAATATTATTCCTTGGGCCTCCATGGATGCCTTATTGGGCTGAAATTCGTGGGCTTTCCAAATGTCCTTAATTAAACCCCAATATGGCTTCTTGAAGCTTCTTGGATTTGGACCTTGTGATTGGGCCTTCTTGTATGATTAATGGATCTTGGATCTCTTTAGGCTTTGAACTTGGATTCACATCATTTGGGATGTTAAATATTCAATTGGAAACACTGGATACAAGTTTCAAACATTCGGGCACAAATTTTCACGTTTTGCGTTCAACCATGCGCAAATGTGCATAAATTTTGCATTCGGTAGAATCAATATGAATTATGAGTTTTAAAAGCTGGAATAGGAATTTGGGAAGATAAATATTCAATTTGGGCATTGGATAAATTGTTTAGAACCATCTGTGCACGAGTTCGCGTTTTGCGTTCAAACATGCGCATAAATGTGCACAAATTATGCAATCCGTTAAATCAATTTGAATTCGAAGTTTTTAACCCTGGAATACGAATTTGGGATGTTAAATATTCAACTGGAACATTGGATAACATGTCTAAAACCATCTGTGCACAAATTTGCACGAGTTCACGTTTTGCGTTCAAACATGCGCAAAATGTGCACAAATTACGCACCCCATTAAATCAATTCGAATTATGAGTTTTTAATGCTATAGTATTCATTTGGGATGTTAATTATTCAATTGGAACATTGGATATCAGGTTTCAGACATTTGTGCACAAATGTTCACGTTTTGCGTTCAAACGTGTGCATATGTGCACAAATTTTGCATTCGTAAAATCAATATGAATTATGAGTTTTAACAGCTGGAATAGGAATTTGGGATGATAAATATTCAATTTGAGCACTGGATAACATGTTTAAAACTATTTGTGCACAAATTTGCACGAGTTCACGTTTTGCGTTCAAACATGCGCAAATGTGCACAAACTATGCAATCCGTTCAATCAGTTTGAATTCGAAGTTGTTAACTCTGGAATATGAATTTGGGATGCTAAATATTCAATTGGAACATTGGATAACACGGTTAAAAACCATTTGTCCGCAAATTTGCACGAGTTCACGTTTTACGTTCAAACATGCGCAAATGTGCACAAATGATGGACTCCGTTAAATCAATTTTGAATTATGTGTTTTTAAAGCTGCAACATGCATTTGGGATGTTAAATATTCAATTGGAAACACTGGATACAAGTTTCAAACATTCGGGCACAAATTTTCACGTTTTGCGTTCAAACATGCGCAAATGTGCACAAATTTTGCATTCGGTAGAATCAATATGAATTATGAGTTTTTAAAAGCTGGAATAGGAATTTGGGAAGATAAATATTCAATTTGGGCATTGGATAAATTGTTTAGAATCATCTGTGCACGAGTTCGCGTTTTGCGTTCAAACATGCGCT
>CANTUR010001034.1:0-106186 GCA_947683625.1 Mallotus nudiflorus
AGGCCCATGGATTTGATAGAGTGGGCTTGCGCACTTGGGCTTCAAATGGACGTTCGTGGCGGCATCGGTTGACCCACGGGGCCCATAATATATCAAATCGAAGCTGACTCAGAGGGCTATAACGGGCCGCTACAAACTGCGTCTGTAGCGGGCCGTCGTGGCGGCATCGGTTGACCCACGGGGCCCATAATATATCAGATCGAAGCTGACTCAGAGGGCTACAGTGCGGGGTCTAAAGCCCATCTATAGCGATTTGTCTTTGGGCCCAAAATCCCATGTTTAGGCCCATGGATTTGATAGAGTGGGCTTGGGCACTTGGGCTTCAAATGGATGTTCGTGGCGGCATCGGTTGACCCACGGGGCCCATAATATATCAGATCGAAGCTGACTCAGAGGGCTACAGTGCGGGCTCTAAAGCCCATCTATAGCGATTTGTCTTTGGGCCCAAAATCCCATGTTTAGGCCCATGGATTTGATAGAGTCGGCTTGGGCAATTGGGCTTCAAATGGATGTTCGTGGCGGCATCGGTTGACCCATGGGGCCCATAATATATCAGATCGAAGCTGACTCAGAGGGCTACAGTGCGGGCTCTAAAGCCCATCTATAGCGATTTGTCTTTGGGCCCAAAAACCCATGTTTAGGCCCATGGATTTGATAGAGTGGGCTTGGGCACTTGGGCTTCAAATGGACGTTCGTGGTGGCAACGGTTGACCCACAGGGCCCATAATATATCAAATATAAGCTGACTCAGATGGCTATAGTGCGGCCTATAAAGTCCATCTATAACGATTTTTCTTTGGGCCTAAAAACCCATGTGTAGGCCCATGGATTTGATAGAGTGGGCTTGCGCACTTGGGCTTCAAATGGACGTTCGTGGCGGCATCGGTTGACCCACGGGGCCCATAATATATCAAATCGAAGCTGACTCAGAGTGGTATAACGGGCTGCTACAAACTGGGTCTGTAGCGGGCCGTCCTCGGGCCCAAATTCCTTTGTTTTGGGGCCCGAAAACCACTATGTCGGCCCATGGATTTGATTGTGGGCTTGCGCACTTGGGCTTCAAATGGACGTTCGTGGCGGCATCGGTTGACCCACGGGGCCCATAATATATCAGATCGAAGCTGACTCAGAGGGCTACAGTGCGGGCTCTAAAGCCCATCTATAGCGATTTGTCTTTGGGCCCAAAATCCCATGTTTAGGCCCATGGATTTGATAGAGTGGGCTTGGGCAATTGGGCTTCAAATGGATGTTCGTGGCGGCATCGGTTGACCCATGGGGCCCATAATATATCAAATCGAAGCTGACTCAGAGGGCTACAGTGCGGGCTCTAAAGCCCATCTAGAGCGATTTGTCTTTGGGCCCAAAAACCCATGTTTAGGCCCATGGATTTGATAGAGTGGGCTTGGGCACTTGGGCTTCAAATGGACGTTCGTGGTGGCATCGGTTGACCCACGGGGCCCATAATATATCAAATATAAGCTGACTCAGACAGCTATAGTGCGGGCTATAAAGCCCATCTATAACGATTTGTCTTTGGGCCTAAAAAGCCATGTGTAGGCCCATGGATTTGATAGAGTGGGCTTGCGCACTTGGGCTTCAAATGGACGTTCGTGGCGCCTTCGGTTGACCCACGGGGCCCGTAATATTTCAAATCAAAGCTGACTCAGAGGGCTATAACGGGCCGCTACAAACTGTGTCTGTAGCGGGCCGTCCTCGGGCCCAAATTCCTTTGTTTTGGGGCCCGAAAACCACTATTTCGGCCCATGGATTTGATTGTGGGCTTGCGCACTTGGGCTTCAAATGGACGTTCGTGGCGGCATCGGTTGAACCACGGGGCCCATAATATATCAGATCGAAGCTGACTCAGAGGGCTACAGTGCGGGCTCTAAAGCCCATCTATAGCGATTTGTCTTTGGGCCCAAAATCCCATGTTTAGGCCCATGGATTTGACAGAGTGGGTTTGGGCACCTGGGCTTCAAATGGATGTTCGTGGCGGCATCGGTTGACCCACGGGGCCCATAATATATCAGATCGAAGTTGACTCAGAGGGCTGCAGTACGGGCTCTAAAGCCCATCTATAGCGATTTGTCTTTGGGCCCAAAAACCCATGTTTAGGCCCATGGATTTGATAGAGTGGGCTTGGGCACTTGGGCTTCAAATGGACGTTCGTGGTGGCAACGGTTGACCTACGGGGCCCATAATATATCAAATATAAGCTGACTCAGACGGCTATAGTGCGGGCTATAAAGTCCATCTATAACGATTTGTCTTTGGGCCTAAAAACCCATGTGTAGGCCCATGGATTTGATAGGGTGGGCTTGCGCACTTGGGCTTCAAATGGACGTTCGTGGCGGCATCGGTTGACCAACGGGGCCCATAATATATCAAATCGAAGCTGACTCAGAGGGCTATAACGGGCCGCTACAAACTGTGTCTGTAGCGGGCCGTCCTCGGGCCCAAATTCCTTTGTTTTGGGGCCCGAAAACCACTATGTCGGCCCATGGATTTGATTGTGGGCTTGCAGACTTGGGCTTCAAATGGACGTTCGTGGCGGCATCGGTTGAACCACGGGGCCCATAATATATCAGATCGAAGCTGACTCAGAGGGCTACAGTGCGGGCTCTAAAGCCCATCTATAGCGATTTGTCTTTGGGCCCAAAATACCATGTTTAGGCCTATGAATTTGATAGAGTGGGTTTGGGCACTTGGGCTTCAAATGGATGTTCGTGGCGGCATCGGTTGAGCCACGGGGCCCATAATATATCAGATCGAAGCTGACTCAGAGGGCTGCAGTGCGGGCTCTAAAGCCCATCTATAGCGATTTGTCTTTGGGCCCAAAAACCCAGGTTTAGGCCCATGGATTTGATAGAGTGGGCTTGGGCACTTGGGCTGCAAATGGACGTTCGTGGTGGCAACGGTTGACCTACGGGGCCCATAATATATCAAATATAAGCTGACTCAGACGGCTATAGTGCGGGCTATAAAGTCCATCTATAACGATTTGTCTTTGGGCCTAAAAACCCATGTGTAGGCCCATGGATTTGATAGAGTGGGCTTGCGCACTGGGGCTTCAAATGGACGTTCGTGGCGCCTTCGGTTGACCCACGGGGCCCATAATATATCAAATCGAAGCTGACATAGAGGGCTATAACGGGCCACTACGAACTGTGTCTGTAGAGGGCCGTCCTCGGGCCCAAATTCCTTTGTTTTAGGGCCCGAAAACCACTATTTCGGCCCATGGATTTGATTGTGAGCTTGCGCACTTGGGCTTCAAATGGACGTTCGTGGCGGCATCGGTTGAACCACGGGGCCCATAATATATCAGATCGAAGCTGACTCAGAGGGCTACAGTGCGGGGTCTAAAGCCCATCTATAGCGATTTGTCTTTGGGCCCAAAATCCCATGTTTAGGCCCATGGATTTGATAGAGTGGGCTTGGGCACTTGGGCTTCAAATGGATGTTCGTGGCGGCATCGGTTGACCCACGGGGCCCATAATATATCAGATCGAAGCTGACTCAGAGGGCTACAGTGCGGGCTCTAAAGCCCATCTATAGCGATTTGTCTTTGGGCCCAAAATCCCATGTTTAGGCCCATGGATTTGATAGAGTCGGCTTGGGCAATTGGGCTTCAAATGGATGTTCGTGGCGGCATCGGTTGACCCATGGGGCCCATAATATATCAGATCGAAGCTGACTCAGAGGGCTACAGTGCGGGCTCTAAAGCCCATCTATAGCGATTTGTCTTTGGGCCCAAAAACCCATGTTTAGGCCCATGGATTTGATAGAGTGGGCTTGGCCACTTGGGTTTCAAATGGACGTTCGTGGTGGCATCGGTTGACCCACGGGGCCCATAATATATCAAATATAAGCTGACTCAGACGACTATAGTGCGGGCTATAAAGACCATCTATAACGATTTGTCTTTGGGCCTAAAAACCCATGTGTAGGCCCATGGATTTGATAGAGTGGGCTTGCGCACTTGGGCTTCAAATGGACGTTCGTGGCGGCATCGGTTGACCCACGGGGCCCATAATATATCAAATCGAAGCTGACTCAGAGGGCTATAACGGGCCGCTACAAACTGCGTCTGTAGCGGGCCGTCGTGGCGGCATCGGTTGACCCACGGGGCCCATAATATATCAGATCGAAGCTGACTCAGAGGGCTACAGTGCGGGGTCTAAAGCCCATCTATAGCGATTTGTCTTTGGGCCCAAAATCCCATGTTTAGGCCCATGGATTTGATAGAGTGGGCTTGGGCACTTGGGCTTCAAATGGATGTTCGTGGCGGCATCGGTTGACCCACGGGGCCCATAATATATCAGATCGAAGCTGACTCAGAGGGCTACAGTGCGGGCTCTAAAGCCCATCTATAGCGATTTGTCTTTGGGCCCAAAATCCCATGTTTAGGCCCATGGATTTGATAGAGTCGGCTTGGGCAATTGGGCTTCAAATGGATGTTCGTGGCGGCATCGGTTGACCCATGGGGCCCATAATATATCAGATCGAAGCTGACTCAGAGGGCTACAGTGCGGGCTCTAAAGCCCATCTATAGCGATTTGTCTTTGGGCCCAAAAACCCATGTTTAGGCCCATGGATTTGATAGAGTGGGCTTGGGCACTTGGGCTTCAAATGGACGTTCGTGGTGGCAACGGTTGACCCACAGGGCCCATAATATATCAAATATAAGCTGACTCAGATGGCTATAGTGCGGCCTATAAAGTCCATCTATAACGATTTTTCTTTGGGCCTAAAAACCCATGTGTAGGCCCATGGATTTGATAGAGTGGGCTTGCGCACTTGGGCTTCAAATGGACGTTCGTGGCGGCATCGGTTGACCCACGGGGCCCATAATATATCAAATCGAAGCTGACTCAGAGTGGTATAACGGGCTGCTACAAACTGGGTCTGTAGCGGGCCGTCCTCGGGCCCAAATTCCTTTGTTTTGGGGCCCGAAAACCACTATGTCGGCCCATGGATTTGATTGTGGGCTTGCGCACTTGGGCTTCAAATGGACGTTCGTGGCGGCATCGGTTGACCCACGGGGCCCATAATATATCAGATCGAAGCTGACTCAGAGGGCTACAGTGCGGGCTCTAAAGCCCATCTATAGCGATTTGTCTTTGGGCCCAAAATCCCATGTTTAGGCCCATGGATTTGATAGAGTGGGCTTGGGCAATTGGGCTTCAAATGGATGTTCGTGGCGGCATCGGTTGACCCATGGGGCCCATAATATATCAAATCGAAGCTGACTCAGAGGGCTACAGTGCGGGCTCTAAAGCCCATCTAGAGCGATTTGTCTTTGGGCCCAAAAACCCATGTTTAGGCCCATGGATTTGATAGAGTGGGCTTGGGCACTTGGGCTTCAAATGGACGTTCGTGGTGGCATCGGTTGACCCACGGGGCCCATAATATATCAAATATAAGCTGACTCAGACAGCTATAGTGCGGGCTATAAAGCCCATCTATAACGATTTGTCTTTGGGCCTAAAAAGCCATGTGTAGGCCCATGGATTTGATAGAGTGGGCTTGCGCACTTGGGCTTCAAATGGACGTTCGTGGCGCCTTCGGTTGACCCACGGGGCCCATAATATATCAAATCAAAGCTGACTAAGAGGGCTATAACGGGCCGCTACAAACTGTGTCTGTAGCGGGCCGTCCTCGGGCCCAAATTCCTTTGTTTTGGGGCCCGAAAACCACTATTTCGGCCCATGGATTTGATTGTGGGCTTGCGCACTTGGGCTTCAAATGGACGTTCGTGGCGGCATCGGTTGAACCACGGGGCCCATAATATATCAGATCGAAGCTGACTCAGAGGGCTACAGTGCGGGCTCTAAAGCCCATCTATAGCGATTTGTCTTTGGGCCCAAAATACCATGTTTAGGCCTATGAATTTGATAGAGTGGGTTTGGGCACTTGGGCTTCAAATGGATGTTCGTGGCGGCATCGGTTGAGCCACGGGGCCCATAATATATCAGATCGAAGCTGACTCAGAGGGCTGCAGTGCGGGCTCTAAAGCCCATCTATAGCGATTTGTCTTTGGGCCCAAAAACCCAGGTTTAGGCCCATGGATTTGATAGAGTGGGCTTGGGCACTTGGGCTGCAAATGGACGTTCGTGGTGGCAACGGTTGACCTACGGGGCCCATAATATATCAAATATAAGCTGACTCAGACGGCTATAGTGCGGGCTATAAAGTCCATCTATAACGATTTGTCTTTGGGCCTAAAAACCCATGTGTAGGCCCATGGATTTGATAGAGTGGGCTTGCGCACTGGGGCTTCAAATGGACGTTCGTGGCGCCTTCGGTTGACCCACGGGGCCCATAATATATCAAATCGAAGCTGACATAGAGGGCTATAACGGGCCACTACGAACTGTGTCTGTAGAGGGCCGTCCTCGGGCCCAAATTCCTTTGTTTTAGGGCCCGAAAACCACTATTTCGGCCCATGGATTTGATTGTGAGCTTGCGCACTTGGGCTTCAAATGGACGTTCGTGGCGGCATCGGTTGAACCACGGGGCCCATAATATATCAGATCGAAGCTGACTCAGAGGGCTACAGTGCGGGGTCTAAAGCCCATCTATAGCGATTTGTCTTTGGGCCCAAAATCCCATGTTTAGGCCCATGGATTTGATAGAGTGGGCTTGGGCACTTGGGCTTCAAATGGATGTTCGTGGCGGCATCGGTTGACCCACGGGGCCCATAATATATCAGATCGAAGCTGACTCAGAGGGCTACAGTGCGGGCTCTAAAGCCCATCTATAGCGATTTGTCTTTGGGCCCAAAATCCCATGTTTAGGCCCATGGATTTGATAGAGTCGGCTTGGGCAATTGGGCTTCAAATGGATGTTCGTGGCGGCATCGGTTGACCCATGGGGCCCATAATATATCAGATCGAAGCTGACTCAGAGGGCTACAGTGCGGGCTCTAAAGCCCATCTATAGCGATTTGTCTTTGGGCCCAAAAACCCATGTTTAGGCCCATGGATTTGATAGAGTGGGCTTGGCCACTTGGGTTTCAAATGGACGTTCGTGGTGGCATCGGTTGACCCACGGGGCCCATAATATATCAAATATAAGCTGACTCAGACGACTATAGTGCGGGCTATAAAGACCATCTATAACGATTTGTCTTTGGGCCTAAAAACCCATGTGTAGGCCCATGGATTTGATAGAGTGGGCTTGCGCACTTGGGCTTCAAATGGACGTTCGTGGCGGCATCGGTTGACCCACGGGGCCCATAATATATCAAATCGAAGCTGACTCAGAGGGCTATAACGGGCCGCTACAAACTGCGTCTGTAGCGGGCCGTCGTGGCGGCATCGGTTGACCCACGGGGCCCATAATATATCAGATCGAAGCTGACTCAGAGGGCTACAGTGCGGGGTCTAAAGCCCATCTATAGCGATTTGTCTTTGGGCCCAAAATCCCATGTTTAGGCCCATGGATTTGATAGAGTGGGCTTGGGCACTTGGGCTTCAAATGGATGTTCGTGGCGGCATCGGTTGACCCACGGGGCCCATAATATATCAGATCGAAGCTGACTCAGAGGGCTACAGTGCGGGCTCTAAAGCCCATCTATAGCGATTTGTCTTTGGGCCCAAAATCCCATGTTTAGGCCCATGGATTTGATAGAGTCGGCTTGGGCAATTGGGCTTCAAATGGATGTTCGTGGCGGCATCGGTTGACCCATGGGGCCCATAATATATCAGATCGAAGCTGACTCAGAGGGCTACAGTGCGGGCTCTAAAGCCCATCTATAGCGATTTGTCTTTGGGCCCAAAAACCCATGTTTAGGCCCATGGATTTGATAGAGTGGGCTTGGGCACTTGGGCTTCAAATGGACGTTCGTGGTGGCAACGGTTGACCCACAGGGCCCATAATATATCAAATATAAGCTGACTCAGATGGCTATAGTGCGGCCTATAAAGTCCATCTATAACGATTTTTCTTTGGGCCTAAAAACCCATGTGTAGGCCCATGGATTTGATAGAGTGGGCTTGCGCACTTGGGCTTCAAATGGACGTTCGTGGCGGCATCGGTTGACCCACGGGGCCCATAATATATCAAATCGAAGCTGACTCAGAGTGGTATAACGGGCTGCTACAAACTGGGTCTGTAGCGGGCCGTCCTCGGGCCCAAATTCCTTTGTTTTGGGGCCCGAAAACCACTATGTCGGCCCATGGATTTGATTGTGGGCTTGCGCACTTGGGCTTCAAATGGACGTTCGTGGCGGCATCGGTTGACCCACGGGGCCCATAATATATCAGATCGAAGCTGACTCAGAGGGCTACAGTGCGGGCTCTAAAGCCCATCTATAGCGATTTGTCTTTGGGCCCAAAATCCCATGTTTAGGCCCATGGATTTGATAGAGTGGGCTTGGGCAATTGGGCTTCAAATGGATGTTCGTGGCGGCATCGGTTGACCCATGGGGCCCATAATATATCAAATCGAAGCTGACTCAGAGGGCTACAGTGCGGGCTCTAAAGCCCATCTAGAGCGATTTGTCTTTGGGCCCAAAAACCCATGTTTAGGCCCATGGATTTGATAGAGTGGGCTTGGGCACTTGGGCTTCAAATGGACGTTCGTGGTGGCATCGGTTGACCCACGGGGCCCATAATATATCAAATATAAGCTGACTCAGACAGCTATAGTGCGGGCTATAAAGCCCATCTATAACGATTTGTCTTTGGGCCTAAAAAGCCATGTGTAGGCCCATGGATTTGATAGAGTGGGCTTGCGCACTTGGGCTTCAAATGGACGTTCGTGGCGCCTTCGGTTGACCCACGGGGCCCATAATATATCAAATCAAAGCTGACTAAGAGGGCTATAACGGGCCGCTACAAACTGTGTCTGTAGCGGGCCGTCCTCGGGCCCAAATTCCTTTGTTTTGGGGCCCGAAAACCACTATTTCGGCCCATGGATTTGATTGTGGGCTTGCGCACTTGGGCTTCAAATGGACGTTCGTGGCGGCATCGGTTGAACCACGGGGCCCATAATATATCAGATCGAAGCTGACTCAGAGGGCTACAGTGCGGGCTCTAAAGCCCATCTATAGCGATTTGTCTTTGGGCCCAAAATCCCATGTTTAGGCCCATGGATTTGACAGAGTGGGTTTGGGCACTTGGGCTTCAAATGGATGTTCGTGGCGGCATCGGTTGACCCACGGGGCCCATAATATATCAGATCGAAGTTGACTCAGAGGGCTGCAGTACGGGCTCTAAAGCCCATCTATAGCGATTTGTCTTTGGGCCCAAAAACCCATGTTTAGGCCCATGGATTTGATAGAGTGGGCTTGGGCACTTGGGCTTCAAATGGACGTTCGTGGTGGCAACGGTTGACCTACGGGGCCCATAATATATCAAATATAAGCTGACTCAGACGGCTATAGTGCGGGCTATAAAGTCCATCTATAACGATTTGTCTTTGGGCCTAAAAACCCATGTGTAGGCCCATGGATTTGATAGGGTGGGCTTGCACACTTGGGCTTCAAATGGACGTTCGTGGCGGCATCGGTTGACCAACGGGGCCCATAATATATCAAATCGAAGCTGACTCAGAGGGCTATAACGGGCCGCTACAAACTGTGTCTGTAGCGGGCCGTCCTCGGGCCCAAATTCCTTTGTTTTGGGGCCCGAAAACCACTATGTCGGCCCATGGATTTGATTGTGGGCTTGCAGACTTGGGCTTCAAATGGACGTTCGTGGCGGCATCGGTTGACCCACGGGGCCCATAATATATCAGATCGAAGCTGACTCAGAGGGCTACAGTGCGGGGTCTAAAGCCCATCTATAGCGATTTGTCTTTGGGCCCAAAATCCCATGTTTAGGCCCATGGATTTGATAGAGTGGGCTTGGGCACTTGGGCTTCAAATGGATGTTCGTGGCGGCATCGGTTGACCCACGGGGCCCATAATATATCAGATCGAAGCTGACTCAGAGGGCTACAGTGCGGGCTCTAAAGCCCATCTATAGCGATTTGTCTTTGGGCCCAAAATCCCATGTTTAGGCCCATGGATTTGATAGAGTCGGCTTGGGCAATTGGGCTTCAAATGGATGTTCGTGGCGGCATCGGTTGACCCATGGGGCCCATAATATATCAGATCGAAGCTGACTCAGAGGGCTACAGTGCGGGCTCTAAAGCCCATCTATAGCGATTTGTCTTTGGGCCCAAAAACCCATGTTTAGGCCCATGGATTTGATAGAGTGGGCTTGGGCACTTGGGCTTCAAATGGACGTTCGTGGTGGCAACGGTTGACCCACAGGGCCCATAATATATCAAATATAAGCTGACTCAGATGGCTATAGTGCGGCCTATAAAGTCCATCTATAACGATTTTTCTTTGGGCCTAAAAACCCATGTGTAGGCCCATGGATTTGATAGAGTGGGCTTGCGCACTTGGGCTTCAAATGGACGTTCGTGGCGGCATCGGTTGACCCACGGGGCCCATAATATATCAAATCGAAGCTGACTCAGAGTGGTATAACGGGCTGCTACAAACTGGGTCTGTAGCGGGCCGTCCTCGGGCCCAAATTCCTTTGTTTTGGGGCCCGAAAACCACTATGTCGGCCCATGGATTTGATTGTGGGCTTGCGCACTTGGGCTTCAAATGGACGTTCGTGGCGGCATCGGTTGACCCACGGGGCCCATAATATATCAGATCGAAGCTGACTCAGAGGGCTACAGTGCGGGCTCTAAAGCCCATCTATAGCGATTTGTCTTTGGGCCCAAAATCCCATGTTTAGGCCCATGGATTTGATAGAGTGGGCTTGGGCAATTGGGCTTCAAATGGATGTTCGTGGCGGCATCGGTTGACCCATGGGGCCCATAATATATCAAATCGAAGCTGACTCAGAGGGCTACAGTGCGGGCTCTAAAGCCCATCTAGAGCGATTTGTCTTTGGGCCCAAAAACCCATGTTTAGGCCCATGGATTTGATAGAGTGGGCTTGGGCACTTGGGCTTCAAATGGACGTTCGTGGTGGCATCGGTTGACCCACGGGGCCCATAATATATCAAATATAAGCTGACTCAGACAGCTATAGTGCGGGCTATAAAGCCCATCTATAACGATTTGTCTTTGGGCCTAAAAAGCCATGTGTAGGCCCATGGATTTGATAGAGTGGGCTTGCGCACTTGGGCTTCAAATGGACGTTCGTGGCGCCTTCGGTTGACCAACGGGGCCCATAATATATCAAATCAAAGCTGACTAAGAGGGCTATAACGGGCCGCTACAAACTGTGTCTGTAGCGGGCCGTCCTCGGGCCCAAATTCCTTTGTTTTGGGGCCCGAAAACCACTATTTCGGCCCATGGATTTGATTGTGGGCTTGCGCACTTGGGCTTCAAATGGACGTTCGTGGCGGCATCGGTTGAACCACGGGGCCCATAATATATCAGATCGAAGCTGACTCAGAGGGCTACAGTGCGGGCTCTAAAGCCCATCTATAGCGATTTGTCTTTGGGCCCAAAATCCCATGTTTAGGCCCATGGATTTGACAGAGTGGGTTTGGGCACTTGGGCTTCAAATGGATGTTCGTGGCGGCATCGGTTGACCCACGGGGCCCATAATATATCAGATCGAAGTTGACTCAGAGGGCTGCAGTACGGGCTCTAAAGCCCATCTATAGCGATTTGTCTTTGGGCCCAAAAACCCATGTTTAGGCCCATGGATTTGATAGAGTGGGCTTGGGCACTTGGGCTTCAAATGGACGTTCGTGGTGGCAACGGTTGACCTACGGGGCCCATAATATATCAAATATAAGCTGACTCAGACGGCTATAGTGCGGGCTATAAAGTCCATCTATAACGATTTGTCTTTGGGCCTAAAAACCCATGTGTAGGCCCATGGATTTGATAGGGTGGGCTTGCACACTTGGGCTTCAAATGGACGTTCGTGGCGGCATCGGTTGACCAACGGGGCCCATAATATATCAAATCGAAGCTGACTCAGAGGGCTATAACGGGCCGCTACAAACTGTGTCTGTAGCGGGCCGTCCTCGGGCCCAAATTCCTTTGTTTTGGGGCCCGAAAACCACTATGTCGGCCCATGGATTTGATTGTGGGCTTGCAGACTTGGGCTTCAAATGGACGTTCGTGGCGGCATCGGTTGACCCACGGGGCCCATAATATATCAGATCGAAGCTGACTCAGAGGGCTACAGTGCGGGCTCTAAAGCCCATCTATAGCGATTTGTCTTTGAGCCCAAAATCCCATGTTTAGGCCCATGGATTTGATAGAGTGGGCTTGGGCAATTGGGCTTCAAATGGATGTTCGTGGCGGCATCGGTTGACCCACGGGGCCCATAATATATCAGATCGAAGTTGACTCAGAGGGCTGCAGTACGGGCTCTAAAGCCCATCTATAGCGATTTGTCTTTGGGCCCAAAAACCCATGTTTAGGCCCATGGATTTGATAGAGTGGGCTTGGGCACTTGGGCTTCAAATGGACGTTCGTGGTGGCATCGGTTGACCCACGGGGCCCATAATATATCAAATATAAGCTTACTCAGACGGCTATAGTGCGGGCTATAAAGCCCATCTATAACGATTTGTCTTTGGGCCTAAAAACCCATGTGTAGGCCCATGGATTTGATAGAGTGGGCTTGCGCACTTGGGCTTCAAATGGACGTTCGTGGCGGCATCGGTTGACCCACGGGGCCCATAATATATCAAATCGAAGCTGACTCAGAGGGCTATAACGGGCCGCTACAAACTACGTCTGTAGCGGGCCGTCCTCGGGCCCAAATTCCTTTGTTTTGGGGCCCAAAAACCACTACGTCGGCCCATGGATTTGATTGTGGGCTTGCGCACTTGGGCTTCAAATGGACGTTCGTGGCGGCATCGATTGACCCACGGGGCCCATAATATATCAGATCGAAGCAGACTCAGAGGGCTACAGTGCGGGCTCTAAAGCCCATCTATAGCGATTTGTCTTTGGGCCCAAAATCCCATGTTTAGGCCCATGGATTTGATAGAGTGGGCTTGGGCAATTGGGCTTCAAATGGATGTTCGTGGCGGCATCGGTTGACCCACGGGGCCCATAATATATTAGATCGAAGCTGACTCAGAGGGCTACAGTACGGGCTCTAAAGCCCATCTATAGCGATTTGTCTTTGGGCCCAAAAACCCATGTTTAGGCCCATGGATTTGATAGAGTGGGCTTGGGCACTTGGGCTTCAAATGGACGTTCGTGGTGGCAACGGTTGACCCACGGGGCCCATAATATATCAAATATAAGCTGACTCAGATGGCTATAGTGCGGCCTATAAAGTCCATCTATAACGATTTGTCTTTGGGCCTAAAAACCCATGTGTAGGCCCATGGATTTGATAGAGTGGGCTTGCGCACTTGGGCTTCAAATGGACGTTCGTGGCGACATCGGTTGACCCACGGGGCCCATAATATATCAAATCGAAGCTGACTCAGAGGGCTATAACGGGTCGCTACAAACTGGGTCTGTAGCGGGCCGTCCTCGGGCCCAAATTCCTTTGTTTTGGGGCCCGAAAACCACTACGTCGGCCCATGGATTTGATTATGGGCTTGCGCACTTGGGCTTCAAATGGACGTTCGTGGCGGCATCGGTTGACCCACGGGGCCCATAATATATCAGATCGAAGCTGACTCAGAGGGCTACAGTGCGGGCTCTAAAGCCCATCTATAGCGATTTGTCTTTGGGCCCAAAATCCCATGTTTAGGCCCATGGATTTGATAGAGTGGGCTTGGGCACATGGGCATCAAATGGATGTTCGTGGCGGCATCGGTTGACCCACGGGGCCCATAGTATATCAGCTCGAAGCTGACTCAGAGGGCTACAGTGCGGGCTCTAAAACCCATCTATAGCGATTTGTCTTTGGGCCCAAAAACCCATGTTTAGGCCCATGGATTTGATAGAGTGGGCTTGGGCACTTAGGCTTCAAATGGACGTTCGTGGTGGCAACGGTTGACCCACGGGGCCCATAATATATCAAATATAAGCTGACTCAGACGGCTATAGTGCGGCCTATAAAGTCCATCTATAACGATTTGTCTTTGGGCCTAAAAACCCATGTGTAGGCCCATGGATTTGATAGAGTGGGCTTGCGCACTTGGGCTTCAAATGGACGTTCGTGGCGGCATCGGTTGACCCACGGGGCCCATAATATATCAAATCGAAGCTGACTCAGAGGGCTATAACAGTCCGCTACAAACTGGGTCTGTAGCGGGCCATCCTCGGGCCCAAATTCCTTTGTTTTGGGGCCCGAAAACCACTATGTCGGCCCATGGATTTGATTGTGGGCTTGCGCACTTGGGCTTCAAATGGACGTTCGTGGCGGCATCGGTTGACCCACGGGGCCCATAATATATCAGATCGAAGCTGACTCAGAGGGCTACAGTGCGGGCTCTAAAGCCCATCTATAGCGATTTGTCTTTGGGCCCAAAATCCCATGTTTAGGCCCATGGATTTGATAGAGTGGGCTTGGGCAATTGGGCTTCAAATGGATGTTCGTGGCGGCATCGGTTGACCCACGGGGCCCATAATATATCAGATCGAAGCTGACTCAGAGGGCTACAGTGCGGGCTCTAAAGCCCATCTAGAGCGATTTGTCTTTGGGCCCAAAAACCCATGTTTAGGCCCATGGATTTGATAGAGTGGGCTTGGGCACTTGGGCTTCAAATGGACGTTCGTGGTGGCATCGGTTGACCCACGGTGCCCATAATATATCAAATATAAGCTGACTCAGACAGCTATAGTGCGGGCTATAAAGCCCATCTATAACGATTTGTCTCTGGGCCTAAAAACCCATGTGTAGGCCCATGGATTTGATAGAGTGGGCTTGCGCACTTGCGCTTCAAATGGACGTTCGTGGCGCCTTCGGTTGACCCACGGGGCCCATAATATATCAAATCGAAGCTGACTCAGAGGGCTATAACGGGCCGCTACAAACTGTGTCTGTAGCGGGCCGTCCTCAGACCCAAATTCCTTTGTTTTGGGGCCCGAAAACCACTATTTCGGCCCATGGATTTGATTGTGGGCTTGCGCACTTGGGCTTCAAATGGACGTTCGTGGCGGCATCGGTTGAACCATGGGGCCCATAATATATTAGATCGAAGCTGACTCAGAGGGCTACAGTGCGGGCTCTAAAGCCCATCTATAGCGATTTGTCTTTGGGCCCAAAATCCCATGTTTAGGCCCATGGATTTGATAGAGTGGGCTTGGGCAATTGGGCTTCAAATGGATGTTCGTGGCGGCATCGGTTGACCCACGGGGCCCATAATATATCAGATCGAAGCTGACTCAGAGGGCTGCAGTGCGGGCTCTAAAGCCCATCTATAGCAATTTGTCTTTGGGCCCAAAAACCCATGTTTAGGCCCATGGATTTGATAGAGTGGGCTTGGGCACTTGGGCTTCAAATGGACGTTCGTGGTGGCAACGGTTGACCTACGGGGCCCATAATATATCAAATATAAGCTAACTCAGACGGCTATAGTGCGCGCTATAAAGTCCATCTATAACGATTTGTCTTTGGGCCTAAAAACCCATGTGTAGGCCCATGGATTTGATAGAGTGGGCTTGCGCACTTGGGCTTCAAATGGACGTTCGTGGCGGCATCGGTTGACCCACGGGGCCCATAATATATCAAATCGAAGCTGACTCAGAGGGCTATAACGGGCCGCTACAAATTGTGTCTGTAGCGGGCCGTCCTCGGGCCCAAATTCCTTTGTTTTGGGGCCCGAAAACCACTATGTCGGCCCATGGATTTGATTGTGGGCTTGCAGACTTGGGCTTCAAATGGACGTTCGTGGCGGCATCGGTTGACCCACGGGGCCCATAATATATCAGATCGAAGCTGACTCAGAGGGCTACAGTGCGGGCTCTAATGCCCATCTATAGCGATTTGTCTTTGGGCCAAAAATCCCATGTTTAGGCCCATGGATTTGATAGAGTGGGCTTGGGCAATTGGCCTTCAAATGGATGTTCGTGGCGGCATCGGTTGACCCACGGGGCCCATAATATATCAGATCGAAGCTGACTCAGAGGGCTACAGTACGGGCTCTAAAGCCCATCTATAGCGATTTGTCTTTGGGCCCAAAAACCCATGTTTAGGACCATGGATTTGATAGAGTGGGCTTGGCCACTTGGGTTTCAAATGGACGTTCGTGGTGGCATCGGTTGACCCACGGGGCCCATAATATATCAAATATAAGCTGACTCAGACGGCTATAGTGCGGGCTATAAAGCCCATCTATAACGATTTGTCTTTGGGCCTAAAAACCCATGTGTAGGCCCATGGATTTGATAGAGTGGGCTTGCGCACTTGGGCTTCAAATGGACGTTCGTGGCGGCATCGGTTGACCCACGGGGCCCATAATATATCATATCGAAGCTGACTCAGAGGGCTATAACAGGCCGCTACAAACTATGTCTGTAGCGGGCCGTCCTCGGGCCCAAATACTTTGTTTTGGGGCCCGAAAACCACTATTTCGGCCCATGGATTTGATTGTGGGCTTGCGCACTTGGGCTTCAAATGGACGTTCGTGGCGGCATCGGTTGAACCACGGGGCCCATAATATATCAGATCGAAGCTGACTCAGAGGGCTACAGTGTGGGCTCTAAAGCCCATCTATAGCGATTTGTCTTTGGGCCCAAAAACCCATGTTTAGGCCCATGGATTTGATAGAGTGGGCTTGGGCACTTGGGCTTCAAATGGAATTTCGTGGTGGCATCGGTTGACCCACGGGGCCCATAATATATCAAATATAAGCTGACTCAGACGGCTATAGTGCGGGCTATAAAGCCCATCTATAACGATTTGTCTTTGGGCCTAAAAACCCATGTGTAGGCCCATGGATTTGATAGAGTGGGCTTGCGCACTTGGGCTTCAAATGGACGTTCGTGGTGCCTTCGGTTGACCCACGGGGCCCATAATATATCGAATCGAAGCTGACTCAGAGGGCTATAATGGACCGCTACAAACTGGGTCTGTAGCGGGCCGTCCTCGGGCCCAAATTCCTTTGTTTTGGGGCCCGAAAACCACTATGTCGGCCCATGGATTTGATTGTGGGCTTGCGCACTTGGGCTTCAAATGGACGTTCGTGGCGGGCATCGGTTGACCCACGGGGCCCATAATATATCAGATCGAAGCTGACTCAGAGGGCTACAGTGCGGGCTCTAAAGCCCATCTATAGCGATTTGTCTTTGGGCCCAAAATCCCATGTTTAGGCCCATGGATTTGATAGAGTGGGCTTGGGCACTTGGGCTTCAAATGGATGTTCGTGGCGGCATCGGTTGACCCACGGGGCCCATAATATATCAGATCGAAGCTGACTCAGAGGGCTACAGTGCAGGCTCTAAAGCCCATCTATAGCGATTTGTCTTTGGGCCCAAAAACCCATGTTTAGGCCCATGGATTTGATAGAGTGGGCTTGGGCACTTGGGCTTCAAATGGACGTTCGTGGTGGCAACGGTTGACCCACGGGGCCCATAATATATCAAATATAAGCTGACTCAGACGGCTATAGTGCGGCCTATAAAGTCCATCTATAACGATTTGTCTTTGGGCCTAAAAACCCATGTGTAGGCCCATGGATTTGATAGAGTGGGCTTGCGCACTTGGGCTTCAAATGGACGTTCGTGGCGGCATCGGTTGACCCACGGGGCCCATAATATATCAAATCGAAGCTGACTCAGAGGGCTATAATGGGCCGCTACAAACTGGGTCTGTAGCGGGCCGTCCTCGGGCCCAAATTCCTTTGTTTTGGGGCCCGAAAACCACTATGTCGGCCCATGGATTTGATTGTGGGCTTGCGCACTTGGGCTTCAAATGGACGTTCGTGGCGGCATCGGTTGACCCACGGGGCCCATAATATATTAGATCGAAGCTGAGGGCTACAGTGCGGGCTCTAAAGCCCATCTATAGCGATTTGTCTTTGGGCCCAAAATCCCATATTTAGGCCCATGGATTTGATAGAGTGGGCTTGGGCAATTGGGCTTCAAATGGATGTTCGTGGCGGCATCGGTTGACCCACAGGGCCCATAATATATCAGATCGAAGCTGACTCAGAGGGCTATAACGGGCCGCTACAAACTACGTTTTTAGCGGGCCGTCCTCGGGCCCAAATTCCTTTGTTTTGGGGCGCGAAAACCACTATTTTGGCCCATGGATTTGATTGTGGGCTTGCGCACTTGGGCTTCAAATGGACGTTCGTGGCGGCATCGGTTGACCCACGGGGCCCATAATATATCAGATCGAAGCTGACTCAGAGGGCTACAGTGCGGGCTCTAAAGCCCATCTAGAGCGATTTGTCTTTGGGCCCAAAAACCCATGTTTAGGCCCATGGATTTGATAGAGTGGGCTTGGGCACTTGGGCTTCAAATGGACGTTCGTGGTGGCATCGGTTGACCCACGGGGCCCATAATATATCAAATATAAGCTGACTCAGACGGCTATAGTGCGGGCTATAAAGCCCATCTATAACGATTTGTCTTTGGGCCTAAAAACCCATGTGTAGGCCCATGGATTTGATAGAGTGGGCTTGCGCACTTGGGCTTCAAATGGACGTTCGTGGTGCCTTCGGTTGACCCACGGGGCCCATAATATATCAAATCGAAGCTGACTCAGAGGGCTATAATGGGCCGCTACAAACTGGGTCCTGTAGCGGGCCGTCCTCGGGCCCAAATTCCTTTGTTTTGGGGCCCGAAAACCACTATGTCGGCCCATGGATTTGATTGTGGGCTTGCGCACTTGGGCTTCAAATGGACGTTCGTGGCGGCATCGGTTGACTCACGGGGCCCATAATATATCAGATCGAAGCTGAGGGCTACAGTGCGGGCTCTAAAGCCCATCTATAGCGATTTGTCTTTGGGCCCAAAATCCCATGTTTAGGCCCATGGATTTGATAGAGTGGGCTTGGGCAATTGGGCTTCAAATGGATGTTCGTGGCGGCATCGGTTGACCCACAGGGCCCATAATATATCAGATCGAAGCTGACTCAGAGGGCTACAGTGCGGGCTCTAAAGCCCATCTAGAGCGATTTGTCTTTGGGCCCAAAAACCCATGTTTAGGCCCATGGATTTGATAGAGTGGGCTTGGGCACTTGGGCTTCAAATGGACGTTCGTGGTGGCATCGGTTGACCCACGGGGCCCATAATATATCAAATATAAGCTGACTCAGACAGCTATAGTGCAGGCTATAAAGCCCATCTATAACGATTTGTCTTTGGGCCTAAAAACCCATGTGTAGGCCCATGGATTTGATAGTGTGGGCTTGCGCACTTGGGCTTCAAATGGACGTTCGTGGCGCCTTCGGTTGACCCACGGGGCCCATAATATATCAAATCGAAGCTGACTCAGAGGGCTATAATGGGCCGCTACAAACTCTGTCTGTAGCAGGCCGTCCTCGGGCCCAAATTCCTTTGTTTTGGGGCCCGAAAACCACTATTTCGGCCCATGGATTTGATTGTGGGCTTGCGCACTTGGGCTTCAAATGGACGTTCGTGGCGGCATCGGTTGAACCATGGGGCCCATAATATATCAGATCGAAGCTGACTCAGAGGGCTACAGTGCGGGCTCTAAAGCCCATCTATAGCGATTTGTCTTTGGGCCCAAAATCCCATGTTTAGGCCCATGGATTTGATAGAGTGGGCTTGGGCACTTGGGCTTCAAATGGATGTTCGTGGCGGCATCGGTTGACCCACGGGGCCCATAATATATCAGATCGAAGCTGACTCAGAGGGCTACAGTGCGGGCTCTAAAGCCCATCTATAGCGATTTGTCTTTGGGCCCAAAAACCCATGTTTAGGCCCATGGATTTGATAGAGTGGGCTTGGGCACTTGGGCTTCAAATGGACGTTCGTGGTGGCAACGGTTGACCCACGGGGCCCATAATATATCAAATATAAGCTGACTCAGACGGCTATAGTGCGGCCTATAAAGTCCATCTATAACGATTTGTCTTTGGGCCTAAAAACCCATGTGTAGGCCCATGGATTTGATAGAGTGGGCTTGCGCACTTGGGCTTCAAATGGACGTTCGTGGCGGCATCGGTTGACCCACGGGGCCCATAATATATCAAATCAAAGCTGACTCAGAGGGCTATAACGGACCGCTACAAACTGGGTCTGTAGCGGGCCGTCCTCGGGCCCAAATTCCTTTGTTTTGGGGCCTGAAAACCACTATGTCGGCCCATGGATTTGATTGTGGGCTTGCGCACTTGGGCTTCAAATGGACGTTCGTGGCGGCATCGGTTGACCCACGGGGCCTATAATATATCAGATCGAAGCTGACTCAGAGGGCTACAGTGCGGGCTCTAAAGCCCATCTATAGCGATTTGTCTTTTGGCCCAAAATCCCATGTTTAGGCCCATGGATTTGATAGAGTGGGCTTGGGCAATTGGGCTTCAAATGGATGTTCGTGGCGGCATCGGTTGACCCACGGGGCCCATAATATATCAGATCGAAGCTGACTCAGAGGGCTACAGTGCGGGCTCTAAAGCCCATCTATAGCGATTTGTCTTTGGGCCCAAAAACCCATGTTTAGGCCCATGGATTTGATAGAGTGGGCTTGGGCACTTGGGCTTCAAATGGACGTTCGTGGTGGCATCGGTTGACCCACGGGGCCCATAATATATCAAATATAAGCTGACTCAGACGGCTATAGTGCGGGCTATAAAGCCCATCTATAACGATTTGTCTTTGGGCCTAAAAACCCATGTGTAGGCCCATGGATTTGATAGAGTGGGCTTGCGCACTTGGGCTTCAAATGGACGTTCGTGGCGCCTTCGGTTGACCCACGGGGCCCATAATATATCAAATCGAAGCCGACTCAGAGGGCTATAACGGGCCGCTACAAACTGTGTCTGTAGTGGGCCGTCCTCGGGCCCAAATTCCTTTGTTTTGGGGCCCGAAAACCACTATTTCGGCCCATGGATTTGATTGTGGGCTTGCGCACTTGGGCTTCAAATGGACGTTCGTGGCGGCATCGGTTGAACCACGGGGCCCATGATATATCAGATCGAAGCTGACTCAGAGGGCTACAGAGCGGGCTCTAAAGCCCATCTATAGCGATTTGTCTTTGGGCCCAAAATCCCATGTTTAGGCCCATGGATTTGATAGAGTGGGCTTGGGCACTTGGGCTTCAAATGGATGTTCATGACGGCATCGGTTGACCCACGGGGCCCATAATATATCAGATCGAAGCTGACTCAGAGGGCTGCAGTGCGGGGTCTAAAGCCCATCTATAGCGATTTGTCTTTAGGCCCAAAAACCCATGTTTAGGCCCATGGATTTGATAGAGTGGGCTTGGGCACTTGGGCTTCAAATGGACGTTCGTGGTGGCAACGGTTGACCTACGGGGCCCATAATATATCAAATATAAGCTGACTCAGACGGCTATAGTGCGGGCTATAAAGTCCATCTATAACGATTTGTCTTTTGGCCTAAAAACCCATGTGTAGGCCCATGGATTTGATAGAGTAGGCTTGCGCACTTGGGCTTCAAATGGACGTTCGTGGCGCCATCGGTTGACCCACGGGGCCCATAATATATCAAATCGAAGCTGACTCAGAGGGCTATAACGGGCCGCTACAAACTGGGTCTGTAGCGGGCCGTCCTCGGGCCCAAATTCCTTTGTTTTGGGGCCCGAAAACCACTATGTTGGCCCATGGATTTGATTGTGGGCTTGCGCACTTGGGCTTCAAATGGACGTTCGTGGCGGCATCGGTTGACCCGCGGGGCCCATAATATATCAGATCGAAGCTGACTCAGAGGGCTACAGTGCGGGCTCTAAAGCCCATCTATAGCGATTTGTCTTTGGGCCCAAAATCCCATGTTTAGGCCCATGGATTTGATAGAGTGGGCTTGGGCAATTGGGCTTCAAATGGATGTTCGTGGCGGCATCGGTTGACCCACGGGGCCCATAATATATCTGATCGAAGCTGACTCAGAGGGCTACAGTGCGGGCTCTAAAGCCCATCTAGAGCGATTTGTCTTTGGGCCCAAAAACCCATGTTTAGGCCCATGGATTTGATAGAGTGGGCTTGGGCACTTGGGCTTCAAATGGATGTTCGTGGCGGCATCGGTTGACCCACGGGGCCCATAATATATCAAATCGAAGCTGACTCAGAGGGCTATAACGGGCCGCTACAAACTGCGTCTGTAGCAGGCCGTCGTGGCGGCATCGGTTGACCCACGGGGCCCATAATATATCAGATCGAAGCTGACTCAGAGGGCTACAGTGCGGGCTCTAAAGCCCATCTATAACGATTTGTCTTTGGGCCCAAAAACCCATGTTTAGGCCCATGGATTTGATAGAGTGGGCTTGGGCACTTGGGCTTCAAATGGACGTTCGTGGTGGCAACGGTTGACCCACGGGGCCCATAATATATGAAATATAAGCTGACTCAGACGGCTATAGTGCGGCCTATAAAGTCCATCTATAACGATTTGTCTTTGGGCCTAAAAACCCATGTGTAGGCCCATGGATTTGATAGAGTGGGCTTGCGCACTTGGGCTTCAAATGGACGTTCGTGGCGGCATCGGTTGACCCACGGGGCCCATAATATATCAAATCGAAGCTGACTCAGAGGGCTATAACGGGCCGCTACAAACTGGGTCTGTAGCGGGCCGTCCTCGGGCCCAAATTCCTTTGTTTTGGGGCCCGAAAACCACTATGTCGGCCCATGGATTTGATTGTGGGCTTGCGCACTTGGGCTTCAAATGGACGTTCGTGGCGGCATCGGTTGACCCGCGGGGCCCAGAATATATCAGATCGAAGCTGACTCAGAGGGCTACAGTGCGGGCTCTAAAGCCCATCTATAGCGATTTGTCTTTGGGCCCAAAATCCCATGTTTAGGCCCATGGATTTGATAGAGTGGGCTTGGGCAATTGGGCTTCAAATGGATGTTCGTGGCGCCATCGGTTGACCCACGGGGCCCATAATATATCTGATCGAAGCTGACTCAGAGGGCTACAGTGCGGGCTCTAAAGCCCATCTAGAGCGATTTGTCTTTGGGCCCAAAAACCCATGTTTAGGCCCATGGATTTGATAGAGTGGGCTTGGGCACTTGGGCTTCAAATGGATGTTCGTGGCGGCATCGGTTGACCCACGGGGCCCATAATATATCAGATCGAAGCTGACTCAGAGGGCTGCAGTGCGGGCTCTAAAGCCCATCTATAGCGATTTGTCTTTGGGCCCAAAAACCCATGTTTAGGCCCATGGATTTGATAGAGTGGGCTTGGGCACTTGGGCTTCAAATGGACGTTCGTGGTGGCAACGGTTGACCTACGGGGCCCATAATATATCAAATATAAGCTGACTCAGACGGCTATAGTGCGGGCTATAAAGTCCATCTATAACGATTTGTCTTTGGGCCTAAAAACCCATGTGTAGGCCCATTGATTTGATAGAGTGGGCTTGCGCACTTGGGCTTCAAATGGACGTTCGTGGCGGCATCGGTTGACCCACGGGGCCCATAATATATCAAATCGAAGCTAACTCAGAGGGCTATAACGGGCCGCTACAAACTGTGTCTGTAGCGTGCCGTCCTCGGGCCCAAATTCCTTTGTTTTGGGGCCCAAAAACCAGTATGTCGGCCCATGGATTTGATTGTGGGCTTGCAGACTTGGGCTTCAAATGGACGTTCGTGGCGGCATCGGTTGACCCACGGGGCCCATAATATATCAGATCGAAGCTGACTTAGAGGGCTACAGTGCGGGCTCTAAAGCCCATCTATAGCGATTTGTCTTTGGGCCCAAAATCCCATGTTTAGGCCCTTGGATTTGATAGAGTGGGCTTGGGCAATTGGGCTTCAAATGGATGTTCGTGGCGGCATCGGTTGACCCACGGGGCCCATAATATATTAGATCGAAGCTGACTCAGAGGGCTACAGTGCGGGCTCTAAAGCCCATCTATAGCGATTTGTCTTTGGGCCCAAAAACCCATGTTTAGGCCCATGGATTTGATAGAGTGGGCTTGGCCACTTGGGTTTCAAATGGACGTTCGTGGTGGCATCGGTTGACCCACGGGGCCCATAATATATCAAATATAAGCTGACTCAGACGGCTATAGTGCGGGCTATAAAGCCCATCTATAACGATTTGTCTTTGGGCCTAAAAACCCATGTGTAGGCCCATGGATTTGATAGAGTGGGCTTGCGCACTTGGGCTTCAAATGGACGTTCGTGGCGGCATCGGTTGACCCACGGGGTCCATAATATATCAAATCGAGCTGACTCAGAGGGCTATGATGGGCCGCTACAAACTGCGTCTGTAGCAGGCCGTCCTCGGGCCCAAATTCCTTTGTTTTGGGGCCCGAAAACCACTATTTCGGCCCATGGATTTGATTGTGGGCTTGCGTACTTGGGCTTCAAATGGACGTTCGTGGCGGCATCGGTTGACTCACGGGGCCCATAATATATCAGATCGAAGCTGAATCAGAGGGCTACAGTGCGGGCTCTAAAGCCCATCTATAGCGATTTGTCTTTGGGCCCAAAATCCCATGTTTAGGCCCATGGATTTGATAGAGTGGGCTTGGGCACTTGGGCTTCAAATGGATGTTCGTGGCGGCATCGGTTGACCCACGGGGCCCATAATATATCAGATCGAAGCTGACTCATAGGGCTACAGTACGGGCTCTAAAGCCCATCTATAGCGATTTGTCTTTGGGCTCAAAAACCCATGTTTAGGCCCATGGATTTGATAGAGTGGGCTTGGGCACTTGGGCTTCAAATGGACGTTCGTGGTGGCATCGGTTGACCCACGGGGCCCATAATATATCAAATATAAGCTGACTCAGACGGCTATAGTGCGGGCTATAAAGCCCATCTATAACGATTTGTCTTTGGGCCTAAAAACCCATGTGTAGGCCCATGGATTTGATAGAGTGGGCTTGCGCACTTGGGCTTCAAATGGACGTTCGTGGCGCCTTCGGTTGACCCACGGGGCCCATAATATATCAAATCGAAGCTGACTCAAAGGGCTATAACGGGCCGCTACAAACTGTGTCTGTAGCGGGCCGTCCTCGGGCCCAAATTCCTTTGTTTTGGGGCCCGAAAACCACTATTTCGGCCCATGGATTTGATTGTGGGCTTGCGCACTTGGGCTTCAAATGGACGTTCATGGCGGCATCAGTTGAACCACGGGGCCTATAATATATCAGATCGAAGCTGACTCAAAGGGATACAGTGCGGGCTCTAAAGCCCATCTATAGCGATTTGTCTTTGGGCCCAAAATCCCATGTTTAGGCCCACGGATTTGATAGAGTGGGCTTGGGCACTTGGGCTTCAAATGGATGTTCGTGGCGGCATCGGTTGACCACGGGGCCCATAATATATCAGATCGAAGCTGACTCAGAGGGCTACAGTGCGGGCTCTAAAGCCCATCTATAGCGATTTGTCTTTGGGCCCAAAAACCCATGTTTAGGCCCATGGATTTGATAGAGTGGGCTTGGGCACTTGGGCTTCAAATGGACGTTCGTGGCGGCATCGGTTAACCCACGGGGCCCATAATATATCAAATCGAAGCTGACTCAGAGGGCTACTGTACGGGCTATAAATCCCATCTTTAGCGATTTGTCTTTAGGCCCAAAAACCCATGTTTAGGCCCATGGATTTGATAGAGTGGGCTTGGGCACATGGGCTTCAAATGGACATTCGTGCCGGCATCGGTTGACCCACGGGGCCCATAATATTTCAAAGCAAAGCTGACTCAGAGGGCTACAGTTCGGGCTATAAAGCCCATCTATAGTGATTTGTCTTTGGGTCCAAAAAGCCATGTTTAGGCCCATGGATTTGATAGAGTGGGCTTGCGCACCTGGGCTTCAAATGGACGTTCGTGGTGGTATCAGTTGACCCACGGGGCCCATAATCTATCAAATCGAAGCTGACTTCGTCTATAGTGGTTTATCATCGGGCCCAAAAACCCTTGTTTTTAGGCCTAAAAACCCATGTTTAAGCCCATGGATTTGATAGAGTGGGCTTGTGCACTTGGGCTTCAAATGGCCGTTCGTGCATGCATCGGTTGACCCACGGGGCCCATAATATAACAGATCGAAGTTGACTCAGAGGGATACAGTACGGGCTATAAAGCCCATCTATATCAATTTGTCTTTGGGCCCAAAAACCCATGTTTTGGCCCATGGATATGATAGAGTGGGCATGCGCACCTGGGCTTCACATGGACGTTCGTGGCGGCATCGGTTGACTCACGGGGCCCATAATATATCAAATTGAAGTTGACTCAGAGGGGCATAATCGGCGCTATATACTTCGTCGATAGTCGTTTATCTTCGGGCCCAAAAACCCTTGTTTTTGGGCCCAAAAACCTATGTTTAAGCCCATGGATTTGATTGTGGGCTTGCGCACTTGGGCTTCAAATTGACGTTCGTGGCGGCATCGGTTGACCCACGGGGCCCATAATATATCAGATCGAAGTTGACTCAGAGGGCTACAGTTTGGCCTATAAAACCCATCTATAGCGACTTGTCTTTGGCCCAAAAACCCATGTTTAGGCCCTTGGATTTGATAGAGTGGGCTTAGGCACTTGGACTTCAAATGGTCGTTCGTGCCGGCATCGGTTGATCCATGGGGCCCATAATATATCAAAGCGAAGCTGACTCAGAGGGCTATAGTGTGGGCTATAAAGCCCATTTATAACGATTTGTCTTTGGGCCCAAAAACCCATGTTTAGGCCCATGGATTTGATAGAGTGGGCTTGGGCACATGGGCTTTAAATGGACGTTCATAGCGACATCGATTGACCCATGGGGCCCATAATATATCAAATCGAAGCTAACTTAGTGGGCTACAGTGCGGGCTATAAAGCCCAACTATAACGATTTATCTTTGGGCCCAAAAACCAATGTTTAGGGCCATGGATTTGATATAGTGGGCTTGTGCACTTGGGCTTCAATGGACGTTCGTGGCGGCATCGGTTGACCCACGGGGCCCATAATATATCAGATCGAAGCTGACTCAGAGGGCTACAGTACGAGCTATAAAGCCCATCTATAGCGATTTGTCTTTGGGCCCGAAAAGCCATGTTTAGGCCCATGGATTTGATAGAGTGGGCTTGCGCACCTGGGCTTCAAATGGACGTTCGTGGCGGCATCGGTTGACACACTTGGCCCATAATATATCAAATCGAAGCCGACTCAGAGGGCTATAATGGGTGATATATATTTCATCTATAGCGGTTTATGTTCGGGCCCCAAAAACCCTTGTTTTTGGGCCCAAAAACCGATGTGTAAGCCCATGGATTTGTTTGTGGGCTTGCGCACTTGGGCTTCAAATGGACGTTCGTGCCGGCATCGGTTGACCCACGGGGCCCATAATATATCATATCGAAGCTGACACAGAGGGATACAGTACGGGCTATAAAGCCCATCAATAGCGATTTGTCTTTGGGCCCAAAAACCCATGTTTAGGCCCATGGATTTGATAGAGTGGGCTTTGGCACTTGGGCTTCAAATAGACGTTCGTGGCGGCATCGGTTGACCCACGGGGCCCATAAAATATCAGATCGAAGCTAACTCAGAGGGCTACTATACGGGCTATAAAGCCCATCCATAGCGATTTATCTTTGGGCCCAAAAACCCATATTTAGGCCCATGGATTTGATAGAGTGGGCTTTGGCACTTGGACTTCAAATGGTCGTTTGTGCCGGCATCGGTTGACCCACGGGGCCCATAATATATTTGATCAAAGTTAACTCAGAGGGCTACAGTACAGGCTATAAAGCCCATCTATAGCGATTTGTCTTTGGGCCCAAAAACCCATGTTTAGGTGCATGGATTTGATAGAGTGGGCATGCGCACCTGGGGTTCACATGGACGTTCGTGGCGGCATCGGTTGACCCACGGGGCCCATAATATATGAAATCGAAGCTGACTCAGAGGGCTATAATGGGCGCTATATACTTTGTCGATACCGATTTATCTTCGGGCCCAAAAACCCTTGTTTTTGGTCCCAAAAACCTATGTTTAGGCCCATGGATTTGATTGTGGGCTTGCGCACTTGGGCTTCAAATTGACGTTCGTGGCGGCATCGGTTGACCCACGGGGCCCATAATATATCAGATCGAATCTGACTCAGAGGGCTACAGTGTGGACTATAAAACCCATATATAGCGATTTGTCTTTGGGCCCAAAAACCCATGTTTAGGCCCTTGGATTTGATAGAGTGGGCTTTGGCACTTGGACTTCAAATGGTCGTTCATGCCGGCATCGGTTGACCCACGAAGCCCATAATATATTAGACCGAAGCTGACTGAGAGGGTTACAGTACGGGCTATAAAGCCCATCTATATCGATTGTCTCTGGGCCCAAAAACCCATGTTTAGGCCCATGGATTTGATAGAGTGGGCATTGGCACTTGGACTTCAAATGGTTGTTCGTGCCGGCATCGGTTGACCCACGGGGCCCATAGTATATCAGATCGAAGTTGATTCAGAGGGCTATAGTGCGGGCTATAAAGCCCATCTATGGCGATTTGCCTTTGGGCCCTAAAAGCCATGTTTAGGCCCATGGATTTGATAGAGTGGGCTTGCGCACCTGCGCTTCAAATGGACGTTCGTGGCGGCATCGGTTGACCCATGGGGCCCATAAGATATCAGATCGAAGCTGACATCGAGGGCTACAGTACGGGCTATAAAGCCCATCTATAGCGATTTTTCTTTGGGCCCAAAAACCCACGTTTAGGCCCATGGATTTGATAGAGTGGGCTTTGGCACTTGGACATCAAATAGACGTTCGTGCCGGCATCGGTTGACCCACGGGGCCCATAACATATCAGATCAAAGTTAACTCAGAGGGCTACAGTACAGGCTATAAAGCCCATCTATAGCGATTTGTCTTTGGGCCCAAAAACCCATGTTTAGGCCCATGGATTTGATAGAGTGGGCTTGTGCACCTGGACTTCAAATGGATGTTCGTGGCGGCATCGATTGACCCACGGTGCCCATAATATATCAGATTAAAGCTGACTCAGAGGGCTACAGTGTGGGCTATAAAGCCCATCTATAGCGATTTGTCTTTGGGCCCAAAAACCCATGTTTAGGCCCATGGATTTGATAGAGTGGGCTTGGGCACATAGGCTTCAAATGGAAGTTCGTGGCGGCATCGATTGACCCACGAGGCCCATAATATATCAAATCTAAGCTGACTCAGAGGGCTATAGTGTGGGCTATAAAGCGCATCTATAGTGATTTGTCTTTGGTCCCAAAAACCCATGTTTAGGCCCTTGGATTTGATAGAGTGGGCTTGGGTACATGGGCTTTAAATGGACGTTCTTGGCGGCATCGATTGACCCACGGGGCCCATAATATATTAAATCGAAGCTGACACAGTGGGCTACAGTGCGGGCTATAAAGCCGAACTATAGCGATTTATCTTTGGGCCCAAAAACCAATGTTTTGGGCCATGGATTTGATAGAGTGGGCTTGTGCACTTGGGCTTCAATGGATGTTCGTGGCGGCATCGGTTGACCGACGGGGCGCATAATATATCAGATCGAAGCTGACTCAGAGGGCTACAGTTCGGGCTATAAAGCCCATTTATAGCGATTTGTCTTTGGGCCCAAAAACCCATGTTTAGGCCCATGCATTTGATAAAGTGGGCTTTGGCACTTGGACTTCAAATGGTCGTTCGTGCCGGCATCGGTTGACCCACGGGGCCCATTATATATCAGATCGAAGTTGACTAAGAGGGCTATAGTACGGGCTATAAAGCCCATCTATAGCGATTTGTCTTTGGGCCCAAAAAGCCATTTTTAGGACCATGGATTTGATAGAGTGGGCTTGCGCACCTGGGCTTCAAATGGACGTTCGTGGCGGCATCGGTTGACACACGGGGCCCATAATATTTGAAATCGAAGCTGACTCAGAGCGCTATAATGGGTGACATATATTTCATCGATAGCGGTTTATCTTCGGGCCCAAAAACCCTTGTTTTTGGGCCCAAAAACCAATGTTTAAGCCCATGGATTTGATTGTGGGCTTGCGCACTTGGGCTTCAAATGGTCGTTCGTGCCGACATCGGTTGACCCACGGGGCCCATAATATATCAGATCGAAGATGACACAGAGCGCTACAGTACGGGCTATAAAGCCCATCTATAGCGAATTGTCTTCGGGCCCAAAAATGCATGTTTAGGCCCATGGATTTGATAGAGAGGGCTTGTGCACTTGGGCTTCAATGGACGTTCGTGGCGGCATCGGTTGACCCACAGGGCCCATAATATATCAGATCGAAGCTGACTCAGAGGACTACAGTTCGGGCTATAAAGCCCATCTTTAGCGATTTGTCTTTGGGCCCAAAAACCCATGTTTAGGCCCATGGATTTGATAAAGTGGGCTTTGGCACTTGGACTTCAAATGGTCGTTCATGCCGGTATCGGTTGACCCACGGGGCCCATAATCTATCAGATCGAAGTTGACTCAGAGGGCTACAGTACGAGCTATAAAGCCCATCTATAGCGATTTGTCTTTGGGCCCAAAAAGCCATGTTTAGGCCTATGGATTTGATAGAGTGGGCTTGCGCACCTGGGCTTCAAATGGACGTTCGTGGCGGCATCGGTTGACACACTTGGCCCATAATATATCAAATCGAAGCTGACTCAGAGGGCTATAATGGGTGATATATATTTCATCTATAGCCATTTATGTTCGGGCCCAAAAACCCTTGTTTTTGGGCCCAAAAACCAATGTGTAAGCCCATGGATTTGATTGTGGGCTTGCGCACTTGGGCTTCAAATGGACGTTCGTGCCGGCATCGGTTGACCCACGGGGCCCATAATATATCAGATCGAAGCTGACACAGAGGGATACAGTACAGGCTATAAAGCCCATCTATAGCGATTTGTCTTTGGACCCAAAAACCCATGTTTAGGCCCATGGATTTGGTAGAGTGGGCTTTGGCACTTGGGCTTCAAATAGATGTTCGTGGCGGTATCGGTTGACCCACGGGGCCCATAATATATCAGATCGAAGCTGACTCAGAGGGCTACTGTACGGGCTATAAAGCCCATATATAGCGATTTATCTTTGGGCCCAAAAACCCATGTTTAGGCCCATGGATTTGATAGAGTGGGATTTGGCACTTGGACTTCAAATGGTCGTTTGTGCCGGCATCGGTTGACCCATGGGTCCCATAATATATTAGATCGAAGTTAACTCAGAGGGCTATAGTACGGGCTATAAAGCCCATCTATAGCGATTTGTCTTTAGGCCCAAAAACCCATGTTTAGGCCCATGGATTTGATAGAGTGGGCATGCGCACCTGGGCTTCACATGGACGTTCGTGGCGGCATCGGTTGACCCACGGGGCCCATAATATATGAAATTGAAGCTGACTCAGAGGGCTATAATGGGCGCTATATACTTCGTCGATATCGGTTTATCTTCGGGCCCAAAAACCTTTGTTTTTGGTCCCAAAAACCTTTATTTTTGGTCCCAAAAACCTATGTTTAGGCCCATGGATTTGATTGTGGGCTTGCGCACTTGGGCTTCAAATTGACGTTCGTGGCAGCATCGGTTGACCCACGGAGCCCATAACATATCAGATCGAAGCTAACTCAGAGGGCTACAGTGCGGACAATAAAACCCATCTATAGCGATTTGTCTTTGGGCCCAAAAACCCATGTTTAGGCCCTTGGATTTGATAGAGTGGGCTTTGGCACTTGGACTTCAAATGGTCGTTCATGCCGGCATCGGTTGACCCACGGGGCCCATAATATATCAGACCGAAGTTGACTGAGAGGGTTACAGTACGGGCTATAAAGCCTATCTATATCGTTTGTCTTTAGGCCCAAAAACCCATGTTTAGGCCCATGGATTTGATAGAGTGGGCTTGGGCACATGGGCTTCAAATGGACGTTCGTGGCGGCATCGGTTGACCCACGGGGCCCATAATATATCAAAGCGAAGCTAACTTAGAGGGCTATAGTGTGGGCTATAAACCGCATCTATAGCGATTTGTCTTTGGTCCCAAAAACCCATGTTTAGGCCCATGGATTTGATAGAGTGGGCTTGGGCACATGGGCTTTAAATGGACGTTAATGGCGGCATCGATTGACCCACGGGGCCCATAATATATCAAATTGAAGCTGACTCAATGGGCTACAGTGCGGGCTATAGAGCCCAACTATAGCGATTTATCTTTGGGCCCAAAAAACAATGTTTAGGGCCATGGATTTGATAGAGTGGGCTTGTGCACTTGTGCTTCAATGGACGTTCGGGGCGGCATCGGTTGACCCACGGGGCCCATAATATATCAGATCGAAGCTGACTCAGAGGGCTATAGTTCGGGCTATAAAGCCCATCTATAACGATTTGTCTTTGGGCCCAAAAACTCATGTTTAGGCCCATGGATTTGATAAAGTGGGCTTTGGCACTTGGACTTCAAATGGTCGTTCGTGCCGGCATCGGTTGACCTACGGGGCCCATAATATATCAGATCGAAGTTGACTCAGAGGGCTACAGTACGGGCTATAAAGCCCATCTATAGCGATTTGTCTTTGGGCCCAAAAAGCTATTTTTAGGCCCACGGATTTGATAGAGTGGGCTTGCGCACCTGGGCTTCAAATGGACGTTCGTGGCGGCATCGGTTGACGCACGGAGGCCATAATATTTGAAATCGAAGCTGACTCAGAGGGCTATAATAGGTGACATATATTTCATCTATAGCGGTTTATCTTCGGGCCCAAAAACCATGGATTTGATTGTGGGCCTGCGCACTTGGGCTTCAAATGGTCGTTCGTGCCGGCATCGGTTGACCCACGGGGCCCATAATATATCAGATCGAAGCTGACACAGAGGGCTACAGTACGGGCTATAAAGCCCATCTATAGCGAATTGTCTTTGGGCCCAAAAACCCATGTTTAGGCCTATGGATTTGATAGAGTGGGCTTGTGCACTTAGGCTTCAATGGACGTTCGTGGCGGCATCGGTTGACCCACAGGGCCCATAATATATCAGATCGAAGCTGACTCAGAGGGCTACAGTTCGGGCTATAAAGCCCATCAATAGCGATTTGTCTTTGGGCCCAAAAACCCATGTTTAGGCCCATGGATTTGATAGAGTGGGCTTTGGCACTTGGACTTCAAATGGTCGTTCGTGCCGGCATCGGTTGACCCACGGGGCCCATAATCTATCAGATCGAAGTTGACTCAGAGGGCTACAGTACGAGCTATAAAGCCCATCTATAGTGATTTGTCTTTGGGCCCAAAAAGCCATGTTTAGGCCCATGGATTTGATAGAGTGGGCTTGCGCACCTGGGCTTCAAATGGACGTTCGTGGTGGCATCGGTTGACACACTTGGCCCATAATATATCAAATCGAAGCTGACTCAGAGGGCTATAATGGGTGATATATATTTCATCTATAGCGGTTTTTGTTCGGGCCCAAAAACCCTTGTTTTTGGGCCCAAAAACCAATGTGTAAGCCCATGGATTTGATTGTGGGCTTGCGCACTTGGGCTTCAAATGGACGTTCGTGCCGGCATCGGTTGACCCATGGGGCCGATAATATATCAGATCGAAGCTGACACAGAGGGATATAGTACGGGCTATAAAGCCCATCTATAGCGATTTGTCTTTGGGCCCAAAAACCCATGTTTAGGCCCATGGATTTGATAGAGTGGGCTTGCGCACCTGGGCTTCAAATGGACGTTCGTGGTGGCATCGGTTGACACACTTGGCCCATAATATATCAAATCGAAGCTGACTCAGAGGGCTATAATGGGTGATATATATTTCATCTATAGCGATTTTTATTCGGGCCCAAAAACCCTTGTTTTTGGGCCCAAAAACCAATGTGTAAGCCCATGGATTTGATTGTGGGCTTGCGCACTTGGGCTTCAAATGGACGTTCGTGCCGGCATCGGTTGACCCACGGGGCCCATAATATATCAGATCGAAGCTGACACAGAGGGATATAGTACGGGCTATAAAGCCCATTTATAGCGATTTGTCTTTGGACCCAAAAACCCATGTTTAGGCCCATGGATTTGATAGAGTGGGCTTTGGCACTTGGGCTTCAAATAGACGTTCGTGGCGGCATCGGTTGACCCACGGGGCCCATAATATATCAGATCGAAGCTGACTCAGAGGGCTACAGTTCGGGCTATAAAGCCCATCTATAGTGATTTGTCTTTGGGCCCAAAAACCCATGTTTAGGCCCATGGATTTGATAAAGTGGGCTTTGGCACTTGGACTTGAAATTGTCGTTCGTGCCGGCATCGGTTGACCCACGGGGCCCATAATATATCAGATCGAAGTTGACTCAGAGGGCTACAGCACGGGCTATAAAGCCCATCTATAGCGATTTGTCTTTGGGCCCAAAAAGCCATTTTTAGGCCCATGGATTTGATAGAGTGGGCTTGCGCACCTGAGCTTCAAATGGACGTTCGTGCCGGCATCGGTTGACACACGGGGCCCATAATATTTCAAATCAAAGCTGACTCAGAGGGCTATAATGGCTGACATATATTTCATCTATAGCGGTTTATCTTCGGGCCCAAAAACCAATGTTTAAGCCCATGGATTTGATTGTGGGCTTGCGCACTTGGGCTTCAAATGGTCGTTCGTGCCAGCATCGGTTGACCCACGGGGCCCATAATATATCAGATCAAAGCTGACACCGAGGGCTACAGTACGGGCTATAAAGCCCATCTATAGCGATTTGTCTTTGAGCCCAAAAACCCATGTTTAGGCCCATGGATTTGATAAAGTGGGCTTGTGCACTTGGGCTTCAATGGACGTTCGTGGCGGGTATCAGTTGACCCACAGGGCCCATAATATATCAGACCGAAGCTGACTCAGAGGGGGCTACAGTTCGGGCTATAAAGCCCATCTATAGCGATTTGTGTTTGGGCCCAAAAACCCATGTTTAGGCCCTTCAATTTGATAAAGTGGGATTTGGCACTTGGACTTCAAATGGTCGTTCGTGCCGGCATCAATTGACCCACGGGGCCCATAATATATCAGATCGAAGTTGACTCAGAGGGCTACAGTGCGGGCTATAAAGCCCATCTATAGCGATTTTTCTTTGGGCCCAAAAACCCATGTTTAGGCCCATGGATTTGATAGAGTGGGGTTTGGCACTTGGACTTCAAATGGACGTTCGTGCCGGCATCGGTTGACCCACGAGGCCATAATATATCAGATCAAAGTTAACTCAGAGGGCTACAGTACCGGCTATAAAGCCCATCTATAGCGATTTGTCTTTGGGCCCAAAAACCCATGTTTAGGCCCATGGATTTGATAGAGTGGGCTGGTGCACCTGGACTTCAAATGGACGTTCGTGGCGGCATCGGTTGACCCACGGTGCCCATAATATATCAGATCGAAGCTGACTCAGAGGGATACAGTGTGGGCTATAAAACCCATCCATAGCGATTTGACTTTGGGCCCAAAAAGCCATGTTTAGGCCCATGGATTTGATAGAGTGGGCTTGTGCACCTGGGCCTCAAATGGACGTTCGTGGCGGCATCGGCTGACACACGGGGCCCATAATATATCAAATCGAAGCTGACTCAGAGGGCTATAATGGGTGATATATATTTCATCTATAGCGATTTATCTTCGAGCCAAAAACCCTTATTTTTGGGCCCAAAAACCAATGTTTAAGCCCATGGATTTGATTGTGGGCTTGCGCAGTTGGGCTTCAAATGGACGTTCGTGCCGGCATCGATTGACCCACGGGGCCCATAATATATCAGATCGAAGCTGATACAGAGGGCTACAGTACGGGCTATAAAGCCCATCTATAGCGATTTTTCTTTGGGCCCAAAAACCCATGTTTAGGCCCATGGATTTGATAGAGTGGGCTTTGGCACTTGGGCTTCAAATAGACGTTCGTGGCGGCATCGGTTGACCCACAGGGCCCATAATATATCAGATCGAAGCTGACTCAGAGGGCTACTGTACGGGCTATAAAGCCCATCTATAACGATTTATCTTTGGGCCCAAAAACCCATGTTTAGGCCCATGGATTTAATAGAGTGGGCTTTGGCACTTGGACTTCAAATGGTCATTTGTGCCGTTATCGGTTGACCCACGGGGCCCATAATATATTAGATCGAAGTTAACTCAGAGGGCTACAGTACGAGCTATAAAGCCCATTTATAGCGATTTGTCTTTGGGCCCAAAAACCCATGTTTAGGCCCATGGATTTGATAGAGTTGGCTTGCACACCTAGGCTTCAAATGGACGTTCGTGGCGGCATCGGTTGACCCACGGGGCCCATAATATATGAAATCGAAGCTGACTCAGATGGCTATAATGGGCACTATATAATTCTTCGATAGCGGTTTATCTTTGGGCCCAAAAACCTAAGTTTAGGCCCATGGATTTGATTGTGGGCTTGCGCACTTGGGCTTCAAATGGACGTTCGAGGCGGCATCGGTTGACCCACGGGGCCCATAATATATGAGATCAAAGCTGACTTAGAGGGCTACTGTACGGGCTATAAAGCCCATCTATAGCGATTTGTCTTTGGGCCCAAAAACCCATGTTTAGGCCCATCGATTTGATAGAGTGGGCTTGGACATATGGGCTTCAAATGGACGTTCGTGCCGGCATCGGTTGAACCACGGGGCCCATAATATATCAGATCAAAGCTGACTCAGAGGGCTATAGTACGGGCTATAAAGCCCATCTATAGCGATTTGTCTTTGGGCCTAAAAACCCATGTTTAGGCCCATGGATTTGATAGAGTGGGCTTGGGCACATGGGCTTCAAATGGACGTTCGTGGCGGCATCGATTCACCCACGGGGCCCATAACATATCAAATCGAAGCTGACTCAGAGGGCTACAGTACGGGATATAAAGCCCAACTTTAGCGATTTATCTTTGGGCCCAAAAACTAATGTTTAGGCCCATTGATTTGATAGAGTGGGCTTGTGCACTTGGGCTTCAATGGACGTTCGTGGCGGCATCGGTTGACCCACAGGGCCCATAATATATCAGATCGAAGCTGACTCAGAGGGCTACAGTTCGGGCTATAAAGCCCATCTATAGCGATTTGACTTTCGGCCCAAAAACCCACGTTTAGGCCCTTCGATTTGATAAAGTGGGATTTGGCACTTGGACTTCAAATGGTCGTTCGTGCCGGCATCGGTTGACCCACCGGGCCCATAATATATCAGATCGAAGTTGACTCAGAGGGCTACAGTGCGGGCGATAAAGCCCATCTATAGCGATTTGTCTTTGGGCCCAAAAAGCCATGTTTAGGCCCATGGATTTGATAGAGTGGGCTTGCGCACCTGGGCTTCAAATGGAAGTTCGTGGCGGCATCAGTTGACCCACGGGGCCCATAAGATATCAGATCGAAGCTGACACCGAGGGCTACAGTACGGGCTATAAAGCCGATCTATAATGGTTTTTCTTTGGGCCCAAAAACCCATGTTTAGGCACATGGATTTGATAGAGTGGGCTTTGGCACTTGGACTTCAAATGGACGTTCGTGCCGGTATCAGTTGACCCACGGGGCCCATAATATATCAGATCAAAGTTAACTCAGAGGGCTACAGTACAGGCTATAAAGCCCATCTATAGCGATTTGGCTTTGGGCCCAAAAACCCATGTTTAGGCCCATGGATTTGATAGAGTGGGCTTGTGCACCTGGACTTCAAATGGACGTTCGTGGCGGCATCGGTTGACCCACGGTGCCCATAATATATCAGATCGAAGCTGACTCAGAGGGCTACAGTGTGGGCTATAAAGCCCATCTATAGCGATTTCTATTTGGGCCGAAAAACCCATGTTTAGGCCCATGGATTTGATAGAGTGGGCTTGCGCACCTGGACTTCAAATGGACATTCATGGCGGCATCGGTTGACCCACGGGGCCCATAATATATCAAATCGAAGCTGACTCAGAGGGCTATAATGGGCATTATATATTTGTTCTATAGCGGTTTATCTTCAGGCCCAAAAACCCTTGGTTTTGGGCCTAAAAACCTATGTTTAAGCCCATGGATTTGATTGTGGGCTTGCGGACTTGGGCTTCAAATGGACGTTCGTGCCGGCATTGGTTGACCCACGGGGCCCATAATAGGTCAGATCGAAGCTGACACAGAGGGCTACAGTACGGGCTATAAAGCCCATCTATAGCGATTTGTCTTTGGGCCAAAAAACCCATGTTTAGGCCAATGGATTTGATAGAGTGGGCTTTGGCACTTGGGCTTCAAATGGACATTCGTGGCGGCATCGGTTGACCCACGGGGGCCCATAATATATCAGATCGAAGATGACTCAGAGGGCTATTGTACGGGCTATAAAGCCCATCTATAGCGATTTGTCTATGGGCCCAAAAACCCATGTTTAGGCCCATGGATTTGATAGAGTGGGCATTGGCACTTGGACTTCAAATGGTCGTTCGTGCCAGCATCGGTTGACCCACGGGGCCCATAATATATCAGATCGAAGTTGACTCAGAGGGCTACAGTGCAGGCTATAAAGCCATCTATGGCGATTTATCTTTGGGTCCAAAAACCAATGTTTAGGCCCATTGATTTGATAGAGTGGGCTTGTGCACTTGGGCTTCAATGGACGTTCGTGGCGGCATCGGTTGACCCACAGGGCCCATAATATATCAGATCGAAGCTGACTCAAAGGGCTAGAGTTCGGGCTATAAAGCCCATCTATAGCGATTTGTGTTTGGGCCCAAAAACCCATGTTTCGGCCCTTCGATTTGATAAAGTGGGATTTGGCACTTGGACTTCAAATGGTCGTTCGTGCCGGTATCGGTTGACCCACGGGGCCCGTAATATATCAGATCGAAGTTGACTCAGAGGGCTACAGTGCGGGCTAATAAGCCCATCTATAGCGATTTGTCTTTGGGCCCAAAAAGCCATGTTTAGGCCCATGGATTTGATAGAGTGGGCTTGCGCGCCTGGGCTTCAAATGGACGTTCGTGGCGGCATCGGTTGACCCATGGGGCCCATAAGATATCAGATCGAAGCTGACACCGAGGGCTACAGTACGGGCTATAAAGCCCATCTATAGCGATTTTTCTTTGAGCCCAAAAACCCATGTTTAGGCCCATGGATTTGATAGAGTGGGCTTTGGCACTTGAACTTCAAATGGACGTTCGTGCCGGCATCGGTTGACCCACGGGGCCCATAACATATCAGATCAAAGTTAACTCAGAGGGCTATAGTACAGGCTATAAAGCCCATCTATAGCAATTTGTCTTTGGGCCCAAAAACCCATGTTTAGGCCCATGGATTTGATAGAGTGGGCTTGTGCACCTGGACTTCAAATGGACGTTCTTGGCGGCATCGGTTGACCCACGATGCCCATAATATATCAGATTGAAGCTGACTCAGAGGGCTACAGTGTGGGCTATAAATCCCATCTATAGCGATTTGTCTTTGGGCCCAAAAGCCCATGTTTAGGCCCATGGATTTGATAGAGTGGGCTAGCGCACCTGGGCTTCAAATGGACGTTCGTGGTGGCATCGGTTGACCAACGGGGCCCATAATATATTAAATCGAAGCTGACTCAGAGGGCTATAATGGGCACTATATATTTGTTCTATAGCGGTTTATCTTCAAGCCCAAAAACCCATGTTTTCGGGCACAAAAACCTAAGTTTAGGCCCATGGATTTGATTGTGGGCTTGCGGACTTGGGCTTCAAATGGACGTTCGTGCCGGCATTGGTTGACCCACGGGGCTCATAATATGTCAGATCGAAGCTGACACAGAGGGCTACAGTACGGGCTATAAAGCCCATCTATAGCGATTTGTCTTTGGGCCTAAAAACCCATGTTTATTCCCATGGATTTGATAGAGTGGGCTTTGGCACTTGGACTTCAAATGGACGTTCGTGCCGGCATCGGTTGACCCACGGGGCCCATAATATATCAAATCGAAGCTGACTCAGAAGGCTATAATGAGCGCTATATATTTCTTCTATAGCGGTTTATCTTCGGGCCCAAAAACCCTTGTTCTTGGGCCCAAAAACCTATGTTTAAGCCCATGGATTTAATTGTGGGCTTGCGCATTTGGGCTTCAAATGCACATTCGTGCCGGCATCGGTTGACCCAGGGGGCCCATAATATATCAGATCGAAGCTGACACAAAGGGCTACAGTATGGGCTATAAAGCCCATCTATAGCGATTTTTCTTTGGGCCCAAAAACCTATGTTTAGCCCCATGGATTTGATAGAGTGGGCTTTGGCACTAGGGTGTCAAATGGACATTCGTGGCGGCATCGGTTGACCCACGGGGCCCATAATATATCAGATCGAAGCTGACTCAGAGGGCTACTGTACGGGCAATAAATCCCATCTATAGCGATTTGTCTATGGGCCTAAAAACCCATGTTTAGGCCCATGGATTTGATAGAGTGGGCTTTGGCACTTGGAATTCAAATGGTCGATCGTGCCGGTATCGGTTGACCCACGGGGCCCATAATATATCAGATCGAAGCTGACTAAGAGGGTTATAGTACGGGCTATAAAGCCCATCTATAGCGATTTGTTTTTGGGCCCAAAAACCCATGTTTAGCCCATGGATTCGATAGAGTGGGCTTGGACACATAGGCTTTAAATGGACGTTCGTGGCGGCATCGATTGACCCATGGGGCCCATAATATATCAAATCGAAGCTGACTCAGAGGGCTATAGTACGGGCTATGAATCCCAACTATAGCGATTTATCTTTGGGCCCAAAAACCAATGTTTGGACCCATGGATTTGATAGAGTGGACTTGGGCTTCAATGGACGTTCATGGCGGCATCGGTTGACCCTCGGGGCCCATAATATATCAGATCGAAGCTGACTCAGAGGGCTACAGTGTTGGCTATAAAGCCCATCTATAGCTATTTGTCTTTGGGCCCAAAAACCCATGTTTAGGCCGATGGATTTGATAGAGTGGGCTTTGGCACTTGGACTTCAAATGGTCGTTCGTGCCGGTGTCGGTTGACCCACGAGGCCCATAATATATCAGATCAAAGTTGACTCAGAGGGCTACAGTGCGGGCTATAAAGCCCATCTTTATCGATTTGTCTTTGGGCCTAAAAAAACATTTTTAGGCCCATGGATTTGATAGAGTGGGCTTGGGCATATGGGCTTCAAATGGACGTTCGTGCCGGCATCGGTTGACCCATGGGGCCCATAATATATCAGATCGAAGGTGACTCAGAGGGCTACAGTACGGGCTATAAAGCCCATCTATAGCGATTAATCTTTGGGCCTAAAGAGCCATGTTTAGGCCCATGGATTTGATAGAGTGGGCTTGCACACCTGGGCTTCAAATGGACGTTCGTGGCGGCATCGGCTGACCCACGGGGCCCATAATATATCAAATCGAAGCTGACTCAGAGGGCTACATTATGGGCAATAAAGCCCATCTATAGCGATTTGTCTTTGGGCCAAAAAACCCATGTTTAGGCCCATGGATTTGATAGAGTGGGCTTTGGCACATAGGCTTCAAATGGACGTTCGTGGCGGCATCGGTTGACCCACGGGGCCCATAATATATCAGATCAAAGCGGACATAGAGGGCTACAGTACCGGCTATAAAGCCCATCTATAGCGATTTGCCTTTGGGCCCAAAAACCCAAGTTTAGGCCCATGGATTTGATAGAGTGGGCTTTGGCACTTGGGCTTCAAATGGACGTTCGTGGCGGCATCGGTTGACCCACGGGGCCCATAATATATCAGATCGAATCTGACTCAGAGGGCTACTGTACGGGCTATAAAGCCCATCTATAGCGATTTTTCTTTGGGCCCAAAAACCCATGTTTAGGCCCATGGATTTGATAGAGTGGGCTTGGGCACATGGGCTTCAAATGGACGTTCATGCCAGCATCGGTTGACCCACGGGGCCCATAATATATCAGATCGAAGCTGACTAAGAGGGCTATAGTATGGGCTATAAAGCCCATCTATAGCGATTTGTCTTTAGGCCCAAAAACCCATGTTTAGCCTATGGATTTGATAGAGTGGGCTTGTGCACTTGGGCTTCAAATGGACGTTCGTGGCGGCATCGGTTGACCCACGGGGCCCATAATATATCAGATCGAAGCTGACTCAGAGGGCTATAATGGGCGCTATATACTTCGTTTATAGCAGTTTATCTTCGGGACCAAAAACCTATGTTTAGGCCCATGGATTTGAGTATGGGCTTGCGCACTTGGGCTTCAAATGGACGTTCGTGCCGGCATCGGTTGACCCACGGGGCCCATAATATATCAGATCGAAGCTGACTCAGAGGGCTACAATGCGGGCTATAAAGCCCATCTGTAGCGATTTGTCTTTGGCCCCAAAAACCCACGTTTAGGCCCATGGATTTGATAGAGTGGGCTTGGGCACATGGGCTTCAAATGGACGTTCGTGGCGGCATCGGTTGACCCACGGGGCCCTTAATATATCAGATCGAAGCTGACTAAGAGGGCTATAGTGCGGGCTATAAAGCCCATCTATAGCGATTTGTCTTTGGGCCCAAAAACCCATGTTTAGCCCATGGATTTGATAGAGTGGGCTTGTGCACTTGGGCTTGAAATGGACGTTCGTGGCGGCATCGGTTGAACCACGGGGCCCATAGTATATCAGATCGAAGCTGACTCAGAGGGCTATAATGGGCACTATATACTTCGTCTATAGCGGTTTATCTTCGGGCCCAAAAACCTGTGTTTAGGCCCATGGATTTGAGTGTGGGCTTGCGCACTTGGGCTTCAAATGGACGTTCGTGCCGACATCGGTTGACCCACGGGGCCCATAATATATCAAATCGAAGCTGACACAGAGGGCTACAGTACGGGCTATAAAGCCCATCAATAGCGATTTGTTTTGGTCCCAAAAACCCATGTTTAGGCCCATGGATTTGATAGAGTGGGCTTTGGCACTTAGGCTTCAAATGGACGTTCGTGGCGGCATCGGTTGACCCACGGGGCCCATAATATATCAGATCGAAGCTGACTCAGAGGGCTATAGTGCGGGCTATAAAGCCCATCTATAGCGATTTATCTTTAGGCCCAAAAGCCCAAGTTTAGGGCCATGGATTTGATAGAGTGGGCTGGGGCACATGGGCTTCAAATGGACATTCGTGCCGGCATCGGTTGACCCACGGGGGCCCATAATATATCAGATCGAAGCTGACTCAGAGGGCTACAGTGCGGACTATAAGGCCCATCTATAGCGATTTGTCTTTAGGCCCAAAAGCCCAAGTTTAGGGCCATGGATTTGATAGAGTGGGCTGGGCCACATGGGCTTCAAATGGACGTTCGTGCCGGCATCGGTTGACCCACGGGGCCCATAATATATCAGATCGAAGGTGACTCAGAGGGCTACAGTACGGGCTATAGAGCCCATCTACAACGATTTGTCGTTGGGACTAAAAAGCCATGTTTAGGCCCATGGATTTGATAGAGTGGGCTTGCGCACCTGGGATTCAAATGGGCGTTCATGGCGGCATCGGTTGACCCACGGGGCCCATAATATATCAAATCGAAGCTGACTCAGAGGGCTATAATGGCCACTATATACTTTATCTATAGCGATTTATCTTCGGGCCCAAAAACCTATGTTTATGCCCATGGATTTGAGTGTGGGCTTGCGCACATAGGCTTCAAATGGATGTTCGTGGCGGCATCTGTTGACCCACGGGGCCCATAATATATCAGATCAAAGCTGACTCAGAAGGCTACAGTGCGGGCTATGAAGGCTATCTATAGCGATTTGTTTTTGGGCCCAAAAACACATGTTTAGGCCCATGGATTTGATAGAGTGGGCTTTGGCACTTGGGCTTCAAATGGACGTTCGTGGCGGCATCGGTTGACTCATGGGGCCCATAATATATCAGATTGAAGATGACTCAGAGGGATACAGTCCGGGCTATGAAGCCCATCTATAGCGATTTGCCTTTGGTCCTAAAAAGCCATGTTTAGGCCCATGGATTTGATAGAGTGGGCTTACACACCTGGGCTTCAAATGGACGTTCGTGGCGGCATCGGTTGACCCACGGGGCCCATAATATATCAGATCGAAGCTGACTCAGAGGGCTACAGTGCGGGCTATAAAGCCCATCTATCTTGATTTGTCTTTGGGCCCAAAAACCCTGGTTTAGACCCATGGATTTGATAGAGTGGGCTTGGGCACATGGGCTTCAAATGGACGTTCGTGGTGGCATCGGTTGACCCATGGGGCCCATAATATATCAGATCGAAGGTGACTCAGAGGGCTACAGTGCGGGCTATAAAGTCCATCTATAGCGATCTGTCTTTAGGCCCAAAAACCCATGTTTAGGCCCATGGATTTGATAGAGTCGGCTTGGGCACATGGGCTTCAAATGGACGTTCATGGCGGCATCGATTGACCCACGGTGCCCATCATATATCAGATCGAAGCTGACTCAAAGGGCTACAATGCGGGTTATAAAGCCCATCTATAGCGATTTGTCTTTGGGCCCAAAAACCAATGTTTAGGCCCATGGGTTTAATAGAGTGGGCTTGTGCACTTGGGCTTCAAATGGACGTTCATGGAGGCATCAGTTGACCCACGGGGCCCATAATATACCAGATCGAAGCTGACTCAGAGGGCTATAATGGGTCCTATATACTTCGTCTATAGCGATTTATCTTCGGGCCCAAAAACCTATGTTTAAGCCCATGGATTTGAGTGTGGGCTTGCGCACTTGGGCTTCAAATAAATGTTCGTGGCGGCATCGGTTGACCCACGGGGCCCATAATGTATCAGATCGAAGCTGACTCAGACGGCTACAGTGTGTGCTATAAAGCCCATCTATAGCGATTTGTCTTTGGGCCCAAAAACCCATGTTTAGGCCAATGGATTTGATAGAGTGGGCTTTGGCACTTGGGCTTCAAATGGACGTTCGTGGCGGCATCGGTTGACTCACGAGGCCCATAATATATCAGATCGAATCTGACTCAGAGGGCTACAGTGCGGGCTACAAAGCCCATATATAGTGATTTGTCTTTGGGCCTAAAAAGCCATGTTTAGGCCCATGGATTTGATAGAGCGGGCTTGCGCACCTGGGCTTCAAATGGATGTTCGTGGCGGCATCGGTTGACCCACAGGGCCCATAATATATCGAATCAAAGCTGACTCAGAGGGCTATAATGGGCGCTATATACTTCATCTCTAGCGATTTATCTTCGGGCCCAAAAACCCTTATTTTTGGGCCCAAAAACCTATGTTTAGGCCCATGGATTTGATTGTGGGCTTGCGCACTTGGGCTTCAAATGGATGTTCGTGGTGGCATCGGTTGACCCACGGGGCCCATAATATATCAGATCGAAGCTAACTCAGAGGGCTATAGTGTGGGCTATAAAGCCCATCTATAACGATTTGTCTTTGGGCCCAAAAACCCATGTTTAGGCCCATGGATTCGATAGAGTGGGATTTGGCACTAGAACTTCAAATGGTCATTCGTGCCGGCATCGGTTGACCCACGTGACCCATAATATATCATATCGAAGTTAACTCAGAGGGCCACAGTGCGGGCTACAAAGCCCATCTATAGCGATTTTTCTTTGGGCCCAAACACCAATTTTTAGGCCCATGGATTTGATAGAGTGGGCTTGCGCACCTGGGCTTCAAATGGACGTTCGTGGCAGCATCGGTTGACCCACGGGGCACATAATATATCAGATCGAAGCTGACTCAGAGGGCTACAGTACGGGCTATAAACCCCATCTATAGCGATTTCTCTTTGGGCCCAAAAACCCATGCTTAGGCCTATGGATTTGATAGAGTGGGCTTGGACACATGGGCTTCAAATGGACGTTCATGGCGGTATCGGTTGACCCACGAGGCCCATAATATATCAGATCGAAGCTAACTCAGAGGGCTACAATACGGGCTATAAAGCCCATCTATCTCGATTTGTCTTTGGGCCCAAAAACCCAGGTTTAGACCCGTGGATTTGATAGAGTGGGTTGGGCACATGGGCTTCAAATGGACATTCGTGGCGGCATCGGTTGACCCACGGGGCCCATAATATATCAGATTGAAGGTGACTCAGAGGGCTACAGTACGGGCTATAAAGTCCATCTATAGCGATTTGTCTTTAGGCCCAAAGACCCATATTTAGGCCCATTGATTTGATAGAGTTGGCTTGGGCACATGGGCTTCAAATGGACGTTTGTGGTGGCATCGATTGACCTACGGTGCCCATAATATATCAGATCGAAGCTGACTCAGAGGGCTACAGTGTGGGCTATAAAGCCCATCTATAGCGATTTGTCTTTAGGCCCAAAAACCAATGTTTAGGTCCATGGATTTGATAGAGTGGGCTTGTGCACTTGGGCTTGAAATGGACGTTCGTGGCGGCATCGGTTGACCCACGGGGCCCATAATATACCAGATCGAAGCTGACTCAGAGGCTATAATGGGTGGTATATACTTCGTCTATAGCGGTTTATCTTCAGGTCCAAAAACCTATGTTTAGGCCCATGGATTTGAGTGTGGGCTTGCGCATTTGGGCTTCAAATGGATGTTCGTAGTGGCATCGGTTGACCCACGGGGCCCATAATATATCAGATCGAAGCTAACTCAGAGGGCTATAGTGTGGGATATAAAGCCCATCAATAGCGATTTTTCTTTGGGCCCAAAAATTCATGTTCAGGCCCATGGATTTGATAGAGTGGGCTTTGGCACTTAGGCTTCAAATGGACGTTCGTGGCGGCATCGGTTGACTCCCGGGGCCCATAATATATCAGATTGAATCTGACTCAGAGGGCTACAGTGCGGGCTACAAAGCCCATCTATAGCGATTTATCTTTGGGACTAAAAACCCATGTTTAGGCCCATGGATATGATAGAGTGGGCTTGCGCACCTGGGCTTCAAATGGACGTTCGTGGTGGCATCGGTTGACCCACGGGGCCCATAATATATCAAATCGAAGCTGACTCAGAGGGCTATAATGGGCGCTATATACTTCGTCTCTAGCGATTTATCTTTAGGCCAAAAAACCCTTGTTTTTAGGCCCGAAAACCTATGTTTAGGCCCATGGATTTGATTATGGCCTTGCGCACTTGGGCTTCAAATGGATGTTTGTGGCGGAATCAGTTAACCCACGGGGCCCATAATATATCAGATCAAAGTTGACTCAGAGGGCTACAGTACGGGCTCTAAAGCCCATCTATAGCGATTTGTCTTTGGGCCCAAAAACCCATGTTTAGGCCCACGGATTTGATAGAGTGGGCTTGGGCACTTGGGCTTCAAATGGACGTTCATGACGGCATCAGTTGACCCACGGGGCCCATAATATATCAGATCGAAGGTGACTCAGAGGGCTACAGTGCGGGCTATAAAGCCTATCTATAGCGATTTGTCTTTGGGCCCAGAAACCCATGTTTAGACCCATGGATTTGATAGTATGGGCTTGGGCACATGGGCTTCAAATGGACATTCGTGGCTACATCGGTTGACCCACGAGGCCCATAATAGATCAGATCGAAGCTAACTCAGAGGGCTACAGTGCGGGCTATAAAGCCTATCTATAACGATTTGCCTTTAGGCCCAAAAACCAATGTTTAGGCCCATGGATTTCATAGAGTGGGCTTGGGCACATGGGCTTCAAATGGACGTTCGTGGCGGCATCAGTTGACCCACGGGGCCCATAATATATCAGATCAAAGTTGACTCTGAGGGCTACAGTGCGGTCTATAAAGCCCATCTATAGCAATTTGTCTTTGGGCCCAAAAGCCCATGTTTAGGCCCATGGATTTGATAGAGTGGGCTTGGGCACATGGGCTTCAAATGGACATTCGTGGCGGCATCGGTTGACCCACGGGGCCCATAATATATCAGATCGAAGCTGACACAGAGGGCTACATTGTGGGCTATAAAGCCCATCTATAGCGATTTGTCTTTGGTCCGAAAAACCCATGTTTTGGCCTATGGATTTGATAGAGTGGGCTTTGGCACTTGGACTTCAAATGGTAGTTCGTGCCGGCATCGGTTGACCCACAGGGCCCATAATATATCAAATCAAAGCTAACTCAGAGGGCTATAATGGGCGCTATATACTTCATCTATAGCGATTTATCTTCGGGCCCAAAAACCATTGTTTTTGGGCCCAAAAACCTATGTTTAGGCCCATGGATTTGATTGTGGGCTTGCGCACTTGGGCTTCAAATGGATGCTCGTGGCGGCATCGGTTGACCCACGGGGCCCATAATATATCAGATCGAAGCTGACTCAGAGGGCTACAGTACGGGCTAAAAAGACCATCTATAGCGATTTATCTTTGGGCCCAAAAACCCATGTTTAGGCCCATGGATTTGATAGAGTGGGCTTGGGCACATGGGCTTCAAATGGACATTCGTGGCGGCATCGGTTGACCCACGGGGCCCATAATATATCAGATCGAAGCTGACTCAGAGGGCTACAGTGCGAGCTATAAAACCCATCTATAGCGATTTGTCTTTGGGCCCAAAAACCAATGTTTAGGCCCATAGATTTGATAGAGTGGGCTTGTGCAGTTGGGCTTCAAATGGACGTTCGTAGTGGCATCGATTAACCCACGGGGCCCATAATATATCAGATCGAAGCTAACTCAGAGGGCTACAATGCAGGCTATAAAGCTCATCTATAGCGATTTGTCTTTAGGCCCAAAAACCCATGTTTAGGCCAATGGATTTGATAGAGTGGGCTTTGGCACTAGAACTCCAAATGGTCGTTCGTGCCGGCATCGGTTGACCCACGGGGCCCATAATATATCATATCGAAGTTGACTCAGAGGGCTACAGTGGGGGGCTATAAAGCCCATCTATAGCGATTTTTCTTTGGGCCCAAAAACCAACATTTATGCCCATGGATTTGATAGAGTGGGCTTGCGCACCTGGACTTCAAATGGACGTTCGCGATGACATCGGTTGACCTACGGGGCCCATAATATATCAGATCGTAGCTGACTCAGAGGGCTACAATACGGGCTATAAAGCCCATCTATAGCGATTTGTCTTTGGGCCCAAAAACCCATGTTTAGGCCCATGGATTTGATAGAGTGGGCTTGGGCACACGGGCTTCAAATGGATGTTCGTGGCGGTATCGGTTGACCCACGAGGCCCATAGTATATCAAATCAAAGCTGACTCAGAGGGCTATAATGGGCGCTATATACTTCATCTATAGCGATTTATCTTCGGGCCCAAAAACCATTGTTTTTGGGCCCAAAAACCTATGTTTAGGCCCATGGATTTGATTGTGGGCTTGCGCACTTGGGCTTCAAATGGATGCTCGTAGCGGCATCGGTTGACCCACGGGGCCCATAATATATCAGATCGAAGCTGACTCAGAGGGCTACAGTGCGGGCTATAAAGCCCATCTATAGCGATTTGTCCTTGGGCCCAAAAACCCAAGTTTCGGCCCATGGATTTGATAGATTAGGCTTTGACACTTGGGCTTCAAATGGACGTTCGTGGCGGCATCGGTTGACCCACGGGGCCCATAATTTATCAGATCGAAGCTGACTCAGAGGGCTACTGTACGGACTTTAAAGCCCATCTATAACGATTTGTCTTTGGGCCTAAAAACCCATGTTTAGGCCCATGGATTTGATAGAGTGGGCTTGGGCACATGGGCTTCAAATGGACGTTCGTGCCGGCATCGGTTGACCCACGGGGCCCATAATATATCAGATCGAAGGTGACTCAGAGGGCTACAGTGCGGGCTATAAAGCCCATCTATAGCGATTTGTCTTTAGGCCCAAAGACCCATGTTTAGGCCCATGGATTTGATAGAGTCGGCTTGGGCACATGGGCTCCAAATGGACGTTTGTGCCGGCATCGGTTGTCCCACGGGGCCCATAATATATCAGATCGAAGGTGACTCAGAGGGCTACAGTGCGGGCTATAAAGCCCATCTATAGCGATTTGTCTTTAGGCCCAAAGACCCATGTTTAGGCCCAAGGATTTGATAGAGTCGGCTTGGGCACATGGGCTTCAAATGGACATTCGTGGTGACATCGATTGACCCACGGTGCCCATAATATATCAGATCGAAGCTGACTCAGAGGGCTACAGTACGGGCTATAAAGCACATCTATAGCGATTTGTCTTTGGGCCTAAAAACCAATGTTTAGGCCCATGGATTTGATAGAGTGGGCTTGTGCACTTGGGCTTCAAATGGACGTTCGTGGCGGCATCGGTTGACCCACGGGGCCTATAATATATCAGATCGAAGCTGACTTAGAGGGCTATAATGGGCGCTATATACTTCATCTATAGCGATTTATGTTTGGGCCCAAAAACCATTGTTTTTGGGCCCAAAAACCTATGTTTAGGCCCATGGATTTGATTGTGGGCTTGCGCACTTGGGCTTCAAATGGATGCTCGTGGCGGCATCGGTTGACCCACGGGGCCCATAATATATCAGATCGAAGCTGACTCAGAGGGCTACAGTGTAGGCTAAAAAGCCCATCTATAGCGATTTGTCTTTGGGCCCAAAAACCCATGTTTAGGCCCATGGATTTGATAGAGTGGGCTTGGGCACATGGGCTTCAAATGGACATTCGTGGCGGCATCGGTTGACCCACGGGGCCCATAATATATCAGATCGAAGCTGACTCAGAGGGCTATAGTCCGGGTTATAAAACCCATCTATAGCGATTTGTCTTTGGGCCCAAAAACCAATGTTTAGGCCCATAGATTTGATAGAGTGGGCTTGTGCAGTTGGGCTTCAAATGGACGTTCGTGGCGGCATCGATTAACCCACGGGGCCCATAATATATCAGATCGAAGCTAACTCAGAGGGCTACAGTACAGGCTATAAAGCCCGTCTATAGCGATTTGTCTTTGGGCCCAAAAACCCATGTTTAGGCCCATGGATTTGATAGAGTGGGCTTGGGCACATGGGCTTCAAATGGACATTCGTGGCGGCATCGGTTGACCCACGGGGCCCATAATATATCAGATCGAAGCTGACTCAGAGGGCTACAGTGCGGGCTATAAAGCCCATCTATAGCAATTTGTCTTTGGGCCCAAAAACCAATGTTTAGGCCCATGGATTTGATAGAGTGGGCTTGGGCACATGGGCTTCAAATGGACGTTCGTGCCGGCATCGGTTGACCCACGGGGCCCATAATATATCAGATCGAAGGTGACTCAGAGGACTACAGTGCGGGCTATAAAGCCCATCTATAGCGATTTGTCTTTAGGCCCAAAGACCCATGTTTAGGCCCATGGATTTGATAGAGTCGGCTTGGGCACATGGGCTCCAAATGGACGTTTGTGCCTGCATCGGTTGACCCACGGGGCCCATAATATATCAGATCGAAGGTGACTCAGAGGGGTACAGTGCGGGCTATAAAGCCCATCTATAGCGATTTGTCTTTAGGCCCAAAGACCCATGTTTAGGCCCAAGGATTTGATAGAGTCGGCTTGGGCACATGGGCTTCAAATGGACATTCGTGGTGGCATCGATTGACCCACGGTGCCCATAATATATCAGATCGAAGCTGACTCAGAGGGCTACAGTGCGGGCTATAAAGCACATCTATAGCGATTTGTCTTTGGGCCTAAAAACCAATGTTTAGGCCCATGGATTTGATAGAGTGGGCTTGTGCACTTGGGCTTCAAATGGACGTTCGTGGCGGCATCGGTTGACCCACGGGGCCTATAATATATCAGATCGAAGCTGACTCAGAGGGCTATAATGGGCGCTATATAATTCATCTATAGCAATTTATCTTCGGGCCCAAAAACCTATGTTTAGGCCCATGGATTTAAGTGTGTGCTTGCGCACTTGGGCTTCAAATGGATGTTCGTGGCGGCATTGGTTGACCCACGGGGTCCATAATATATCATATCAAAGCTGACTCAGAGGGCTACAGTACGAGCTATAAAGCCCATATATAGCGATTTATCTTTGGGCCCAAAAACGCATGTTTAGGCCCATTGATTTGATAGAGTGGGCTTGGGCACATGCGCTTCAAATGGAAGTTCGTGGCGGCATCGGTTGACCCATGGGGCCCATAATATATCAGATCGAAGTTGACTCTGAGGACTACAGTGCGGTCTATAAAGCCCATCTATAGCAATTTGTCTTTGGGCCCAAAAACCTATGTTTAGGCCCATGGATTTGATAGAGTGGGATTGGGCACATGGGCTTCAAATGGACATTCGTGGCGGCATCGGTTGACCCACTGGGCCCATAATATATCAGATCGAATCTGACACAGTGGGCTACATTACGGGCTATAAAGCCCATCTATAGCAATTTGTCTTTGGGCCGAAAAACCCATGTTTTGGCCTATGGATTTGATAGAGTGGGCTTTGGCACTTGGACTTCAAATGGTCGTTCGTGCCGGCATCGGTTGACCCACAGGGCCCATAATATATCAAATCAAAGCTGACTCAGAGGGCTATAATGGGCGCTATATACTTCATCTATAGCGATTTATCTTCGGACCCAAAAACCATTGTTTTTGGGCCCAAAAACCTATGTTTAGGCCCATGGATTTGATTGTGGGCTTGCGCACTTGGGCTTCAAATGGATGCTCGTGGCGGCATCGGTTTACCCACGGGGCCCATAATATATCCGATCGAAGCTGACTCAGAGGGCTACAGTGCGGGCTAAAAAGCCCATCTATAGCGATTTGTCTTTGGGCCCAAAAACCCATGTTTAGGCCCATGGATTTGATAGAGTGGGCTTGGGCACACGGGCTTCAAATGGACGTTCGTGGCGGTATCGGTTGACCCACGAGGCCCACAATATATCAGATCGAAGCTGACTCTGAGGGCTATAGTGCGGGCTATAAAGCCCATCTATAGCGATTTGTCCTTGGGCCCAAAAACCCATGTTTCGGCCCATGGATTTGATAGATTAGGCTTTGGCACTTGGGCTTCAAATGGATGTTCGCGGCGGCATCGGTTGACCCACGGGGCCCATAATATATCAGATCGAAGCTGACTCGGAGGGCTACTTTACGGGCTATAAAGCCCATCTATAGCGATTTGTCTTTCGGCCCAAAAACCCATGTTTAGGCCCATGGATTTAATAGAGTGGGCTTGGGCAAATGGGCTTCAAATGGACGTTCATGCCGGCATCGGTTGACCCACGGGGCCCATAATATATCAGATCGTAGGTGACTCAGAGGGCTACAGTGTGGGCTATAAAGCCCATCTAGATCGATTTGTCTTTAGGCCCAAAGACCCATGTTTAGGCCCAAGGATTTGATAGAGTCGGCTTGGGCACATGGGCTTCAAATGGACATTCGTGGTGGCATCAATTGACCCACGGTGCCCATAATATATCAGATCAAAGCTGACTCAGAGGGCTAAAGTGTGGGCTATAAAGCACATCTATAGCGATTTGTCTTTGGGCCTAAAAACCAATGTTTAGGCCCATGGATTTGATAGAGTGGGCTTGTGCACTTGGGCTTCAAATGGACGTTCGTGGCGGCATCGGTTGACCCACGGGCCCTATAATATATCAGATCGAAGCTGACTCAGAGGGCTATAATGGGCGCTATATAATTCATCTATAGCGATTTATCTTCGGGCCCAAAAACCTATGTTTAGGCCCATGGATTTAAGTGTGTGCTTGCGCACTTGGGCTTCAAATGGATGTTCGTGGCGGCATTGGTTGACCCACGGGGCCCATAATATATCATATCAAAGCTGACTCAGAGGGCTACATTACGAGCTATAAAGCCCATATATAGCGATTTGTCTTTGGGCCCAAAAACCCATGTTTAGGCCCATTGATTTGATAGAGTGGGCTTGGGCACATGCGCTTCAAATGGACGTTCGTGGCGGCATCGGTTGACCCATGGGGCCCATAATATATCAGATCGAAGTTGACTTTGAGGACTACAGTGCGGTCTATAAAGCCCATCTATAGCAATTTGTCTTTGTGCCCAAAAACCCATGTTTAGGCCCATGGATTTGATAGAGTGGGCTTGGGCACATGGGCTTCAAATGGACATTCGTGGCGGCATCGGTTGACCCACGGGGCCCATAATATATCAGATCGAAGCTGACACAGTGGGCTACATTACGGGCTATAAAGCCCATCTATAGCGATTTGTCTTTGGGCCGAAAAACCCATGTTTTGGCCTATGGATTTGATAGAGTGGGCTTTGGCACTTGGACTTCAAATGGTCGTTCGTGCCGGCATCGGTTGACCCAGAGGGCCCATAATATATCAAATCAAAGCTGACTCAGAGGGCTATAATGGGCGCTATATACTTCATCTATAGCAATTTATCTTCGGGCCCAAAAACCATTGTTTTTGGGCCCAAAAACCTATGTTTAGGCCCATGGATTTGATTGTGGGCTTGCGCACTTGGGATTCAAATGGATGCTCGTGGCGGCATCGGTTGACCCACGGGGCCCATAATATATCCGATCGAAGCTGACTCAGAGGGCTACAGTGCGGGCTAAAAAGCCCATATATAGCGATTTGTCTTTGGGCCCAAAAACCCATGTTTAGGCCCATGGATTTGATAGAGTGGGCTTGGGCACACGGGCTTCAAATGGACGTTCGTGGCGGTATCGGTTGACCCACGAGGCCCACAATATATCAGATCGAAGCTGACTCTGAGGGCTATAGTGCGGGCTATAAAGCCCATCTATAGTGATTTGTCCTTGGGCCCAAAAACCCATGTTTCGGCCCATGGATTTGATAGATTAGGCTTTGGCACTTGGGCTTCAAATGGATGTTCGCAGGCGGCATCGGTTGACCCACGGGGCCCATAATATATCAGATCGAAGCTGACTCGGAGGGCTACTGTACGGGCTATAAAGCCCATCTATAGTGATTTGTCCTTGGGCCCAAAAACCCATGTTTAGGCCCATGGATTTAATAGAGTGGGCTTGGGCACATGGGCTTCAAATGGACGTTCGTGCCGGCATCGGTTGACCCACGGGGCCCATAATATATCAGATCGTAGGTGACTCAGAGGGCTACAGTGCGGGCTATAAAGCCCATCTATATCGATTTGTCTTTAGGCCCAAAGACCCATGTTTAGGCCCAAGGATTTGATAGAGTCGGCTTGGGCACATGGGCTTCAAATGGACATTCGTGGTGGCATCAATTGACCCACGGTGCCCATAATATATCAGATCAAAGCTGACTCAGAGGGCTACAGTGCGGGCTATAAAGCACATCTATAGCGATTTGTCTTTGGGCCTAAAAACCAATGTTTAGGCCCATGGATTTGATAGAGTGGGCTTGTGCACTTGGGCTTCAAATGGACGTTAATGGTGGCATCGGTTGACCCACGGGGCCTATAATATATTAGATCGAAGCTGACTCAGAGGGCTATAATGGGCGCTATATAATTCATCTATAGCGATTTATCTTCGGGCCCAAAAACCTATGTTTAGGCCCATGGATTTAAGTGTGTGCTTGCGCACTTGGGCTTCAAATGGATGTTCGTGGCGGCATCGGTTGACCCACAGGGCCCATAATATATCATATCAAAGCTGACTCAGAGGGCTACAGTACGAGCTATAAAGCCCATATATAGCGATTTGTCTTTGGGCCCAAAAACCCATGTTTAGGCCCATGGATTTGATAGAGTGGGCTTGGGCACATGCGCTTCAAATGGACGTTCGTGGCGGCATCGGTTGACCCACGGGGCGCATAATATATCAGATCGAAGTTGACTCTGAGGGCTACAGTGCGGCCTATAAACCCATCAATAGCAATTTGTCTTTGGGCCCAAAAACCCATGTTTAGGCCCATGGATTTGATAGAGTGGGCTTGGGCACATGGGCTTCAAATGGACATTCGTGGCGGCATCGGTTGACCCACGGGGCCCATAATATATCAGATCAAAGCTGACACAGAGGGCTACATTACGGGCTACAAAGCCCATCTATAGCGATTTGTCTTTGGGCCGAAAAACCCATGTTTTGGCCTATGGATTTGATAGAGTGGGCTTTGGCACTTGGACTTCAAATGGTCGTTCGTGCCGGCATCGGTTGACCCATAGGGCCCATAATATATCAAATCAAAGCTGACTCAGAGGGCTATAATGGTCGCTATATACTTCATCTATATTGATTTATCTTCGGGCCCAAAAACCATTGTTTTTGGGCCCAAAAACCTATGTTTAGGCCCATGGATTTTATTGTGGGCTTGCGCACTTGGGCCTCAAATGGATGCTCGTGGCGGCATCGGTTGACCCACGGGGCCCATAATATATCAGATCGAAGCTGACTCAGAGGGCTACTGTGCGGGCTAAAAAGCCCATCTATAGCGATTTGTCTTTGGGCCCAAAAACCCATGTTTAGGCCCATGGATTTGATAGAGTGGGCTTGGGCACATGGGCTTCAAATGGACATTCGTGGCGGCATCAGTTGACCCACGGGGCCCATAATATATCAGATCGAAGATGACTCAGAGGGCTACAGTGCGGGCTATAAAATCCATCTATAGCGATTTGTCTTTGGGCCCAAAAACCAATGTTTAGGCCCATAGATTTGATAAAGTGGGCTTGTGCAGTTGGGCTTCAAAGGGACGTTCGTGGCGGCATCGATTGACCCACGGGGCCCATAATATATCAGATCGAAGCTAACTCGGAGGGCTACAGTGCAGGCTATAAAGCCCATCTATAGCGATTTGTCTTTGCGCCCAAAAACCCATGTTTAGGCCAATGGATTTGATAGAGTGGGCTTTGGCACTAGAACTTCAAATGGTCGTTCGTGCCTGCATCGGTTGACCCACGGGGCCCATAATATATCATTTCAAAGTTGACTCAGAGGGCTACGGTGTGGGCTATAAAGCCCATCTATATCGATTTTTATTTGGGCCCAAAAACCAATGTTTATGCCCATGGATTTGATAGAGTGGGCTTGCGCACCTGGACATCAAATGGACGTTCATGGCGGCATCGGTTGACCTACAGGGCCCATAATATATCAGATCGTAGCTGACTTAGAGGGCTACAGTGCGGGCTATAAAGCCCATATATAGCGATTTGTCTTTGGGCCCAAAAACCAATGTTTAGGCCCATGGATTTGATAGAGTGGGCTTGGGCACACGGGCTTCAAATGGACGTTCGTGGCGGTATCGGTTGACCAACGAGGCCCATAATATATCAGATCGAAGCTGACTCAGAGGGCTACAGTGCAGGCTATAAAACCCATCTATAGCGATTTGTCCTTGGGCCCAAAAACCCATGTTTCGGGCCATGGATTTGATAGATTAGGCTTTGGCACTTGGGCTTCAAATGGACGTTCGTGGCGGCATCGGTTGACCCACGGGGCCCATAATATATCAGATCGAAGCTGACTCGGAGGGCTATTGTACGGGCTATAAAGCCCATCTATAGCGATTTGTCTTTAGTCCTAAAAACCCTTCTTTAGGCCCATGGATTTGATAGAGTGGGCTTGGGCACATGGGCTTCAAATGGACGTTCGTGCCGGCATCGGTTGACCCACGGGGCCCATAATATATCAGATCGAAGGTGACTCAGAGGGCTACAGTGTGGGCTATAAAGCCCATCTATAGCGATTTGTCTTTAGGCCCAAAGACCCTTGTTTAGGCCCATGGATTTGATAGAGTCGGCTTGGGCACATGGGCTCCAAATGGACGTTCGTGCCGGCATCGGTTGACCCACGGGGCCCATAATATATCAGATCGAAGGTGACTCAGAGGGCTACAGTGCGGGCTATAAAGCCCATCTATAGTGATTTGTCTTTAGGCCCAAAGACCCATGTTTAGGCCCAAGGATTTCATAGAGTCGGCTTGGGCACATGGGCTTCAAATGGACATTCGTGGTGGCATTGATTGACCCACGGTGCCCATAATATATCAGATCGAAGCTGACTCAGAGGGCTATAATGGGCGCTATATACTTCGTCTATAGCAGTTTATCTTCGGGCCCAATAACCTATGTTTAGGCCCATGGATTTGAGTGTGGGCTTGCTTGCTTGGGCTTCAAATGGATGTTCGTGGCGGCATCGGTTGACCCACGGGGCCCATAATATATCAGATCGAAGCTGACTCAGAGGGCTAAAGTGCGGGCTATATAGCCCATCTATAGCGATTTGTCTTTGGGCCCAAAAACCCATGTTTTAGCCCATGGATTTAATAGAGAGGGCTTTGGCACTTGGGCTTCAAATGGACGTTCGTGGCGGCATCGGTTGACTCACAGGGCCTATAATATATCAGATCGAAGCTGACTCAGAGGGCTACAGTGTGGGCTATAAAGCCCATCTATAGCGATTTGTCTTTGGGCCTAAAAAGACATGTTTAGGCCCATGGATTTGATAGAGTGGGCTTTGGCACTTGGACTTCAAATGGTCGTTCGTGGCGGCATCGGTTGACCCACGGGGCCCATAATATATCAAATCAAAGCTGACTCAGAGGGCTAAAATGGGCGCTATATACTTTGTATTTAGCGGTTAATCTTTGGTCCCAAAAACACCAAAAACCTATGTTTAGGCCCATGGATTTGATTGCGGGCTTGCGCACTTGGACTTCAAATGGATGTTCGTGGTGGCATCGGTTGACCCACGGGGCCCATAATATTTCAGATCGAAGCTGACTCAGAGGGCTATAGTACGGGCTATAAAGCCCATCTATAGCGATTTGTCTTTGGGCCCAAAAACCCATGTTTAGGCCCATGGTTTGATAGAGTTGGCTTTGGCACTTGGGCTTCACATGGATGTTCGTGGGGGCATCGGTTGACCCATGGGGCCCATAATATATCAGATCGAAGCTGACTCAGAGGGCTACAGTGCGGGCTCTAAAGCCCATCTATTGCGATTTTTCTTTGGGCCCAAAATCCCATGTTTAGGCCCATGGATTTGATAGTGTGGGTTTTGGCACTTGGGCTTCAAATGGACGTTCATGGCGGCATCGGTTGACTCATGGGGCCCATAATATATTAGATCGAATCTGACTCAGAGGGCTACAGTGCGGGCTATAAAGCCCATCTATAGCGATTTGTCTTTGGGACTAAAAAGCCATGTTTAGGCCCATGCATTTGATAGAGTGGGCTTGCGCAACTGAGCTTCAAATGGACGTTCGTGGCAGCATCGGTTGACCAACAGGGCCCATAATATATGAAATCGAAGCTGACTCAGCGGGCTATAATGGGCGCTACATTCTTCGTCTCTAGCGATTACTCCTCGGGCCCAAAAACCCTTGTTTTTGGGCCCAAAAACATATGTTTAGGCCCATGGATTTGATTGTGGGCTTGCGCACTTGGGCTTCAAATGGATGTTCGTGGAAGCATCGGTTGACCCACGGGGCCCATAATATATCAGATCGAAGCTGACTCAGAGGGCTACAGTACGGACTATAAAGCCCATCTATAGAGATTTTTCTTTGGGCCCAAAAACCTATGTTTAGGCCCATGGATTTGATAGAGTGGGCTTTGGAACTTGGGCTTCAAATGGACGTTCGTGGCGGCATCGGTTGATCCACGGGGCCCATAATATGTCAGATCGAAGCTGACTCAGATGGCTGCTGTACGGGCTCTAAAGCCCATCTATAGCGATTTGTCTTTGGGCCCAAAAACCCATGTTTAGGCCCACGGATTTGGTAGAGTGGGCTTGGGCACATGAGCTTCAAATGGACGTTCATGCCGGCATCAGTTGACCCATTGGGCCCATAATATATCAGATCGAAGCTGACTCAGAGGGCTACAGTGCGGGGTATAAAGCCCATCTATAGCGATTTGTCTTTGGGCCCAAAAACCCATGTTTAGGCCCATGGATTTCATAGAGTGGGCTTTGGGACATGGGCTTCAAATGGACGTTCCTGGCGGCATCAGTTGACCCACGGGGCCCATAATATATCAGATCGAAGCTGACTCAGAGGGCTACAGTGCGGGCTATAAAGACCATCTATGGCGATTTGTCTTTGCGCCCAAAAACCAATGTTTAGGCCCATGGATTTGATAGAGTGGGCTTGTGCACTTGGGCTTCAAATGGACGTTCGTGGCGGCATCGATTGCCCCACGGGGTCCATAATATATCAGATCGAAGCTGACACAGTGGGCTACTGTGCGGGCTATAAAGCCCATCTATTGCGATTTGTCTTTGGGCCCAAAAACTCATGTTTAGGGCTATGGATTTGATAGAGTGGGCTTTGGCACTAGAACTTCAAATGGTCGTTCGTGCCGGCATCGGTTGATCCACGGGGCCCATAATATATCAGATCGAAGTTAACTTAGAGGGCTACAGTGCGGGCTATAAAGCCCATCTATAGCGATTTGTCTTTGGGCCCAAAAACCCATGTTTAGGCCCATGGATTTGATAGAGTGGGCTTGCGCACCTGGGCTTCAAATGGACGTTCGTGGCGGTACCGGTTGACCCACGGGGCCCATAATATATCAGATCGAAGCTGACTCAGAGGGCTAGAGTGTGGGCTATAAAGCCCATCTATAGTGATTTGTCTTTGGGCCCAAAAACCCATGTTTAGGCCCATGGTTTAATAGAGTGGGCTTTGGCACTTGGGCTTCACATGGACGTTCGTGGGGGCATCGGTTGACCCATGGGGCCCATAATATATCAGATCGAAGCTGACTCAGAGGGCTACAGTGTGGGCTATAAAGCCCATCTATAACGGTTTGTCTTTGGGCCGAAAAACCCATGTTTAGGCCCATGGATTTGATAGAGTGGGCTTTGGCACTTGGGCTTCAAATGGACGTTCGTGGCGGCATCAGTTGACCCACTGGGCCCATAATATTTCAAATCGAAGCTGACTCAGAGGGCTACTGTGTGGGCTATAAAGCCCATCTATAGCGATTTGTCTTTGGGCCCAAAAACCCATGTTTAAGCCCATGGATTTAATAGAGAGGGCTTTGGCACTTGGGCTTCAAATGGACGTTCATGGCGGCATCGGTTGACTCACGGGGCCCATAATATATCAGATCGAAGCTAACTCAGAGGGCTACAGTGCGGGCTATAAAGCCCATCTACAGCGATTTGTCTTTGGGCCTAAAAAGACATGTTTAGGCCCATGGATTTGATAGAGTGGGCTTTGGCACTTGGACTTCAAATGGTCGTTCGTGGCGGCATCGGTTGACCTACGGGGCCCATAATATATCAAATCAAAGCTGACTCAGAGGGCTATAATGGGCGCTATATACTTCGTATCTAGCGGTTAATCTTTGGGCCCAAAAACACCAAAAACCTATGTTTAGGCCCATGGATTTGATTGCGGGCTTGCGCACTTGGACTTCAAATGGATGTTCGTGGTGGCATCGGTTGACCCACGGGGCCCATAATATATCAGATCGAAGCTGACTCAGAGGGCTACAGTACGGGCTATAAAAGCCCATCTATAGCGATTTGTCTTTGGGCCCAAAAACCAATGTTTAGGCCCATGGTTTGATAGAGTGGGCTTTGGCACTTGGGCTTCACATGGATGTTCGTGGGGGCATCGGTTGACCCATGGGGCCCATAATATATCAGATCGAAGCTGACTCAGAGGGCTACAGTGCGGGCTCTAAAGCCCATCTATAGCGATTTGTCTTTGGGCACAAAATCCTATGTTTAGGCCCATGGATTTGATAGAGTGGGCTTTGGCACTTGGGCTTCAAATGGACGTTCATGGCGGCATCGGTTGACTCATGGGGCCCATAATATATCAGATCGAATCTGACTTAGAGGGCTACAGTGCGGGCTATAAAGCCCATCTATAGCGATTTGTCTTTGGGACTAAAAATCCATGTTTAGGCCCATGCATTTGATAGAGTGGGCTTGCGCACCTGAGCTTCAAATGGACGTTCGTGGCAGCCTCGGTTGACCAACGGGGCCCATAATATATGAAATCGAAGCTGACTCAGAGGGCTATAATGGGCGCTACATACTTCATCTCCAGCGGTTACTGCTCGGGCCCAAAAACCCTTGTTTTTGGGCCCAAAAACATATGTTTAGGCCCATGGATTTGATTGTGGGCTTGCGCACTTGGGCTTCAAATGGATGTTCGTGGAAGCATCGGTTGACCCACGGGGCCTATAATATATCAGATCGAAGCTGACTCAGAGGGCTACAGTACGGACTATAAAGCCCATCTATAGAGATTTGTCTTTGGGTCCAAAAACCCATGTTTAGGCCCATGGATTTCATAGAGTGGGCTTTGGAACTTGGGCTTCAAATGGACGTTCGTGGCGGCATCGGTTGACCCACGGGGCCCATAATATATCAGATCGAAGCTGACTCAGATGGCTGCTGTACGGGCTATAAAGCCCATCTATAGAGATTTGTCTTTGGGCCCAAAAACCCATGTTTAGGCCCACAGATTTGATAGAGTGGGCTTGGGCACATGAGCTTCAAATGGACGTTCGTGCCGGCATCAGTTGACCCACAGGGCCCATAATATATCAGATCGAAGCTGACTCAGAGGGCTACAGTGCGGGGTATAAAGCCCATCTATAGCGATTTGTCTTGGGCCCAAAAACCCATGTTTAGGCCCATGGATTTGATAGAGTGGGCTTGGGGACTTGGGCTTCAAATGGACGTTCGTGGCGGCATCGGTTGACCCACGGGGCCCATAATATATCAGATCAAAGCTGACTCAGAGGGCTACAGTGCGGGCAATAAAGGCCATCTATGGCGATTTGTCTTTGCGCCCAAAAACCAATGTTTAGGCCCATGGATTTGATAGAGTGGGCTTGTGCACTTGGGCTTCAAATGGACGTTAGTGGCGGCATCGATTGACCCACGGGGCCCATAATATATCAGATCGAAGCTGACACAGAGGGCTACTATGCGGGCTATAAAGCCCATCTATTGCGATTTGTCTTTGGGCCCAAAAACTCATGTTTAGGGCTATGGATTTGATAAAGTGGGCTTTGGCACTAGAACTTCAAATGGTCGTTTGTGCCGGCATCGGTTGATCCACGGGGCCCATAACATATCAGATCGAAGCTGACTCAGAGGGCTATAGTACGGGCTATAAATCCCATCTATAGCAATTTGTCTTTGGGCCCAAAAACCAATGTTTAGGCCCATGGTTTGATAGAGTGGGCTTTGGCACTTGGGCTTCACATGAATGTTCGTGGGGGCATCGGTTGACCCATGGGGCCCATAATATATCAGATCGAAGCTGACTCAGAGGGCTACAGTGCGGGCTCTAAAGCCCATCTATAGCGATTTGTCTTTGGGCACAAAATCCCATGTTTAGGCCCATGGATTTGATAGAGTGGGCTTTGGCACTTGGGCTTCAAATGGACGTTCATGGCGGCATCGGTTGACTCATGGGGTCCATAATATATCAGATCGAATCTGACTCAGAGGGCTACAGTGCGGGCTATAAAGCCCATCTATAGAGATTTGTCTTTGGGACTAAAAAGCCATGTTTAGGCCCATGCATTTGATAGAGTGGGCTTGTGCACCTGAGCTTCAAATGGACGTTCGTGGCAGCCTCGGTTGACCAACGGGGCCCATAATATATGAAATCGAAGCTGACTCAGAGGGCTATAATGGGCACTACATACTTCATCTCTAGCGGTTACTCCTCGGGCCCAGGGCCCAAAATATATGTTTAGGCCCATGGATTTGATTGTGGGCTTGCGCACTTGGGCTTCAAATGGATGTTCGTGCAAGCATCGGTTGACCCACGGGGCCCATAATATATCAGATCGAAGCTGACTCAGAGGGCTACAGTACGGACTATAAAGCCCATCTATAGAGATTTGTCTTTGGGCCCAAAAACCCATGTTAGGCCCATGGATTTCATAGAGTGGGCTTTGGAACTCGGGCTTCAAATGGACGTTCGTGGTGGCATCGGTTGACCCACGGGGCCCATAATATATCAGATCGAAGCTGACTCAGATGGCTACTGTACGGGCTATAAAGCCCATCTATAGAGATTTGTCTTTGGGCCCAAAAACCCATGTTAGGCCCATGGATTTCATAGAGTGGGCTTTGGAACTCGGGCTTCAAATGGACGTTCGTGGTGGCATCGGTTGACCCACGGGGCCCATAATATATCAGATCGAAGCTGACTCAGATGGCTACTGTACGGGCTATAAAGCCCATCTATAGCGATTTGTCTTTGGGCCCAAAAACCCATGTTTAGGCCCACGGATTTGATAGAGTGGGCTTGGGCACATGAGCTTCAAATGGACGTTCGTGCCGGCATCAGTTGACCCACAGGGCCCATAATATATCAGATCGAAGCTGACTCAGAGGGCTACAATGCGGGGTATAAAGTCCATCTATAGCGATTTGTCTTTGGGCCCAAAAACCCATGTTTAGGCCCATGGATTTGATAGAGTGGGCTTGGGGACTTGGGCTTCAAATGGACGTTCGTGGCGGCATCGGTTGACCCACGGGGCCCATAATATATCAGATCGAAGCTGACTCAGAGGGCTACAGTGTGGGCTATAAAGGCCATCTATGGCGATTTGTCTTTGCGCCCAAAAACCAATGTTTAGGCCCATGGATTTGATAGTGTGGGCTTGTGCACTTGGGCTTCAAATGGACGTTCGTGACGGCATCGATTGACCCACGGGGCCCATAATATATCAGATCGAAGCTGACATAGAGGGCCACTATGCGGGCTATAAAGCCCATCTATAGCGATTTGTCTTTGGGCCCAAAAACTCATGTTTAGGGCTATGGATTTGATAAAGTGGGCTTTGGCACTAGAACTTCAAATGGTCGTTTGTGCCGGCATCGGTTGATCCACGGGGCCCATAATATATCAGATCGAAGTTGACTTAGAGGGCTACAGTGCGGGCTATAAAGCCCATCTATAGCGATTTGTCTTTGGGCCCAAAAACCCATGTTTAGGCCCATGGATTTGATAGAGTGGGCTTGCGCACCTGGGCTTCAAATGGACGTTCGTGGCGGCATCGATTGACCCACGGGGCCCATAATATATCAGATTGAAGCTGACTCAGAGGGCTATAGTACGGGCTATAAAGCCCATCTATAGTGATTTGTCTTTGGGCCCAAAAACCCATGTTTAGGCCCATGGTTTGATAGAGTGGGCTTTGGTACTTGGGCTTCACATGGACGTTCGTGGGGGCATCGGTTGACCCATGGGGCCAATAATATATCAGATCGAAGCTGACTTAGAGGGCTACTGTGTGGGCTATAAAGCCCATCTATAACGGTTTGTCTTTGGGCCCAAAAACCCATGTTTAGGCCCATGGATTTGATAGAGTGGGCTTTGGCACTTGGGCTTCAAATGGACGTTCGTGGCGGCATCGGTTGACTCATGGGGCCCATAATGTATCAGATCGAATATGACTCAGTGGGCTACAGTGTGGGCTATAAAGCCCATCTATAGCGATTTATCTTTGGGACTAAAAAGCCATATTTAGGCCCATGGATTTGATAGAGTGGGCTTGCGCACCTAGGCTTCAAATGGACGTTCGTGGCGGCAACGGTTGAACCACAATGCCCATATATGAAATCGAAGCTGACTCAGAGGGCTATAATGGGTGCTATATACTTCGTCTCTAGTGGTTAATCTTCGGGCCCAAAAACCTATGTTTAGGCCCATGGATTTGATTGTGGGCTTGCGCACTTGGGCTTCAAATGGATGTTCGTGGAAGCATCAGTTCACCCACGGGGCCCATAATATATCATATCGAAGCTGACTCAGAGGGCTATAGTACGGACTATAAAGCCCATCTATTGCGATTTGTCTTTAGGCCAAAAAACCCAAGTTTAGGCCCATGGATTTGATAGAGTGGGCTTTGGAGCTTGGGCTTCAAATGGACGTTCGTGGCGGCATCGGTTGACCCACGGGGCCCATAATATATCAGATCGAAGCTGACTCAGATGGCTACTATACGGGCTATAAAGCCCATCTATAACGATTTGTCTTTGGGCCCAAAAATCCATGTTTAGGGCCACGAATTTGATAGAGTGGGCTTGGGCACATGAGCTTCAAATGGACGTGTGTGCCGGCATCGGTTGACCCATGGGGCCCATAATATATCAGATCGAAGTTGACTCAGAGGGCTACAGTGCGGGGTATAAAGCCCTTCTATAGCGATTTGTCTTTCCGCCCAAAAACCAATGTTTAGGCCCATGGATTTGATAGAGTGGGCTTGTGCACTTGGGCTTCAAATGGACGTTCGTGGCGGCATCGGTTGACCCACTGGGCCCAGAATATATCAAATCGAAGCTGACTCAGAGGGCTACTGTGCGGGCTACAAAGCCCATCTATAGCGATTTGTCTTTGGACCCAAAAACTCATGTTTAGCCCCATGGATTTGACAGAGTGGGCTTTGGCACTAGAACTTCAAATGGACATTCGTGGCGGTATCGGTTGACCCACGGGGCCCATAATATATCAGATCGAAGCTGACTCAGATGGCTACTATACGGGCTATAATGCCCATCTATAGCGATTTGTCATTGGGCCCAAAAACCCATTTTTAGGGCCACGGATTTGATAGAGTGGGCTTGGGCACATGAGCTTCAAATGGACCTGCGTTCCGGCATCGGTTGACCCACGGGGCCCATAATATATCAGATCGAAGTTGACTCAGAGGGCTACAGTGCGGGGTATAACGCCCATCTATAGCGATTTGTCTTTGCGCCCAAAAACCAATGTTTAGGCCGATGGATTTGATAGAGTGGGCTTGTGCACTTGGGCTTCAAATGGACGTTCATTGCGGCATCGGTTAACCCACTAGGCCCATAATATATCTGATCGAAGCTGACTCAGAGGGCTATTGTGCGGGCTATAAAGCCCATCTATAGCGATTTGTCTTTGGGCCCAAAAACTCATGTTTAGCCCCATGGATTTGACAGAGTGGGCTTTGGCATTAGAACATCAAATGGTCGTTCGCGCCGACATCGGTTGACCCACGGGGCCCATAATATATCAGATCGAAGTTGACTCAAAGGGCTACAGTACGGACTATAAAGCCCATCTATTGCGATTTGTCTTTGGGCCAAAAAACCCATGTTTAGGCCCATGGATTTGATAGAGTGGGCTTTGGAACTTGGGCTTCAAATGGACATTCGTGGCGGTATCGGTTGACCCACGGGGCCCATAATATATCAGATCGAAGCTGACTCAGATGGCTACTATACGGGCTATAATGCCCATCTATAGCGACTTGTCATTGGGCCCAAAAACCCATTTTTAGGGCCACGGATTTGATAGAGTGGGCTTGGGCACATGAGCTTCAAATGGACCTGCGTTCCGGCATCGGTTGACCCACGGGGCCCATAATATATCAGATCGAAGTTGACTCAGAGGGCTACAGTGCGGGGTATAACGCCCATCTATAGCGATTTGTCTTTGCGCCCAAAAACCAATGTTTAGGCCGATGGATTTGATAGAGTGGGCTTGTGCACTTAGGCTTCAAATGGACGTTCGTTGCGGCATCGGTTAACCCACTAGGCCCATAATATATCTGATCGAAGCTGACTCAGAGGGCTATTGTGCGGGCTATAAAGCCCATCTATAGCGATTTGTCTTTGGGCCCAAAAACTCATGTTTAGCCCCATGGATTTGACAGAGTGGGCTTTGGCATTAGAACATCAAATGGTCATTCGCGCCGGCATCGGTTGACCCACGGTGCCTATAATATATCAGATCGAAGTTGACTCAAAGGGCTACAGTGCGGGCTATAAAGTCCATCTAAAGCGATTTTTCTTTGGTCCCAAAAACCCATGTTTAGGCCCAAGGATTTGATAGAGTGGGCTTGTGCACTTGGGATTCAAATGGACGTTCGTGGTGGCATCGGTTGACCCACAGGGCCCATAATATATCAGATCGAAGCTGACTCAGAGGGCTACAGTATGGGCTATAAAGCCCATCTATAGCGATTTGTCTTTGGGCTCAAAAACCCATGTTTAGGCCCATGGATTTGTTCGAGTGGGCTTTGGCACTTAGGCTCCAAATGGACGTTCGTGGCGGCATCAGTTGACCCACGGGGCCCATAATATATCAGATCGAAGCTGACTCATAGGGCTACAGTACGAGCTATAAAGTCCATCTATAGCGATTTGTCTTTGCACCCAAAAACCAATGTTTAGGCCCATGGATTTGATAGAGTGGGCTTGTGCACTTGGGCTTCAAATGGACGTTCGTGGCGGGATCGGTTGACCCATGGGGCCCATAATATATCAAATCGAAGCTGACTCAGAGGGCTACAGTTCGTGCTATAAAGCCCATCTATAGCGATTTGTCTTTGGGCCCAAAAACCCATGTTTAGGCCCATGGATTTGATAGAGTGGGCTTGTGCACTTGGGCTTCAAATGGACGTTCGTGGTGGCATCGATTGACCCACGGGGCCCATAATATATCAGATCGAAGTTGACTCAGAGGGCTATAGTGCGGGCTATAAAGCCCATCTATAGCGATTTGTCTTTGGCCTAAAAACCCATGTTTAGGCCCATGGATTTGATAGAGTGGGCTTGCGCACCTGGGCTTCAAATGGACGTTCGTGGCGGCATCGGTTGACACACGGGGCCCATAATATTTCAGATCGAAGTTGACTCAGAGGGCTACAATACGGGCTATAAAGCCCATCTATAGCGATTTGTCTTTGGGCCCAAAAACCCATGTTTAGGCCCATGGATTTGATAGAGTGGGCCTTGGCACTTGAGCTTCAAATGGACGTTCGTGGCGGCATCGGTTGACCCACGGGGCCCATAATATATCAAATTGAAGCTGACTCAGAGGGCTACAGTATAGGCTATAAAGCCCATCTATAGCGATTTGTCTTTGGGCCCAAAAACCCATGTTTAGGCCCATGGATTTGATAGAGTGGGCTTTGGCACATGGGCTTCAAATGGACGTTCGTGTCAGCATCGGTTGATCCACGGGGCCCATAATATATCAGATCGAAGCTGACTCAGAGGGCTACAATACGAGATATAAAGCCCATCCATAGCGATTTGTCTTTGCACCCAAAAACCAATGTTTAGGCCCATGGATTTGATAAAGTGGGCTTGTGCACTTGGGCTTCAAATGGACATTCGTGGCGACATCGGTTGACCCACGGGGCCCATAATATATCAAATCGAAGCTGACTCAGAGGGCTACAGTTCAGGCTATAAAGCCCATCTATAGCGATTTGTCTTTGGGCCCAAAAACCCATGTTTAGGCCCATGGATTTGATAGAGTGGGCTTGGGTAGTTGGGCTGCACATGGACGTTCGTGGCGGCATCGGTTGACCCACGGGGCCCATAAACTATCAGATCGAAGCTGACTGAGAGGGCTACAGTGCGGGCTATAAAGCCCATCTATAGCGATTTGTCTTTGGGCCAAAAACCCATGTTTAGGCGCATGGATTTGATAGAGTGGGCTTCCGCACCTGGGCTTCAAATGGACGTTCGTGGCGGCATCGGTTGACCCACGGGGCCCATAATATATTAGATCGAAGTTGACTCAGAGGGCTACAATACGGGCTATAAAGCCCATCTATAGCAATTTGTCTTTGGGCCCAAAAACCCATGTTTAGGCCCATGGATTTGATAGAGTGGGTCTTGGCACTTGGGCTTCAATTGGACGTTCGTGGCGGCATCGGTTGACCCACGGGGCCCATAATATATCAAATTGAAGCTGACTCAGAGGGCTACAGTATGGGCTATAAAGCCCATCTATAGCGATTTTTCTTTGGGCCCAAAAACCTATGTTTAGGCCCATGGATTTGATAGAGTGTGCTTGCACACCTGGGCTTCAAGTGGACGTTCGTGGCGGCATCGGTTGACCCATGGGGCCCATAATATATAAAATCGAAGCTGACTCAGAGGGCTATAATGGGCACTATATACTTCGTTGATAGCAGTTTATGTTCGGGCCCAAAAACCCTTGTTTTTGGGCCCAAAAACCTATGTTTAGTCCCATGGATTTTATTGTGGGCTTGCGCACTTGGGCTTCAAATGGACGTTCGTGGACTCATTGGCTGACCCATGGGGCCCATAATATATGAGATCAAAGCTGACTTAGAGGGCTACTGTACAGGCTGTAAAGCCCATCTATAGCGATTTATCTTTGGGCCCAAAAACCCATGTTTAGGCCATTGGATTTGATAGAGTGGGCTTGGGCATAGGGGCTTTAAATGGACGTTCGTGTCTTCATCGGTTGACCCACGGGGCCCATAATATATCAGACCGAACCTGACTCAGAGGGTTACAGTGCGGGCTATAAAGCCCATCAATAGCGATTTGTCTTTGGGCCCAAAAACCCATGTTTAGGCCCATGGATTTAATAGAGTGGGCTTGGCCATATGGGCTTCAAATGGATGTTCGTGGCGGCATCGGTTGACCCACGGGGCCTATAATATATCAGATCGAAGCTGACCCAGAGGCCTATAGTGCAGGCTATAAAGCCCATCTATAGCGATTTGTCTTTGGGCCCAAAAACCCCTGTTTAGGCCTATGGATTTAATAGAGTGGGCTTGGGCACATGGGCTTCAAATGGACGTTCGTGGCGGCATCGATTGACCCACGGGGCCCATAATATATCAAATTGAAGCTGACTCAGAGGGCTACAGTGCGGGCTATAAAGCCCAACTATAGCGATTTATCTTTGGGCCCAAAAACAAATGTTTAGGCCCATGGATTTGATAGAGTGGGCTTGTACGCTTGGGCTTCAATGGACGTTCGTGGCGGCATCGGTTGACCCACGGGGCCCATAATATATTAGATCAAAGCTGACTCATAGAGCTACAATGCGGGCTATAAAGCCCATCTACAATGATTTGTCTTTGGGCCCAAAAACCCATCTTTAGGCCCTTGGATTTGATAAAGTGGGCTTTGGCACTTGGACTTCAAATGGTCGTTCGTGCCGGCATCGGTTGACCCACGGGGCCCATAATATATCAGATCAAAGTTGACTCAGAGGGCTATAGTACGGGCTATAAAGCCTATCTATAGCGATTTGTCATTGGGCCTAAAAGCCCTTGTTTAGGCCTATGGATTTGATAGATTGGGCTTGCGCACATGGGCTTCAAATGGATGTTCGTGGCGGCATCGGTTGACCCACGGGGCCCATAATATATCAGATCAAAGGTGACTCAGAGGGCTACAGTACGGGCTATAAAGCCCATCTATACCAATTTGTCTTTGGGCCTAAAAAGCCATGTTTAGGCCCATGGATTTGATAGAGTGGGCTTGCGCACCTGGGCTGCAAATGGACATTCGTGGCGGCATCGGTTAACCCACGGGGCCCATAACATATCAAATCGAAGCTGACTCAGAGGGCTATAATGGCTGCTATATACTTCGTCTATAGCGGTTTATCTTCGGGGCCCAAAAACCTATGTTTAGGCCCATGGATTTGATTGTGGCCTTGCGCACTTGGGCTTCAAATGGTCGTTCGTGGCGACATCGGTTGACCCACGGGGCCCATAATATATCAGATCGAAGCTGACTCAGAGTGCTATAGTACGGGCTATAAAGCCCATCTATAGCGATTTGGCTTTGGGCCCAAAAACACATGTTTAGGCCCATGGATTTGATAGAGTGGGCTTGGGCACATGGGCTTCAAATGGACGTTCATGCAGGCATCGGCTAACCCACGGGGCCCATAATATATCAGATCGAAGCTGACTCAGAGGGCTACAGTGCGGGCTATAAAGCCCATCTATAGCGATTTATCTTTGGGCCCAAAAACCCATGTTTAGGCCCATGGATTTAATAGAGTGGGCTTGGGCACATGGGCTTCAAATGGACGTTCGTGGCGGCATCGATTAACCCACGGGGCCCATAATCTTTCAAATCGAAGCTGACTTAGAGGGCTACAGTGCGGGCTATGAAGCCCAACTATAGTGATTTATCTTTGCGCCTAAAAACCAATGTTTAGGCCCATGGATTTGATAGAGTGGGCTTGTGGACTTGGGCTTCAATGGAAGTTCGTGGAGGCATAAGTTGATACACGGCGCCCATAATATATCAAATCGAAGCTGACTCAAAGGGCTACAGTGCGGGCTATAAGGCCCATCTATAGCGATTTGTCTTTGGGCCCAAAAACCCATGTTTAGGCCCTTGGATTTGATAGAGTGGGATTTGGCACTTGGACTTCAAATGGTCATTTGTGCCGGCATCGGTTGACCCACGGGGCCCATAATACATCAGATCGAAGTTGAATCAGAGGGCTACAGTGCGGGCTATAAAGCCCATCTATAGCGATTTGTCTTTGGGCCCAAAAACCCATGTTTAGGCCCATGGATTTGATAGAGTGGGCTTGCGCACCTGGGCTTCAAATGGACGTTCGTGGCGGCATCGGTTGACCCACGGGGCCCATAATATATCAAATCGAAGCTGACTCAGAGGGCTACAGTGCGGGCTATGAAGCCCATCTATAGTGATTTGTCTTTGGGCCCAAAAACCCATGTTTAGGCCCTTGGATTCGATAGAGTGGGCTTTGGCACTTGGACTTCAAATGGTCGTTCGTGCCGGCATCGGTTGACCCACGGGGCCCATAATATATCAGATCGAAGGTGACTCAGAGGACTACTATACGGGCTATAAAGCCCATCTATAGCGATTTGTCTTTGGGCCTAAAAAGCCATGTGTAGGCCCATGGATTTGGTAGAGTGGGCTTGTGCACCTGGGCTTCAAATGGTCGTTCATGGCGGCATCGGTTGACCCATGGGGCCCATAATATATCAAATCAAAGCTGACTCAGAGGGCTATAATGGGTGCTATATACTTCATCTATAGCGGTTTATCTTCTTGGGCCCAAAAACCCATGTTTAGGCCCTTCGATTTGATAGAGTGGGCTTTGGCACTTGGACTTCAAATGGTCGTTCGTGGCAGCATCGGTCGACCCATGGGGCCCATAATATATCAGATCGAAGCTGACTCAGAGGGCTACAGTGCCGGCTATAAAGCCTATCTATAGCGATTTGTCATTGGGCCTAAAAGCCCTTGTTTAGGCCCATGGATTTGATAGATTGGGCTTGCGCACATGGGCTTCAAATGGATGTTCGTGGCGGCATCGGTTGACCCACGGGGCCCATAATATATCAGATCAAAGGTGACTCAGAGGGCTACAGTACGGGCTATAAAGCCCATCTATACCAATTTGTCTTTGGGCCTAAAAAGCCATGTTTAGGCCCATGGATTTGATAGAGTGGGCTTGCGCACCTGGGCTGCAAATGGACGTTCGTGGCGGCATCGGTTAACCCACGGGGCCCATAACATATCAAATCGAAGCTGACTCAGAGGGCTATAATGGCTGCTATATACTTCGTCTATAGCGGTTTATCTTCGGGCCCAAAAACCTATGTTTAGGCCCATGGATTTGATTGTGGCCTTGCGCACTTGGGCTTCAAATGGTCGTTCGTGGCGACATCGGTTGACCCACGGGGCCCATAATATATCAGATCGAAGCTGACTCAGAGTGCTATAGTACGGGCTATAAAGCCCATCTATAGCGATTTGGCTTTGGGCCCAAAAACACATGTTTAGGCCCATGGATTTGATAGAGTGGGCTTGGGCACATGGGCTTCAAATGGACGTTCGTGCAGGCATCGGCTAACCCACGGGGCCCATAATATATCAGATCGAAGCTGACTCAGAGGGCTACAGTGCGGGCTATAAAGCCCATCTATAGCGATTTATCTTTGGGCCCAAAAACCCATGTTTAGGCCCATGGATTTAATAGAGTGGGCTTGGGCACATGGGCTTCAAATGGACGTTCGTGGCGGCATCGATTAACCCACGGGGCCCATAATCTTTCAAATCGAAGCTGACTTAGAGGGCTACAGTGCGGGCTATGAAGCCCAACTATAGTGATTTATCTTTGCGCCTAAAAACCAATGTTTAGGCCCATGGATTTGATAGAGTGGGCTTGTGGACTTGGGCTTCAATGGAAGTTCGTGGAGGCATAAGTTGATACACGGCGCCCATAATATATCAAATCGAAGCTGACTCAAAGGGCTACAGTGCGGGCTATAAGGCCCATCTATAGCGATTTGTCTTTGGGCCCAAAAACCCATGTTTAGGCCCTTGGATTTGATAGAGTGGGATTTGGCACTTGGACTTCAAATGGTCGTTTGTGCCGGTATCGGTTGACCCACGGGGCCCATAATACATCAGATCGAAGTTGAATCAGAGGGCTACAGTGCGGGCTATAAAGCCCATCTATAGCGATTTGTCTTTGGGCCCAAAAACCCATGTTTAGGCCCATGGATTTGATAGAGTGGGCTTGCGCACCTGGGCTTCAAATGGACGTTCGTGGCGGCATCGGTTGACCCACGGGGCCCATAATATATCAAATCGAAGCTGACTCAGAGGGCTACAGTGCGGGCTATGAAGCCCATCTATAGTGATTTGTCTTTGGGCCCAAAAACCCATGTTTAGGCCCTTGGATTCGATAGAGTGGGCTTTGGCACTTGGACTTCAAATGGTCGTTCGTGCCGGCATCGGTTGACCCACGGGGCCCATAATATATCAGATCGAAGGTGACTCAGAGGACTACTATACGGGCTATAAAGCCCATCTATAGCGATTTGTCTTTGGGCCTAAAAAGCCATGTGTAGGCCCATGGATTTGGTAGAGTGGGCTTGTGCACCTGGGCTTCAAATGGTCGTTCATGGCGGCATCGGTTGACCCATGGGGCCCATAATATATCAAATCAAAGCTGACTCAGAGGGCTATAATGGGTGCTATATACTTCATCTATAGCGGTTTATCTTCTTGGGCCCAAAAACCCATGTTTAGGCCCTTCGATTTGATAGAGTGGGCTTTGGCACTTGGACTTCAAATGGTCGTTCGTGGCAGCATCGGTCGACCCATGGGGCCCATAATATATCAGATCGAAGCTGACTCAGAGGGCTACAGTGCCGGCTATAAAGCCTATCTATAGCGATTTGTCATTGGGCCTAAAAGCCCTTGTTTAGGCCCATGGATTTGATAGATTGGGCTTGCGCACATGGGCTTCAAATGGATGTTCGTGGCGGCATCGGTTGACCCACGGGGCCCATAATATATCAGATCAAAGGTGACTCAAAGGGCTACAGTACGGGCTATAAAGCCCATCTATACCAATTTGTCTTTGGGCCTAAAAAGCCATGTTTAGGCCCATGGATTTGATAGAGTGGGCTTGCGCACCTGGGCTGCAAATGGACGTTCGTGGCGGCATCGGTTAACCCACGGGGCCCATAACATATCAAATCGAAGCTGACTCAGAGGGCTATAATGGCTGTTATATACTTCGTCTATAGCGGTTTATCTTCGGGCCCAAAAACCTATGTTTAGGCCCATGGATTTGATTGTGGCCTTGCGCACTTGGGCTTCAAATGGTCGTTCGTGGCGACATCGGTTGACCCACGGGGCCCATAATATATCAGATCGAAGCTGACTCAGAGTGCTATAGTACGGGCTATAAAGCCCATCTATAGCGATTTGGCTTTGGGCCCAAAAACACATGTTTAGGCCCATGGATTTGATAGAGTGGGCTTGGGCACATGGGCTTCAAATGGACGTTCGTGCAGGCATCGGCTAACCCACGGGGCCCATAATATATCAGATCGAAGCTGACTCTGAGGGCTACAGTACGGGCTATAAAGCCCATCTATAGCGATTTTTCTTTGGGCCTAAAAAGCCATATTTAGGCCCATGGATTTGATAAAGTGGGCTTATGCACTTGGGCTTCAAATGGATGTTCGTGGCGGCATCGATTGACCCACGGGGCCCATAATATATCAGATCAAAGCTGACTCAGAGGGCTATAATGGGCGCTATATACTTCGTCTATAGCGATTTATCTTCGGGCCCAAAAACCTATGTTTAGGCCCATGGATTTGATTGTGGGCTTGCGCACTTGGGCTTCAAATGGATGTTCGTGGCGGCATCAGTTGACCCACGGGGCCCATAATATATTAGATCGATGGGCCCAAAAACCCATGTTTAGGCCCATGGATTTTGATAGAGTGGGCTTTGGCACTTAGGCTTCAAATGGACGTTCGTGGCGGCATCGGTTGACCCACGGGGCCCATAATATATCAGATCGAAGCTGACTCAGAAGGCTACAGTGCGGGCTATAAAGCCCATCTATAGCGATTTGTCTTTGGGCCCAAATACCCATGTTTAGGCCCATGGATTTGATAGAGTTAGCTTGGGCACATGGGCTTCAAATTGACGTTCGTGCCAGCACCGATTGACCCACGGGGCCCATAATATATCAGATCGAAGGTGACTCAGAGGGTTACAGTATGGGCTATAAAGCCCATCTATAGCGATTTGTCTTTGGGACTAAAAAGCCATGTTTTGGCCCATGGATTTGATAGAGTGGGCTTGCGCACCTGGGATTCAAATGGATGTTCATGGCGGCATCGGTTGACCCACGGGGCCCATAATTGATCAAATTGAAGCTGACTCAGAGGGCTATAATGGCCGTTATATACTTTGTCTATAGCGGTTTATCTTCGGGCCCAGAAACCCATGTTTTTGGGCCCAAAATCCCATGTTTAGGCCCATGGATTTGATAGAGTGGGCCTGCGCACCTGGGCTTCAAATGGACGTTCGTGGCGGCATCGGTTGACCCACGGGGCCCATAATATATCAAATTGAAGCTGACTCAGAGGGCTATAATGGCCGTTATATATTTCATCTATATCGGTTTATCTTCGGGCCCAAAAACCCATGTTTAGGCCCATGGATTTGATAGAGTGGGCTTGCGCACCTGGGCTTCAAATGGACGTTCGTGGCGGCATCGGTTGACCCACGGGGCCCATAATATATCAGATCGAAGCTGACTCAGAGTGCTACAGTACGGGCTATAAAGCCCATCTATAGCGATTTGTCTTTGGGCCCAAAAACCCATGTTTAGGCCCATGGATTTGATAGAGTGGGCTTTGGCACTTGGTCTTCAAATGGACGTTCATGGCGGCATCGATTGACTCACAGGGCCCATAATATAACAGATCGAATCTGACTCAGAGGGCTACAGTGCGGGCTACGAAGCCCATCTATAGTGATTTGTCTTTGGGCCCAGAAACCCATTTTTAGGCCCATGGATTTGATAGAGTGGGCTTGCGCACCTGGGCTTCAAATGGACATACGTAGCGGCATCGGTTGACCCACGGGGCCCATAATATATCAAATCGAAGCCGACTTAGAGGGCTATAATGGGCGCTATATACTTCATCTCTAGCAGTTTATCTTTGGGCCCAAAAACCCTTGGTTTTGGGCCCGAAAACCCTTGGTTTTGGGCCCAAAAACCCTTGTTTTTGGGACCAAAAACCTATGTTTTGGCCCATGGATTTGATTGTAGGCTTGCGCACTTGGGCTTCAAATGGATGTTTGTGGCGGCATCGGTTGACCCATGGGGCCCATAATATATCAGATCGAAGCTGACTCAGAGGGCTATTGTACGGGCTGTAAAGCCCATCTATAGCGATTTGTCTTTGGGCCCAAAAACCCATGTTTAGGCCCATGGATTTGATAGAGTGGGCTTGGGTACATGGCTTCAAATGGACATTCGTGGCCACATCGGTTGACCCATGGGGCCCATAATATATCAGATCGAAGCTGAATCAGAGGGCTACAGTGCGGGCTATAAAGCCCATGTATAGCGATTTTTCTTTTGGCCAAAAAACCCATGTTTAGGCCCATTGATTTGATAGAGTGGGCTTGGGCACATGGGCTTCAAATGGACATTCGTGGCGGCATTAGTTGACCCATGGGGCCCATAATATATCAGATCGAAGCTGACTCAGAGGGCTATAGTACGGGCTATAAAGCCCATCTATAGTGATTTGTCTTTGGGCCTAAAAACCCATGTTTAGGCCCATGGATTTGATAGAGTGGGCTTGGGCACATGGGCTTCAAATGAACGTTCGTGGCGGCAGCGGTTGACCCACGAGGCCCATAATATATCAGATCGAAGCTGACTCAGAGAGCTACAGTGCGGGCTATAAAACCCATCTATAACGATTTGTCTTTGGGCCCAAAAACCAATGTTTAGGCCCATGGATTTGATAGAGTGGGCTTGTGCACTTGGGCTTCAAATGGACTTTCGTGGCGGCATCGGTTGACCCACGAGGCCCATAATATATCAGATCGAATCTGACTCAGAGGGCTATAGTACGGGCTATAAAGCCCACCTATAGCGATTTGTCTTTGGGCCCAATAACCCATGTTTATGCCCATGGATTTGATAGTGTGGGCTTTGGCACTTGGACTTCAAATGGTCGTTCGTGTCGGCATCGGTTGACCCATGGGGCCCATAATATATCAGATCAAAGTTGACTCAGAGGGCTACAGTGCGGGCAATAAAGCCCATCTATACAGATTTGTCTTTGGGCCCAAAAACCCATGTTTAGGCCCATGGATTTGATAGAGTGGGCTTGCGCACCTGGGCTGCAAATCGACGTTCGTGGCGGCATCGGTTAACCCACGGGGCCCATAACATATCAAATCGAAGCTGACTCAGAAGGCCATAATGGGCGCTATATACTTCGTCTATAGCGGTTTATCTTCAGGCCCAAAAACCTATGTTTAGGCCCATGGATTTGATTGTGGGCTTGCGCACTTGGGCTTCAAATGAATGTTCGTGGCAGCACCGGTTGACCCACGGGGCCCATAATATATTAGATCGATGGGCCCAAAAACCCATGTTTAGACCCTTGGATTTGATAGAGTGGGCTTTGGCATTTGGGCTTCAAATGGACGTTCGTGGCGGCATCGGTTGACCCACAGGGCCCATAAGATATCAGATCGAAGCTGACTCAGAGGGCTACAGTGCGGGCTATAAATCCCATCTATAGCGATTTGTCTTTAGGCCCAAAAACCCATATTTAGGCCCATGGATTTGATAGAGTGGGCTTGGGCACATGGGCTTCAAATGGACGTTCGTGCCGGCAGCGGTTAACCCACGGGGCCCATAATATATCTGATCGAAGGTGACTCAGAGGGCTACAGTACGGGCTATAAAGCCCATCTATAGCGATTTGTCTTTGGGCCTAAAAAGCCATGTTTAGGCCCATGGATTTGATAGAGTAGGCTTGCGCACCTGGGCTTCAAATGGATGATCGTGGCGGCATCGGTGGATCCACAGGGCCCATAATATATCAAATCGAAGCTGACTCAGAGGGCTATAATGGACACTATATACTTTGTCTACAACAGTTTATCTTCGGGCCCAAAAACCTATGTTTTTGGGCCCAAAAACCCATGTTTAGGCCCATGGATTTGATAGAGTGGGCTTGCGCACCTGGGCTTCAAATGGACATTCGTGGCGGCATCAGTTGACCCACGGGGCCTATAATATATCAGATCGAAGCTGACTCAGAGGGCTACAGTACGGGCTATAAAGCCCATCTATAGCGATTTATCTTTGGGCCCAAAAAGCCATGTTTAGGCCCATGGATTTGCTAGAGTGGGCTTGGGCACATGGGCTTCAAATGGACGTTCGTGCCGGCATCGGCTGACCCACGGGGCCCATAATATATCAGATCAAAGCTGACTCAGAGGGCTATAATGGCCGCTATATACTTCGTCTATAGCGGTTTATCTTCGGGCCCAAAAACCTATGTTTAGGCCCATGGTTTTGAGTGCGGGCTTGCGCACTTGGGCTTCAAATGGATGCTCGTGGCGGCATCAGTTGACCCACGGGGCCCATAATATATCAAATCGAACCTGACTCAGAGGGCTACAGTGCGGGCTATAAAGCCAATCTATAGCAATTTGTCTTTGGTCCCAAAAACCCATGTTTAGGCCCATGGATTTGATAGAGTGGGCTTTGGCACTTGGGCTTCAAGTGGACGTTCGTGGCGGCATCGGTTGACTCACGGGCCCCTTAATATATCAGATCGAAGCTAACTCTAAGGGCTACAGTACGGGCTATAAAGCCCATCTATAGCGATTTGTCTTTGGCCCTAAAAAGCCATGTTTAGGCCCATGGATTTGATAGAGTGGGCTTGCGCACCTGGGCTTCAAATGGACGATCGTCGCGGCATCGGTTGATGCACGGGGCCCATAATATATCAAATCGAAGCTGACTCAGAGGGCTATAGTACGGGCTATAAAGCCCATCTATAGCGATTTGGCTTTGGGCCTAAAAAGCCATGTTTAGGTCCATGGATTTGATAGAGGGGGCTTGTGCACTTGGGCTTCAAATGGACGTTCGTGGCGGCAGCGGTTGACCCACGGGGCCCATAATATATCAGATCGAAGCTGACTCAGAGGGCTATAATGGGCGCTATATACTTCGTCTATAGCGGTTTAGCTTCGGGCCTAAAAACCTATGTTTAGGCCCATGGATTTGAGTGTGGGCTTGAGCGCTTGGGCTTCAAATGGATGCTCGTGGAGGCATCGGTTGACCCACGGGGCCTATAATATATCAGATCGAAGCTGACTCAGAGGGCTACAATGCGGGCTATAAATTCAATCTATAGCGATTTGTCTTTGGGACCAAAAACCCATGTTTAGGCCCATGGATTTGATAGAGTGGGCTTGAGCACCTGGGCTTCAAATGGACGTTCGTGGCGGCATCAGTTGCCCACGGGGCCCATAATATATCATATCAAAGCTGACTCAGAGGGCTACAATGCGGGCTATAAAGCCCATCTATTGCGATTTGTCTTTGGGTCCAAAAACCCATGTTTAGGCCCATGGATTTGATAGAGTGGGCTTGCGCACCTGGGCTTCAAATGGACGTTCGTGGCGGCATTGGTTTACCCACAGGGCCCATAATATATCAAATCGAAGCTGACTCAGAGGGCTATACTGGCCGCTGTATACTTTGTCTATAGCGGTTTATCTTCGGGCCCAAAAACAAGGACCTATGTTTAGGCACATGGATTTGATTGTGGGTTTACGCACTTGGGCTTCAAATGGACGTTCGTGCCGGTATCGGTTGACCCACGGGGCCTATAATATATCAGATCAAAGCTGGCTCAGAGGGCTACAGTGCGGGCTATAAAGTCCATCTATAGCGATTTGTCTTTGGGCCCAAAAACCCATGTTTAGGCCGATGGATTTGATAGAGTGGGCATAGGTACATGGGCTTCAAATGGATGTTCCAGGCGGCATCGGTTGACCCACGGAGCCCATAATATATCAAATCGAAGCTGACTCAGAGGGCTACTGTACGGGCTATAAAGCCCATCTAGAGCGATTTGTCTTTGGGCCTAAAAACCCATGTTTAGGCCCATGGATTTGATAGAGTGGGCTTGGGCACATGGACTTCAAATGGGCGTTCATGCCGGCATCGGTTGACCCACGGTGCCCATAATATATCAGATCGAAACTGACTCAGAGGGCTACTGTACGGGCTATAAAGCACATCTATAGCGATTTGTCTTTGGGCCTAAAAAGCCATGTTTAGGCCCATGGATTTGATAGAGTGGGCTTACGCACCTGGGCTTCAAATGGATGTTCGTGGCGACATCGGTTGACCCACGGGGACTATAATATACCAGATCGAAGCTGACTCAGAGGGCTACAGTATGGGCTATAAAGCCCATCTATAGCGATTTCTCTTTGGGCCCAAAAAACCATGTTGAGGCCCATGGATTTAATAGAGTGGGCCTAGGAACATGGGCTTCAAATGGAAAATCGTGCCGACATCGGTTGACCGATGGGGCCCATAATATATCAGATCGAAGGTTACTCAGAGGGTTACAGTGCGGGCTATAAAGCCCATCTATAGCGATTTTTCTTCGGGCCCAAAAACCCGTGTTTAGGCCCATGGATTTGATAGAGTGGGCTTGGGCACATGGGCTTCAAATGGACGTTCGTTGCGGCATCGGTTGACCCACGAGGCTCATAATATATCAGGTCGAAGCTAACTCAGAGGGCTACAATACGGGCTATAAAGCCCATCTATAGGGATTTGTCTTTGGGCCCAAAAACCGATCTTTAAGCCCATGGATTTGATAGAGTGGGCTTGGGCACATGGGCTTCAAATGGACGTTCGTGCCGGCATCGGTTGACCCACGGGGCCCATAATATATCAGATCGAAGCTGACTCATAGGGCTACAGTGCGGCCTATAAAGCCCATCTATAGCGATTTATCTTTGGGCCCAAAAACCTATGTTTAGGCCCATGGATTTGATAGAGTGGGCTTGGGCACATGTGCTTCAAATGGACGTTCGTGGCGGCATCGATTGCCCCACGGGGCCCATAATATATCAGATCGAAGCTAACTCGGAGGGCTACAGTGCAGGCTATAAAGCCCATCTATAGCGATTTGTCTTTGCGCCCAAAAACCCATGTTTAGGCCAATGGATTTGATAGAGTGGGCTTTGGCACTAGAACTTCAAATGGTCGTTCGTGCCTGCATCGGTTGACCCACGGGGCCCATAATATATCATTTCAAAGTTGACTCAGAGGGCTACGGTGTGGGCTATAAAGCCCATCTATATCGATTTTTATTTGGGCCCAAAAACCAATGTTTATGCCCATGGATTTGATAGAGTGGGCTTGCGCACCTGGACATCAAATGGACGTTCATGGCGGCATCGGTTGACCTACAGGGCCCATAATATATCAGATCGTAGCTGACTTAGAGGGCTACAGTGCGGGCTATAAAGCCCATATATAGCGATTTGTCTTTGGGCCCAAAAACCAATGTTTAGGCCCATGGATTTGATAGAGTGGGCTTGGGCACACGGGCTTCAAATGGACGTTCGTGGCGGTATCGGTTGACCAACGAGGCCCACAATATATCAGATCGAAGCTGACTCAGAGGGCTACAGTGCAGGCTATAAAGCCATCTATAGCGATTTGTCCTTGGGCCCAAAAACCCATGTTTCGGCCCATGGATTTGATAGATTAGGCTTTGGCACTTGGGCTTCAAATGGACGTTCGTGGCGGCATCGGTTGACCCACGGGGCCCATAATATATCAGATCGAAGCTGACTCGGAGGGCTATTGTACGGGCTATAAAGCCCATCTATAGCGATTTGTCTTTAGGCCCAAAAACCCTTGTTTAGGCCCATGGATTTGATAGAGTGGGCTTGGGCACATGGGCTTCAAATGGACGTTCGTGCCGGCATCGGTTGACCCACGGGGCCCATAATATATCAGATCGAAGGTGACTCAGAGGGCTACAGTGTGGGCTATAAAGCCCATCTATAGCGATTTGTCTTTAGGCCCAAAGACCCATGTTTAGGCCCATGGATTTGATAGAGTCGGCTTGGGCACATGGGCTCCAAATGGACGTTCATGCCGGCATCGGTTGACCCACGGGGCCCATAATATATCAGATCGAAGGTGACTCAGAGGGCTACAGTGCGGGCTATAAAGCCCATCTATAGCGATTTGTCTTTAGGCCCAAAGACCCATGTTTAGGCCCAAGGATTTCATAGAGTCGGCTTGGGCACATGGGCTTCAAATGGACATTAGTGGTGGCATTGATTGACCCACGGTGCCCATAATATATCAGATCGAAGCTGACTCAGAGGGCTATAATGGGCGCTATATACTTCGTCTATAGCAGTTTATCTTCGGGCCCAAAAACCTATGTTTAGGCCCATGGATTTGAGTGTGGGCTTGCTTGCTTGGGCTTCAAATGGATGTTCGTGGCGGCATCGGTTGACCCACGGGGCCCATAATATATCAGATCGAAGCTGACTCAGAGGGCTAAAGCGCGGGCTATAAAGCCCATCTATAGCGATTTGTCTTTGGGCCCAAAAACCCATGTTTAAGCCCATGGATTTAATAGAGAGGGCTTTGGCACTTGGGCTTCAAATGGACGTTCGTGGCGGCATCGGTTGACCCACAGGGCCCATAATATATCAGATCGAAGCTGACTCAGAGGGCTACATTGTGGGCTATAAAGCCCATCTATAGCGATTTGTCTTTGGGCCTAAAAAGACATGTTTAGGCCCATGGATTTGATAGAGTGGGCTTTGGCACTTGGACTTCAAATGGTCGTTCGTGGCGGCATCGGTTGACCCACGGGGCCCATAATATATCAAATCAAAGCTGACTCAGAGGGCTATAATGGGCGCTATATACTTTGTATCTAGCGGTTAATCTTTGGTCCCAAAAACACCAAAAACCTATGTTTAGGCCCATGGATTTGATTGCGGGCTAGCGTACTTGGACTTCAAATGGATGTTCGTGGTGGCATCGGTTGACCCACGGGGCCCATAATATATCAGATCGAAGCTGACTCAGAGGGCTATAGTACGGGCTATAAAGCCCATCTATAGCGATTTGTCTTTGGGCCTAAAAACCCATGTTTAGGCCCATGGTTTGATAGAGTTGGCTTTGGCACTTGGGCTTCACATGGATGTTCGTGGGGGCATCGGTTGACCCATGGGGCCCATAATATATCAGATCGAAGCTGACTCAGAGGGTTACAGTGCGGGCTCTAAAGCCCATCTATTGCGATTTTTCTTTCGGCCCAAAATCCCATGTTTAGGCCCATGGATTTGATAGTGTGGGCTTTGGCACTTGGGCTTCAAATGGACGTTCATGGCGGCATCGGTTGACTCATGGGGCCCATAATATATTAGATCGAATCTGACTCAGAGGGCTACAGTGCGGGCTATAAAGCCCATCTATAGCGATTTTTCTTTGGGACTAAAAAGCCATGTTTAGGCCCATGCATTTGATAGAGTGGGCTTGCGCAACTGAGCTTCAAATGGACGTTCGTGGCAGCATCGGTTGACCAACAGGGCCCATAATATATGAAATCGAAGCTGACTCAGAGGGCTATAATGGGCGCTACATTCTTCGTCTCTAGCGATTACTCCTCGGGCCCAAAAACCCTTGTTTTTGGGCCCAAAAACATATGTTTAGGCCCATGGATTTGATTGTGGGCTTGCGCACTTGGGCTTCAAATGGATGTTCGTGGAAGCATCGGTTGACCCACGGGGCCCATAATATATCAGATCGAAGCTGACTCAGAGGGCTACAGTACGGACTATAAAGCCCATCTATAGAGATTTGTCTTTGGGCCCAAAAACCTATGTTTAGGCCCATGGATTTGATAGAGTGGGCTTTGGAACTTGGGATTCAAATGGACGTTCGTGGCGGCATCGGTTGATCCACGGGGCCCATAATATATCATATCGAAGCTGACTCAGATCGCTGCTATACGGGCTATAAAGCCCATCTATAGCGATTTGTCTTTGGGCCCAAAAACCCATGTTTAGGCCCACGGATTTGATAGAGTGGGCTTGGGCACATGAGCTTCAAATGGACGTTCATGCCGGCATCAGTTGACCCACTGGGCCCATAATATATCAGATCGAAGCTGACTCAGAGGGCTACGGTGCGGGGTATAAAGCCCATCTATAGCGATTTATCTTTGGGCCCAAAAACCCATGTTTAGGCCCATGGATTTAATAGAGTGGGCTTGGGGACATGGGCTTCAAATGGACGTTCGTGGCGGCATCAGTTGACCCACGGGGCCCATAATATATCAGATCGAAGCTGACTCAGAGGGCTACAGTGCGGGCTATAAAGGCCATCTATGGCGATTTGTCTTTGCGCCCAAAAACCAATGTTTAGGCCCATGGATTTGATAGAGTGGGCTTGTGCACTTGGGCTTCAAATGGACGTTCGTGGCGGCATCGATTGCCCCACGGGGCCCATAATATATCAGATCGAAGCTGACACAGTGGGCTACTGTGCGGGCTATAAAGCCCATCTATTGCGATTTGTCTTTGGGCCCAAAAACTCATGTTTAGGGCTATGGATTTGATAGAGTGGGCTTTGGCACTAGAACTTCAAATGGTCGTTCGTGCCGGCATCGGTTGATCCACGGGGCCCATAATATATCAGATCGAAGTTGACTTAGAGGGCTACAGTGCGGGCTATAAAGCCCATCTATAGCGATTTGTCTTTGGGCCCAAAAACCCATGTTTAGGCCCATGGATTTGATAGAGTGGGCTTGCGCACCTGGGCTTCAAATGGACGTTCGTGGCGGTATCAGTTGACCCACGGGGCCCATAATATATCAGATCGAAGCTGACTCAGAGGGCTATAGTGCGGGCTATAAAGCCCATCTATAGTGATTTGTCTTTGGGCCCAAAAACCCATGTTTAGGCCCATGGTTTGATAGAGTGGGCTTTGGCACTTGGGCTTCACATGGACGTTCGTGGGGGCATCGGTTGACCCATGGGGCCCATAATATATCAGATCGAAGATGACTCAGAGGGCTACAGTGTGGGCTATAAAGCCCATCTATAACGGTTTGTCTTTTGGCCGAAAAACCCATGTTTAGGCCCATGGATTTGATAAAGTGGGCTTTGGCACTTGGGCTTCAAATGGACGTTCGTGGCGGCATCGGTTGACTCATGGGGCCCATAATATATCAGATCGAATATGACTCAGTGGGCTACAGTGTGCGCTATAAAGCCCATCTATAGCGATTTGTCTTTGGGACTAAAAAGCCATATTTAGGCCCATGGATTTGATAGAGTGGGCTTGCGCACCTGGGCTTCAAATGGACATTCGTGGCGGCATCGGTTGAACCACGGGGCCCATATATGAAATCGAAGCTGACTCAGAGGGCTATAATGGGTGCTATATACTTCATCTCTAGTGGTTAATCTTCGGGCCAAAAAACCTAGGTTTAGGCCCATGGATTTAATTGTGGGCTTGCGCACTTGGGCTTCAAACGGATGTTCGTGGAAGCATCAGTTCACCCACGGGGCCCAAAATATATCATATCGAAGCTGACTCAGAGGGCTACAGGACGGACTATAAAGCCCATCTATTGCGATTTGTCTTTGGGCCAAAAAACCCATGTTTAGGCCCATGGATTTGATAGAGTGGGCTTTGGAGCTTGGGCTTCAAATGGACGTTCGTGGCGGCATCGGTTGACCCACGGGGCCCATAATATATCAGATCGAAGCTGACACAGATGGCTACTGTACGGGCTATAAAGCCCATCTATAACGATTTGTCTTTGGGCCCAAAAATCCATGTTTAGGGCCACGGATTTGATAGAGTGGGCTTGGGCACATGAGCTTCAAATGGACGTGTGTGCCGGCATCGGTTGACCCATGGGGCCCATAATATATCAGATCGAAGTTGACTCAGAGGGCTACAGTGCGGGGTATAAAGCCCATCTATAGCGATTTGTCTTTCCACCCAAAAAGCAATGTTTAGGCCCATGGATTTGATAGAGTGGGCTTGTGCACTTGGGCTTCAAATGCACGTTCGTGGCGGCATCGGTTGACCCACTAGGCCCATAATATTTCAAATCGAAGCTGACTCAGAGGGCTACTGTGCGGGCTATAAAGCCCATCTATAGCGATTTGTCTTTGGGCCCAAAAACCCATGTTTAAGCCCATGGATTTAATAGAGAGGGCTTTGGCACTTGGGCTTCAAATGGACGTTCGTGGCGGCATCGGTTGACTCACGGGGCCCATAATATATCAGATCGAAGCTGACTCAGAGGGATACAGTGTGGGCTATAAAGCCCATCTATAGCGATTTGTGTTTGGGACTAAAAAGACATGTTTAGGCCCATGGATTTGATAGAGTGGGCTTTGGCACTTGGACTTCAAATGGTGTTTCGTGGCGGCATCGGTTGACCCACGAGGCCCATAATATATCAAATCAAAGCTGACTCAGAGGGCTATAATGTGCGCTATATACTTCGTATCTAGCGGTTAATCTTTGGGCCCAAAAACACCAAAAACCTATGTTTAGGCCCATGGATTTGATTGCGGGCTTGCGCACTTGGACTTCAAATGGATGTTCGTGGTGGCATCGGTTGACCCACGGGGCCCATAATATATCAGATCGAAGCTGACTCAGAGGGCTACAGTACGGGCTATAAAGCCCATCTATAGCGATTTGTCTTTGGGCCCAAAAACTAATGTTTAGGCCCATGGTTTGATAAAGTGGGCTTTGGCACTTGGGCTTCACATGGATGTTCGTGGGGGCATCGGTTGACCCATGGGGCCCATAATATATCAGATCGAAGCTGACTCAGAGGGCTACAGTGCGGGCTCTAAAGCCCATCTATAGCGATTTGTCTTTGGGCACAAAATCCCATGTTTAGGCCCACGGATTTGATAGAGTGGGCTTTGGCACTTGGGCTTCAAATGGACGTTCATGGCGGCATCGGTTGACTCATGGGACCCATAATATATCAGATCGAATCTGACTCAGAGGGCTACAGTGCGGGCTATAAAGCCCATCTATAGCGATTTGTCTTTGGGACTAAAAAGCCATGTTTAGGCCCATGCATTTGATAGAGTGGGCTTGCGCACCTGAGCTTCAAATGGGCGTTCGTGGCAGCCTCGGTTGACCAACGGGGCCCATAATATATGAAATCGAAGCTGACTCAGAGGGCTATAATGGGCGCTACATACTTCGTCTCGAGCGGTTACTCCTCGGGCCCAAAAACCCTTGTTTTTGGGCCCAAAATATATGTTTAGGCCCATAGATTTGATTGTGGGCTTGCGCACTTGGGCTTCAAATGGATGTTCGTGGAAGCATCGACTGACCCACGGGGCCCATAATATATCAGATCGAAGCTGACTCAGAGGGCTACAGTACGGACTATAAATCCCATCTATAGAGATTTGTCTTTGGGCCCAAAAACCCATGTTTAAGCCCATGGATTTCATAGAGTGGGCTTTGGAACTTGGGCTTCAAATGGACGTTCGTGGCGGCATCGGTTGACCCACGGGGCCCATAATATATCAGATCGAAGCTGACTCAGATGGCTGCTGTACGGGCTATAAAGCCCATCTATAACGATTTGTCTTTGGGCCCAAAAACCCATGTTAAGCCCACGGATTTGATAGAGTGGGCTTGGGCACATGTGCTTCAAATGGACGTTCGTGCCGGCATCAGTTGACCCACAGGGCCCATAATATATCATATCGAAGCTGACTCAGAGGGCTACAGTGCGGGGTATAAAGCCCATCTATAGCGATTTGTCTTTGGGCCCAAAAACCCATGTTTAGGCCCATGGATTTGATAGAGTGGGCTTGGGGACTTGGGCTTCAAATGGACGTTCGTGGTGGCATCGGTTGACCCACGGGGCCCATAATATATCAGATCAAAGCTGACTCAGAGGGCTACAGTGTGGGCTATAAAGGCCATCTATGGCGATTTGTCTTTGTGCCCAAAAACCAATGTTTAGGCCCATGGATTTGATAGAGTGGGCTTGTGCACTTGGGCTTCAAATGGATGTTCGTGGCGGCATCGATTGACCCACGGGGCCCATAATATATCAGATCGAAGCTGACACAGAGGGCTACTATGCGGGCTATAAAGCCCATCTATTGCGATTTGTCTTTGGGCCCAAAAACTCATGTTTAGGGCTATGGATTTGATAAAGTGGGCTTTGGCACTAGAACTTCAAATGGTCGTTTGTGCCGGCATCGGTTGATCCACGGGGCCCATAATATATCAGATCGAAGTTGACTTAGAGGGCTACAGTGCGGGCTATAAAGCCCATCTATAGCGATTTGTCTTTGGGCCCAAAAACCCATGTTTAGGCCCATGGATTTGATAGAGTGGGCTTGCGCACCTGGGCTTCAAATGGACGTTCGTGGCAGCATCGATTGACCCACGGGGCCCATAATATATCAGATCGAAGCTGACTCAGAGGGCTATAGTGCGGGCTATAAAGCCCATCTATAGTGATTTGTCTTTGGGCCCAAAAACCCATGTTTAGGCCCATGGTTTAATAGAGTGGGCTTTGGCACTTGGGCTTCATATGGACGTTCGTGGGGGCATCGGTTGACCCATGGGGCCCATAATATATCAGATCGAAGCTGACTCAGAGGGTTACAGTGTGGGCTATAAAGCCCATCTATAACGGTTTGTCTTTGGGCCCAAAAACCCATGTTTAGGCCCATGGATTTGATAGAGTGGGCTTTGGCACTTGGGCTTCAAATGGACGTTCGTGGCGGCATCGGTTGACTCATGGGGCCCATAATATATAAGATCGAATATGACTCAGTGGGCTACAGTGTGGGCTATAAAGCCCATCTATAGCGATTTGTCTTTGGGACTAAAAAGCCATATTTAGGCCCATGGATTTGATAGAGTGGGCTTGCGCACTTGGGCTTCAAATGGAGGTTCGTGGCGGCATCGGTTGAACCACGGGGCCCATATATGAAATCGAAGCTGACTCAGAGGGCTATAATGGGTGCTATATACTTCGTCTCTAGTGGTTAATCTTCGGGCCCAAAAACCTATGTTTAGGCCCATGGAATTGATTGTGGGCTTGCGCACTTGGGCTTCAAATGGATGTTCGTGGAAGCATCAGTTCACCCACGGGGCCCATAATATATCATATCGAAGCTGACTCAGAGGGCTACAGTACGGACTATAAAGCCCATCTATTGCGATTTGTCTTTGGGCCAAAAAACCCATGTTTAGGCCCATGGATTTGATAGAGTGGGCTTTGGAGCTTGGGCTTCAAATGGACGTTCGTGGCGGCATCGGTTGACCCACGGGGCCCATAATATATCAGATCCAAGCTGACTCAGATGGCTGCTGTACGGGCTATAAAGCCCCTCTATAACGATTTGTCTTTGGGCGATAGAGTGGGCTTGGGCACATGAGCTTCAAATGGACGTGTGTGCCGGCATCGGTTGACCCATGGGGCCCATAATATATCAGATCGAAGTTGACTCAGAGGGCTACAGTGCGGGGTATAAAGCCCATCTATAGCGATTTGTCTTTCCGCCCAAAAAGCAATGTTTAGGCCCATGGATTTGATAGAGTGGGCTTGTGCACTTGGGCTTCAAATGGACGTTCGTGGCGGCATCGGTTGACCCACTGAGCCCATAATATTTCAAATCGAAGCTGACTCAGAGGGCTACTATGCGGGCTATAAAGCCCATCTATAGCGATTTGTCTTTGGGCCCAAAAACCCATGTTTAAGCCTATGGATTTAATAGAGAGGGCTTTGGCACTTGGGCTTCAAATGGACGTTCATGGTGGCATCGGTTGACTCACGGGGCCCATAATATATCAGATCGAAGCTAACTCAGAGGGCTACAGTGCGGGCTATAAAGCCCATCTACAGCGATTTGTCTTTGGGACTAAAAAGACATGTTTAGGCCCATGGATTTGATAGAGTGGGCTTTGGCACTTGGACTTCAAATGGTCGTTCGTGGCGGCATCGGTTGACCTACGGGGCCCATAATATATCAAATCAAAGCTGACTCAGAGGGCTATAATGGGCGCTATATACTTCGTATCTAGCGGTTAATCTTTGGGCCCAAAAACACCAAAAACCTATGTTTAGGCCCATGGATTTGATTGCGGGCTTGCGCACTTGGACTTCAAATGGATGTTCGTGGTGGCATCGGTTGACCCACGGGGCCCATAATATATCAGATCGAAGCTGACTCAGAGGGCTACAGTACGGGCTATAAAAGCCCATCTATAGCGATTTGTCTTTGGGCCCAAAAACCAATGTTTAGGCCCATGGTTTGATAGAGTGGGCTTTGGCACTTGGGCTTCACATGGATGTTCGTGGGGGCATCGGTTGACCCATGGGGCCCATAATATATCAGATCAAAGCTGACTCAGAGGGCTACAGTGCGGGCTCTAAAGCCCATCTATAGCGATTTGTCTTTGGGCACAAAATCCCATGTTTAGGCCCATGGATTTGATAGAGTGGGCTTTGGCACTTGGGCTTCAAATGGACGTTCATGGCGGCATCAGTTGACTCATGGGGCCCATAATATATCAGATCGAATCTGACTCAGAGGGCTACAGTGCGGGCTATAAAGCCCATCTATAGCGATTTGTCTTTGGGACTAAAAATCCATGTTTAGGCCCATGCATTTGATAGAGTGGGCTTGCGCACCTGAGCTTCAAATGGACGTTCGTGGCAGCCTCGGTTGACCAACGGGGCCCATAATATATGAAATCGAAGCTGACTCAGAGGGCTATAATGGGCGCTACATACTTCATCTCCAGCGGTTACTGCTCGGGCCCAAAAACCCTTGTTTTTGGGCCCAAAAACATATGTTTAGGCCCATGGATTTAATTGTGGGCTTGCGCACTTGGGCTTCAAATAGATGTTCGTGGAAGCATCGGTTGACCCACGGGGCCCATAATATATCAGATCGAAGCTGACTCAGAGGGCTACAGTACGGACTATAAAGCCCATCTATAGAGATTTGTCTTTGGGTCCGAAAACCCATGTTTAGGCCCATGGATTTCATAGAGTGGGCTTTGGAACTTGGGCCTCAAATGGACGTTCGTGGCGGCATCGGTTGACCCACGGGGCCCATAATATATCAGATCGAAGCTGACTCAGATGGCTGCTGTACGGGCTATAAAGCCCATCTATAGCGATTTGTCTTTGGGCCCAAAAACCCATGTTTAGGCCCACAGATTTGATAGAGTGGGCTTGGGCACATGAGCTTCAAATGGACGTTCGTGCCGGCATCAGTTGACCCACAGGGCCCATAATATATCAGATCGAAGCTGACTCAGAGGGCTACAGTGCGGGGTATAAAGCCCATCTATAGCGATTTGTCTTTGGGCCCAAAAACCCATGTTTAGGCCCATGGATTTGATAGAGTGGGCTTGGGGACTTGGGCTTCAAATGGACGTTCGTGGCGGCATCGGTTGACCCACGGGGCCCATAATATATCAGATCGAAGCTGACTCAGAGGGCTACAGTGCGGGCTATAAAGGCCATCTATGGCGATTTGTCTTTGCGCCCAAAAACCAATGTTTAGGCCCATGGATTTGATAGAGTGGGCTTGTGCACTTGGGCTTCAAATGGACGTTCGTGGCGGCATCGATTGACCCACGGGGCCCATAATATATCAGATCGAAGCTGACACAGAGGGCTACTATGCGGGCTATAAAGCCCATCTATTGCGATTTGTCTTTGGGCCCAAAAACTCATGTTTAGGGCTATGGATTTGATAAAGTGGGCTTTGGCACTAGAACTTCAAATGGTCGTTTGTGCCGGCATCGGTTGATCCACGGGGCCCATAATATATCAGATCGAAGCTGACTCAGAGGGCTATAGTACGGGCTATAAATCCCATCTATAGCAATTTGTCTTTGGGCCCAAAAACCAATGTTTAGGCCTATGGTTTGATAGAGTGGGCTTTGGCACTTGGGCTTCACATGGATGTTCGTGGGGGCATCGGTTGACCCATGGGGCCCATAATATATCAGATCGAAGCTGACTCAGAGGGCTACAGTGCGGGCTCTAAAGCCCATCTATAGCGATTTGTCTTTGGGCACCAAATCCCATGTTTAGGCCCATGGATTTGATAGAGTGGGCTTGGGCACTTGGGCTTCAAATGGACGTTCATGGCGGCATCGGTTGACTCATGGGGTCATTAATATATCAGATCGAATCTGACTCAGAGGGCTACAGTGCGGGCTATAAAGCCCATCTATAGAGATTTGTCTTTGGGACTAAAAAGCCATGTTTAGGCCCATGCATTTGATAGAGTGGGCTTGCGCACCTGAGCTTCAAATGGACGTTCGTGGCAGCCTCGGTTGACCAACGGGGCCCATAATATATGAAATCGAAGCTGACTCAGAGGGCTATAATGGGCGCTACATACTTCGTCTCTAGCGGTTACTCCTTGGGCCCTGGGCCCAAAATATATGTTTAGGCCCATGGATTTGATTGTGGGCTTGCGCACTTGGGCTTCAAATGGATGTTCGTGGAAGCATCGGTTCACCCACGGGGCCCATAATATATCAGATCGAAGCTGACTCAGAGGGCTACAGTACGGACTATAAATCCCATCTATAGAGATTTGTCTTTGGGCCCAAAAACCCATGTTAGGCCCATGGATTTCATAGAGTGGGCTTTGGAACTTGGGCTTCAAATGGACGTTCGTGGTGGCATCGGTTGACCCACGGGGCCCATAATATATCAGATCGAAGCTGACTCAGATGGCTGCTGTACGGGCTATAAAGCCCATCTATAGCGATTTGTCTTTGGGCCCAAAAACCCATGTTTAGGCCCACGGATTTGATAGAGTGGGCTTGGGCACATGAGCTTCAAATGGACGTTCGTGCCGGCATCAGTTGACCCACAGGGCCCATAATATATCAGATCGAAGCTGACTCAGAGGGCTACAATGCGGGGTATAAAGTCCATCTATAGCGATTTGTCTTTGGGCCCAAAAACCCATGTTTAGGCCCATGGATTTGATAGAGTGGGCTTGGGGACTTGGGCTTCAAATGGACGTTCGTGGCGGCATCGGTTGACCCACGGGGCCCATAATATATCAGATCGAAGCTGACTCAGAGGGCTACAGTGCGGGCTATAAAGGCCATCTATGGCGATTTGTCTTTGCACCCAAAAACCAATGTTTAGGCCCATGGATTTGATAGTGTGGGCTTGTGCACTTGGGCTTCAAATGGACGTTCGTGGCGGCATCGATTGACCCACGGGGCCCATAATATATCAGATCGAAGCTGACACAGAGGGCCACTATGCGGGCTATAAAGCCCATCTATTGCGATTTGTCTTTGGGCCCAAAAACTCATGTTTAGGGCTATGGATTTGATAAAGTGGGCTTTGGCACTAGAACTTCAAATGGTCGTTTGTGCCGGCATCGGTTGATCCACGGGGCCCATAATATATCAGATCAAAGTTGACTTAGAGGGCTACAGTGCGGGCTATAAAGCCCATCTATAGCGATTTGTCTTTGGGCCCAAAAACCCATGTTTAGGCCCATGGATTTGATAGAGTGGGCTTGCGCACCTGGGCTTCAAATGGACGTTCGTGGCGGCATCGATTGACCTACGGGGCCCATAATATATCAGATTGAAGCTAACTCAGAGGGCTATAGTACGGGCTATAAAGCCCATCTATAGTGATTTGTCTTTGGGCCCAAAAACCCATGTTTAGGCCCATGGTTTGATAGAGTGGGCTTTGGTACTTGGGCTTCACATGGACGTTCGTGGGGGCATCGGTTGACCCATGGGGCCCATAATATATCAGATCGAAGCTGACTTAGAGGGCTACAGAGTGGGCTATAAAGCCCATCTATAACGGTTTGTCTTTGGGCCCAAAAACCCATGTTTAGGCCCATGGATTTGATAGAGTGGGCTTTGGCACTTGGGCTTCAAATGGACGTTCGTGGCGGCATCGGTTGACTCATGGGGCCCATAATATATCAGATCGAATATGACTCAGTGGGCTACAGTGTGGGCTATAAAGCCCATCTATAGCGATTTTTCTTTGGGACTAAAAAGCCATATTTAGGCCCATGGATTTGATAGAGTGGGCTTGCGCACCTGGGCTTCAAATGGACGTTCGTGGCGGCATCGGTTGAACCACAGGGCCCATATATGAAATCGAAGCTGACTCAGAGGGCTATAATGGGTGCTATATACTTCGTCTCTAGTGGTTAATCTTCGGGCCCAAAAACCTATGTTTAGGCCCATGGATTTGATTGTGGGCTTGCGCACTTGGGCTTCAAATGGATGTTCGTGGAAGCATCAGTTCACCCTCGGGGCCCATAATATATCATATCGAAGCTGACTCAGAGGGCTACAGTACGGATTATAAAGCCCATCTATTGCGATTTGTCTTTAGGCCAAAAAACCCAAGTTTAGGCCCATGGATTTGATAGAGTGGGCTTTGGAGCTTGGGCTTCAAATGGACGTTCGTGGCGGCATCGGTTGACCCACGGGGCCCATAATATATCAGATCGAAGCTGACTCAGATGGCTACTGTACGGGCTATAAAGCCCATCTATAACGATTTGTCTTTGGGCCCAAAAATCCATGTTTAGGGCCACGGATTTGATAGAGTGGGCTTGGGCACATGAGCTTCAAATGGACGTGTGTGCCGGCATCGGTTGACCCATGGGGCCCATAATATATCAGATCGAAGTTGACTCAGAGGGCTACAGTGCGGGGTATAAAGCCCATCTATAGCGATTTGTCTTTCCACCCAAAAACCAATGTTTAGGCCCATGGATTTGATAGAGTGGGCTTGTGCACTTGGGCTTCAAATGGACGTTCGTGGCGGCATCGGTTGACCCACTGGGCCCAGAATATATCAAATCGAAGCTGACTCAGAGGGCTACTGTGCGGGCTACAAAGCCCATCTATAGCGATTTGTCTTTGGGCCCAAAAACTCATGTTTAGACCGATGGATTTGATAGAGTGGGCTTTGGCACTAGAACTTCAAATGGTCGTTCGTGCCAGCATCGGTTGACCCACGGGGCCCATAATATATCAGATCGAAGTTGACTCAAAGGGCTACATTGCAGGCTATAAAGTCCATCTAAAGCGATTTGTCTTTGGTCCCAAAAACCCATGTTTAGGCCTATGGATTTGATAGAGTGGGCTTGCGCACCTGGGCTTCAAATGGACGATCGTGGTGGCATCGATTGACCCACGGGGCCCATAATATATCAGAACGAAGCTGACTCAGAGGGCTACAGTGCGAGCTATAAAGCCCATCTATAGCGATTTGTCTTTGGGCCCAAAAACCCATGTTTAGGCCTACGGATTTGATTGAGTGGGCTTGGGCACATGGGCTTCAAATGGACGTTCGTGGCGGCATCGATTGACCCACGAGGCCCATAATATATCAGATCGAAGCTGACTCAGAGGAATATAATGGCCGCTATATACTTCATCTATAGCGATTTATCTTCGGGCCCAAAAACCAATGTTTAGGCCCATGGATTTGATATACTTGGCTTTGGTACTAGAACATCAAATGGTCGTTCGTGCTGGCATCGGTTGACCCACGGGGCCCATAATATATCAGATCGAAGTTGATTCAGGGGGCTACAGTGCGGGCTATAAAGCCCATCTATAGCGATTTGTCTTTGCACCCAAAAACCAATGTTTAGGCATATGGATTTGATAGAGTGGGCTTGTGCACTTGGGCTTCAAATGGATATTCGTGGCGGCATCGGTTGACCCACGGGGCCCATAATATATCAAATCGAAGCTCACTCAGAAGGCTACAGTTCGGGCTATAAAGCCCATCTATAACGATTTGTCTTTAGGCCCAAAAACTCATGTTTAGGCCTATGGATTTGATAGAGTGCGCTTGTGCACTTGGGCTTCAAATGGACGTTCGTGGCGGCATCGGTTGACCCACGGGGCCTATAATATATCAGATCAAAGTTGACTCAGAGGGCTACAGTGCGGGCTATAAAGCCCATCTATAGCGATTTGTCTTTGGGCCTAAAAACCCATTTTTAGGCCCATGGATTTGATAGAGTTGGCTTGCGCACCTGGGCTTCAAATGGACGTTCGTGGCGGCATCGGTTGACCCACGGGGCCCATAATATATTAGAACGAAGTTGACTCAGAGGGCTACAATACGAGCTATAAAGCCCATCTATAGCGATTTGTCTTTGGGCCCAAAAACCCATGTTTAGGCCCATGGATTTGATAGAGTGGGCCTTGGCACTTGGGCTTGAAATGGACGTTCGTGGCAGCATCGGTTGACCCACGGGGCCCATAATATATCAAATCGAAGCTGATTCAGAGGGCTATAGTATGGGCTATAAAGCCCATCTATAGCGATTTTTCTTTGGGCCCAAAAACCCATGTTTAGGCCCATGGATTTGATAGAGTGGGCTTTGGCACTTGGGCTTCAAATGGACGTTCGTTGCGGCATCGGTTGACCCACGGGGCCCATAATATATCAGATTGAAGCTGACTCAGAGCGCTACAGTACGAGCTATAAAGCCCATCTATAGCTATTTGTCTTTGCGCCCAAAAACCAATGTTTAGGCCCATGGATTTCATAGAGTGGGCTTGTGCACTTGGGCTTCAAATGGACGTTCGTGGCGGCATCGGTTGACCCACTGGTCCCATAATATATTAAATCGAAGCTGACTCAGAGGGCTACAGTTCGGGCTATAAAGCCCATCTATAGTGATTTGTCTTTGGGCCCAAAAACTCATGTTTAGGCCCATGGATTTGATAGAGTGGGCTTATGCACTTGGGCTTCAAATGGACGTTCGTGGCGGCATCGGTTGACCCACGGGGCCTAACATATATCAGATCGAAGTTGACTCAGAGGGCTACAGTGCGGCTATAAAGCCCATCTATAGCGATTTGTCTTTGGGCCTAAAAACCCTTGTTTAGGCCCATGGATTTGATAGAGTGGGCTTGCGCACCTAGGCTTCAAATGGACGTTCGTGGTGGCATCGGTTGACCCACGGGGCCCATAATATATCAGATCGAAGCTGACTCAGAGGGCTACAGTACGAGATGTAAAGCCCATCTATAGCGATTTGTCTTTGCACCCAAAAACCAATGTTTAGGCCCATGGATTTGATAGAGTGGGCTTTGGCACTTGGGCTTCAAATGGACGTTCGTGGCGGCATCGGTTGACTCATGGGGCCCATAATATATCAGATCGAATATGACTCAGTGGGCTACAGTTTGGGCTATAAAGCCCATCTATAGCGATTTGTCTTTGGGACTAAAAAGCCATATTTAGGCCCATGGATTTGATAGAGTGGGCTTGCGCACCTGGGCTTCAAATGGACGTTCGTGGCGGCATCGGTTGAACCACGGGGCCCATATATGAAATCGAAGCTGACTCAGAGGGCTATAATGGGTGCTATATACTTCGTCTCTAGTCGTTAATCTTTGGGCCCAAAAACCTATGTTTAGGCCCATGGATTTGATTGTGGGCTTGCGCACTTGGGCTTCAAATGGATGCTCGTGGAAGCATCAGTTCACCCACGGGGCCCATAATATATCATATCGAAGCTGACTCAGAGGGCTACAGTACGGACTATAAAGCCCATTTTTTGCGATTTGTCTTTGGGCCCAAAAACCCATGTTTAGGCCTACGGATTTGATAGAGTGGGCTTGGGCACATGGGCTTCAAATGGACGTTCGTGGCGGCATCGATTGACCCACGAGGCCCATAATATATCAGATCGAAGCTGACTCAGAGGGCTACAGTGCGACTATAAGGCCCATCTATAGCGATTTGTCTTTGGGCCCCCCATGGATTTGATAGAGTGGGCTTGTGCACCTGGGCTTCAAATGGACGTTCATGGCGGCATCGGTTGACCCACGGGGCCCATAATATATCAGATCGAAGCTGACTTAGAGGGCTATAGTACGGGCTATAAAGCCCATCTATAGTGATTTGTCTTTGGGCCCAAAAACCCATGTTTAGGCCCATGGTTTGATAGAGTGGGCTTTGGCACTTGGGCTTAACATGGACGTTCGTGGGGGCATCGGTTGACCCATGGGGCCCATAATATATCAGATCGAAGCTGACTCAGAGGGCTACAGTGCGGGCTGTAAAGCCCATCTATAGCAGTTTGTCTTTGGGCCCAAAAAACCATGTTTAGGCCCATGGATTTGATAGAGTGGGCTTTGGCACTTGGGCTTCAAATGGACATTCGTGGCGGCATCGGTTGACTCATGGGGCCCATAATATATCAGATCGAATATGACTCAGAGGGCTACAGTGTGGGCTTTAAAGCCCATCTATAGCGATTAGTCTTTGGGACTAAAAAGCCATGTTTAGGCCCATGGATTTGATAGAGTGGGCTTGCGCACCTGGGCTTCAAATAGACGTTCATGGCGGCATCGGTTGACCCACGGGGCCCATATATGAAATCGAAGCTGACTCAGAGGGCTATAATGGACGCTATATACTTTGTCTCTAGTGGTTAATCTTCGGGCCTAAAAACCCTTGTTTTTGGGCCCAAAAACCTATGTTTAGGCCCATGGATTTGATTGTGGGCTTGCGCACTTGGGCTTCAAATGGATGTTCGTGGAAGCATCGGTTCACCCACGGGGCCCATAATATATCAGATCGATGCTGACTCAAAGGGCTACAGTACGGACTATAAAGCCCATCTATTGCGATTTGTCTTTGGGCCAAAAAACCCATGTTTAGGCCCATGGATTTGATAGAGTGGGCTTTGGAACTTGGGCTTCAAATGGACATTCGTGGCGGTATCGGTTGACCCACGGGGCCCATAATATATCAGATCGAAGCTGACTCAGATGGCTACTATACGTGCTATAATGCCCATCTATAGCGATTTGTCATTGGGCCCAAAAACCCATTTTTAGGGCCACGGATTTGATAGAGTGGGCTTGGGCACATGAGCTTCAAATGGACCTGCGTTCCGGCATCGGTTGACCCACGGGGCCCATAATATATCATATCGAAGTTGACTCAGAGGGCTACAGTGCGGGGTATAACACCCATCTATAGCGATTTGTCTTTGCGCCCAAAAACCAATGTTTAGGCCGATGGATTTGATAGAGTGGGCTTGTGCACTTGGGCTTCAAATGGACGTTCGTTGCGGCATCGGTTAACCCACTGGGCCCATAATATATCTGATCGAAGCTGACTCAGAGGGCTATTGTGCGGGCTATAAAGCCCATCTATAGCGATTTGTCTTTGGGCCCAAAAACTCATGTTTAGCCCCATGGATTTGACAGAGTGGGCTTTGGCATTAGAACATCAAATGGTCGTTCGCGCCGACATCGGTTGACCCACGGGGCCCATAATATATCAGATCGAAGTTGACTCAAAGGGCTACAGTGCGGGCTATAAAATCCATCTAAAGCGATTTGTCTTTGGTCCCAAAAACCCATGTTTAGGCCCAAGGATTTGATAGAGTGGGCTTGTGCACTTGGGCTTCAAATGGACGTTCGTGGTGGCATCGGTTGACCCACAGGGCCCATAATATATCAGATCGAAGCTGACTCAGAGGGCTACAGTATGGGCTATAAAGCCCATCTATAGCGATTTGTCTTTGGGCCCAAAAACCCATGTTTAGGCCCATGGATTTGTTCGAGTGGGCTTTGGCACTTAGGCTCCAAATGGACGTTCGTGGCGGCATCGGTTGACCCACGGGGCCCATAATATATCAGATCGAAGCTGACTCATAGGGCTATAGTACGAGCTATAAAGTCCATCTATAGCGATTTGTCTTTGCACCCAAAAACCAATGTTTAGGCCCATGGATTTGATAGAGTGGGCTTGTGCACTTGGGCTTCAAATGGACGTTCGTGGCGGCATCGGTTGACCCATGGGGCCCATAATATATCAAATCGAAGCTGACTCAGAGGGCTACAGTTCGTGCTATAAAGCCCATCTATAGCAATTTGTCTTTGGGCCCAAAAATCCATGTTTAGGCCCATGGATTTGATAGAGTGGGCTTGTGCACTTGGGCTTCAAATGGACGTTCGTGGTGGCATCGATTGACCCACGGGGCCCATAATATATCAGATCGAAGTTGACTCAGAGGGCTATAGTGCGGGCTATAAAGCCCATCTATAGCGATTTGTCTTTGGCCTAAAAACCCATGTTTAGGCCTATGGATTTGATAGAGTGGGCTTGCGCACCTGGGCTTCAAATGGACGTTCGTGGCGGCATCGGTTGACACACGGAGCCCATAATATTTCAGATCGAAGTTGACTCAGAGGGCTACAATACGGGCTATAAAGCCCATCTATAGCGATTTGTCTTTAGGCCCAAAAACCCATGTTTAGGCCCATGGATTTGATAGAGTGGGCCTTGGCACTTGAGCTTCAAATGGACGTTCGTGGCGGCATCGGTTGACCCACGGGGCCCATAATATATCAAATTGAAGCTGACTCAGAGGGCTACAGTATGGGTTATAAAGCCCATCTATAGCGATTTGTCTTTGGGCCCAAAAACCCATGTTTAGGCCCATGGATTTGATAGAGTGGGCTTTGGCACATGGGCTTCAAATGGACGTTCGTGTCGGCATCGGTTGATCCACGGGGCCCATAATATATCAGATCGAAGCTGACTCAGAGGGCTACAATACGAGATATAAAGCCCATCTATAGCGATTTCTCTTTGCACCCAAAAACCAATGTTTAGGCCCATGGATTTGATAGAGTGGGCTTGTGCACTTGGGCTTCAAATGGACATTCGTGGCGACATCGGTTGACCCACGGGGCCCATAATATATCAAATCGAAGCTGACTCAGAGGGCTACAGTTCAGGCTATAAAGCCCATCTATAGCGATTTGTCTTTGGGCCCAAAAACCCATGTTTAGGCCCATGGATTTGATAGAGTGGGCTTGGGTAGTTGGGCTGCACATGGACGTTCGTGGCGGCATCGGTTGACCCACGGGGCCCATAATGTATCAGATCGAAGTTGACTCAGAGGGCTACAGTGCGGGCTATAAAGCCCATCTATAGCGATTTGTCTTTGGGCTAAAAACCCATGTTTAGGCGCATGGATTTGATAGAGTGGGCTTCCGCACCTGGGCTTCAAATGGACGTTCGTGGCGGCATCGGTTGACCCACGGGGCCCATAATATATTAGATCGAAGTTGACTCAGAGGGCTACAATACGGGCTATAAAGCCCATCTATAGTAATTTGTCTTTGGGCCCAAAAACCCATGTTTAGGCCCATGGATTTGATAGAGTGGGTCTTGGCACTTGGGCTTCAAATGGACGTTCGTGGCGGCATCGGTTGACCCACGGGGCCCATAATATATCAAATTGAAGCTGACTCAGAGGGCTACAGTATGGGCTATAAAGCCCATCTATAGCGATTTTTCTTTGGGCCCAAAAACCTATGTTTAGGCCCATGGATTTGATAGAGTGTGCTTGCACACCTGGGCTTCAAGTGGACGTTCGTGGCGGCATCGGTTGACCCATGGGGCCCATAATATATCAAATCGAAGCTGACTCAGAGGGCTATAATGGGCACTATATACTTCGTTGATAACAGTTTATGTTCGGGCCCAAAAACCCTTGTTTTTGGGCCCAAAAACCTATGTTTAGTCCCATGGATTTTATTGTGGGCTTGCGCACTTGGGCTTCAAATGGACGTTCGTGGCCTCATCGGCTGACCCATGGGGCCCATAATATATGAGATCAAAGCTGACTTAGAGGGCTACTGTACAGGCTGTAAAGCCCATCTATAGCGATTTATCTTTAGGCCCAAAAACCCATGTTTAGGCCATTGGATTTGATAGAGTGGGCTTGGGCATAGGGGCTTTAAATGGACGTTCGTGCCGGCATCGGTTGACCCACGGGGCCCATAATATATCAGACCGAACCTGACTCAGAGGGTTACAGTGCGGGCTATAAAGCCCATCAATAGCGATTTGTCTTTGGGCCCAAAAACCCATGTTTAGGCCCATGGATTTAATAGAGTGGGCTTGGCCATATGGGCTTCAAATGGATGTTCGTGGCGGCATCGGTTGACCCACGGGGCCCATAATATATCAGATCGAAGCTGACCCAGAGGCCTATAGTGCAGGCTATAAAGCCCATCTATAGCGATTTGTCTTTGGGCCCAAAAACCCATGTTTAGGCCTATGGATTTAATAGAGTGGGCTTGGGCACACGGGCTTCAAATGGACGTTCGTGGCGGCATCGATTGACCCACGGGGCCCATAATATATCAAATTGAAGCTGACTCAGAGGGCTACAGTGCGGGCTATAAAGCCCAACTATAGCGATTTATCTTTGGGCCCAAAAACAAATGTTTAGGCCCATGGATTTGATAGAGTGGGCTTGTACGCTTGGGCTTCAATGGACGTTCGTGGCGGCATCGGTTGACCCACGGGGCCCATAATATATTAGATCAAAGCTGACTCAGAGAGCTACAGTGCGGGCTATAAAGCCCATCTACAATGATTTGTCTTTGGGCCCAAAAACCCATCTTTAGGCCCTTGGATTTGATAAAGTGGGCTTTGGCACTTGGACTTCAAATGGTCGTTCGTGCCGGCATCGGTTGACCCACGGGGCCCATAATATATCAGATCAAAGTTGACTCAGAGGGCTATAGTACGGGCTATAAAGCCCATCTATAGCGATTTGTCTTTGTCCCCAAAAACCCATGTTTACAACCATGGATTTGATAGAGTGGGCTTGGGCACATGGGCTTCAAATGGACGTTCGTGGCGGCATCGATTGACCCACGGGGCCCATAATATATCAAATCGAAGCTGACTTAGAGGGCTACAGTGCGGGCTATAAAGCCCAACTATAGCGATTTATCTTTGGGCCCAAAAACCAATGTTTAGGCCCATGGATTTGATAGAGTGGGCTTGTACACTTGGGCTTCAATGGACGTTCGTGGCGGCATCGGTTGACCCACGGGGGCCATAATATATCAGATCGAAGCTGACTCAGAGGGCTACAGTGCGGGCTATAAAGCCCATCTATAGCGATTTGTCTTTGGGCCCAAAAACCCATGTTTAGGCCCATGGATTTAATAGAGTGGGCTTGGGCACATGGGCTTCAAATGGACGTTCGTGGCGGCATCGATTGACCCACGGGGCCCATAATATTTCAAATCGAAGCTGACTTAGAGGGCTACAGTGCGGGCTATGAAGCCCAACTATAGCGATTTATCTTTGTGCCCAAAAAACCAATGTTTATGCCCATGGATTTGATAGAGTGGGCTTGTGGACTTGGGCTTCAATGGAAGTTCGTGGAGGCATAAGTTGATCCACGGTGCCCATAATATATCAGATCGAAGCTGACTTAGAGGGCTACAGTACGGGCTATAAGGCCCATCTATAGCGATTTGTCTTTGGGCCCAAAAACCCATGTTTAGGCCCTTGGATTTGATAGAGTGGGATTTGGCACTTGGACTTCAAATGGTCGTTCGTGCCGGCATCGGTTGACCCACGGGGCCCATAATACATCAGATCGAAGTTGAATCAGAGGGCTACAGTGCGGGCTATAAAGCCCATCTATAGCGATTTGTCTTTGGGCCCAAAAACCCATGTTTAGGCCCATGGATTTGATAGAGTGGGCTTGCGCACCTGGGCTTCAAATGGATGTTCGTGGCGGCATCGGTTGACCCACGGGGCCCATAATATATCAAATCGAAGCTGACTCAGAGGGCTATAATGGGTGATATATACTTCGTCTATAGCGGTTCATCTTTGGGCCCAAAAACCCTTATTTTTGGGCCCAAAAACATATGTTTAAGCCCATGGATTTGATTGTGGGCTTGCGCACTTGGCCTTCAAATGGACGTTCGTGCCAGCATTGGTTGACCCACGGGGCCCATAATATATTAGATCGAATCTGACACAGAGGGCTACAGTACGAGCTATAAAGCCCATCTATAGCGATTTGTCTTTGGGCCTAAAAACCCATGTTTAGGCCCATGGATTTGATAAAGTGGGCTTGTGCACTTGGGCTTCAAATGGACGTTTGTGGTGGCATCGATTGACCCACGGGGCCCATAATTTATCAGATCGAAGTTGACTAAGAGGGCTACAGTGCGGGCTATAAAGCCCATCTATAGCGATTTGTCTTCGGCCTAAAAACCCATGTTTAGGCCCATGGATTTGATAGAGTGGGCTTGCGTACCTGGGCTTCAAATGGACGTTCGTGGCGGCATTGGTTGACCCACGGGGCCCATAATATATTAGATCGAAGTTGACTCAGAGGGCTGCAATACGGGCTATAAAGCCCATCTATAGCAATTTGTCTTTGGGCCCAAAAACCCATGTTTAGGACCATGGATTTGATAGAGTGGGCCTTGGCACTTGGGCTTCAAATGGACGTTCGTGGCGGCATCGGTTGACCCACGGGGCCTATAATATATCAAATCGAATCTGACTCAGAGGGCTACAGTATGGGCTATAAAGCCCATCTATAGCGATTTTTCTTTGGGCCCAAAAACCTATGTTTAGGCCCATGGATTTGATAGAGTGTGCTTGCACACCTGGGCTTCAAGTGGACGTTCGTGGCGGCATCGGTTGACCCATGGGGCCCATAATATATCAAATCGAAGCTGACTCAGAGGGCTGTAATGGGCACTATATACTTCGTTGATAGCAGTTTATGTTCGGGCCCAAAAACCCTTGTTTTTGGTCCTAAAAACCTATGTTTAGTCCCATGGCTTTTATTGTGGGCTTGTGCACTTGGGCTTCAAATGGACGTTCATGGCCTCATCGGTTGACCCATGGGGCCCATAATATATGAGATCAAAGCTGACTTAGAGGGCTACTGTACGGGCTATAAAGCCCATCTATAGCGATTTATCTTTGGGCCCAAAAACCCATGTTTAGGCCATTGGATTTGATAGAGTGGGCTTGGGCATAGGGGCTTCAAATGGACGTTCGTGTCGGCATCGGTTGACCCACGGGGCCCATAATATATCAGACCGAACCTGACTCAGAGGGTTACAGTGCGGGCTATAAAGCCCATCAATAACGATTTGTCTTTGGGCCCAAAAACCCATGTTTAGGCCCATGGATTTAATAGAGTGGGCTTGGGCATATGGGCTTCAAATGGACGTTCGTGGCGGCATCGGTTGACCCACGGGGCCCATAATATATCAGATCGAAGCTCACCCAGAGGCCTATAGTGCAGGCTATAAAGCCCATCTATAGCGATTTGTCTTTGGGCCCAAAAACCCATGTTTAGGCCTATGGATTTGATAGAGTGGGCTTGGGCACATGAGCTTCAAATGGACGTTCGTGGCGGCATCGATTGACCCACGGGGCCCATAATATATCAAATTGAAGCTGACTCAGAGGGCTACAGT
>CANTUR010001035.1:0-56686 GCA_947683625.1 Mallotus nudiflorus
CTTCAAATGGACGCTTGTGGTGGCATTGTTTGACCTACGGGGCCCATAATATATCAAATAGAAGCTGACTCAGAGGGCTATTATACGGGCTATAAACATCGTCTATAGCGGTTTATCTTTGGGCCCAAAAACCTATGTTTATGCCCATGGATTTGATAGAGTGGGCTTTGGCACTTGGGCTTCAAATGGACGTTCGTGGTGGCATTGGTTGACCTACGGGGCCCATAATATATCAAATTGATGCTGACTGAGAGGGCTATTATACGGGCTATAAACATCATCTATACCGATTTGTCTTTGGGCCCAAAAACTTGTGTTTAGGCCCATGGATTTGATAGAGTGGGCTTTCGCACTTGGGCTTCAATTGGACGTTCGTGGCAACATCATTTGACCTACGGAGCCCATAATATATCAAATCGAAGCTGACTCAGAGGGCTATAATAGGGACTATACATTGTCCTCAGGCCCAAAAACCTATGTTTCTGGGCCCCAAATACATTTGTTTCGGCCTAAGGATTTGATAGTGGGCTTGGGCCTTTGGGCTTCAAATGGACGTTCGTGGCGGCATCGGTTGACCCACGAGGCCTATAATATATCAAATCGAAGCTGACTCAGAGGGCTATTATACGAGCTATAAATGTCGTCCATAGCAGTTTCTCTTTGGGCCTAAAAACTTATGTTTAGGCCCATATATTTGATAGAGTGGGCTTTTGCACTTAGGCTTCAAATGGACATTCGTGGCAGCATCGGTTGACCCACGGGGCCCATAATATATCAAATCAAAGCTGACTCAAAGGGCTATTATGCGGGCTATAATGTCATTTATAGCGGTTTCTCTTTGGGCCCAAAAACCTATGTCTAGGCCCATGGATTTGATAGAGTGGGCTTGCGCACTTGGGGCTTCAAATGGACGTTCGTGTTGGCATCGATTGACCCATGGGCCCCATAATATATCAAATAGAAGCTGACTTAGAGGGATATAATGCGAGCTATAAACGTCGTCTATAGTGGTTTGTCTTTAGGCCTAAAAACCTATGTTTAGGCCCATGGATTTTATAGAGTGGGCTTTCGTACTTGCACTTCAAATGGACGTTTGTGGCGACATCGATTGACCCACAGGGCCCACAATATATCAAATCGAAGCTGACTTAGAGGGCTATAATAGGACCTATAAATTTTGTCTATAGCGGTTTGTCCTCGGCCCACATACCTATGTTTTTTGGCCCAAATACCTTTGTTTCAGCCCACGGATTTGATAGTGGGCTTGGGCATTTGGGCTTAAAATGGACGTTCATCGCGGCATCGGTTGACCCACGGGGCCCATAATATATCAAATGGAAGCTAACTCAGAGGGCTATTATACGGGCTATAAACGTTGTCTATAGCGGTTTTTCCATGGGCCTAAAAACCTGTGTTTAGGCCCATGGGTTTGGTAGAGTAGGCTTTCGCACTTGGGCTTCAAATGGACGTTCATTGAGGCATGGGTTGACAAACGAGGCCCATAATATATCAAATCGAAGCTAATTCATAGGGCTATTATGCAGGCTATAAACGTTATCTATAGAAATTTTTCTTTGGGCCCAAAAACATATGTTTAGGCCCAAGGATTTGATAGAGTGGGCTTGGGCACTTGGGCTTCAAATGGATGTTCGTGGTGGCATTGGTTAACCCACGGGGCCCATAATATATCAAATAGAAGCTGACTCAGAGGGCTATAATTTGGGCTATAAACGTTGTTTATAGCGGTTTTTCTTTCGAGCCAAAAACCTATGTTTAGGTCCATGGATTTGATAGAGTGGGCTTTCACACTTGGGCTTCAAATGGACGTTCATGGCAGCATCAGTTGACCCACGGGGCCCATAATATATCAAATCGAAGCTAACTCAGAGGGCTATAATGGGGGCTATAAATTGTCCTCGGGCCCAAAAAACCTATGCTTTTGGGCCCAAATACATTTGTTTTCAGCCCATGGATTTGATAGTGGGCTTGGGCACTTGGGCTTCAAATGGATGTTTGTGGCGGCATCGGTTGACCCACAGTGGCCCATAATATATCAGATCGAAGCTGACTCAAAGTGCTATTATACGGGCTATAAACATCGTCTATAGCAGTTTCTCTTTGTGCCCAAAAACCTATGTTTAGGCCAACGGATTTGATAGAGTGGGCTTGGGTACTTGGGCTTCAAATGGACGTTCGTGGTGGTATTGATCGACCCACAGGGCCCATAATATATTAAATCGAAGCTGACTTAGAGGGTTACAATGTAGGCTAAAATCGAAGCTGACTTAGAGGGTTACAATGTAGGCTATAAAGGCCATCTATTTTGAGTTGTCTTTGGGCCCAAAAACCTATGTTTAGGCCCATAGATTTGATAGAGTGGGCTTGGGTGGGCTTGGGTACTTGGGCTTCAAATGGACGTTCGTGCTGGCATCGGTTGATGCACGGGGCCCATAATATATCAAATTAAAGCTAACCAGAGGGCTATTAGATGGGCTATAAACATCGTCTATAACGGTTTTTCTTTGGGCCCAAAAATCGGTGTTTAGGCCCATGGATTTGATAGTGGGCTTGGGCACTTGGGCTTCAAATGGACGTTCGTGGTGGCATCGGAAGACCCATGGGGCTTATAATATATCAAATTGAAGCTGACTCAGAGGGCTATTATACGGGCTATAAACATCATCTATAGCTATTTGTCTTTGGGTCCAAAAACCTGTGTTTAGGCCCATGGATTTGATGGAGTGGGCTTTCGCACTTAGGCTTCAAATGGACGTTCGTGGCCCATATTATATCAATCGAAGCTAACTCAAAGGGCTATTAGGCGGGCTATAAATGTTGTCTATAGCAGTTTGTGTTTGGGACCAAAAACCCATGTTTAGGCCCATGGATTTAATAGAGTGGGCTTGGGCACTTAGGCTTCAAATGGATGTTCGTGGCAGCATCAGTTGACTCACAGGACCCATAATATATCAAATAGAAGCTGACTCAGAGGGCTATAAATGTTGTCTAAAACGGTTTGTCTTTGGGACCAAAAACCTATGTTTAGGCCCACGGATTTTATAAAGTGGGCTTTCGCACTTGGGCTTCAAATGGACGTTCGTGGCGGCATCGGTTAACGCACGGGGCCCATAATATATCAAATCGAAGCTGACTCAGAGGGCTATAATGGGGGCTATAAATTGTCCTCAGGCCCAAAAACCTATGTTTCTGGGCCCAAATACATTTGTTTCGGCCCAAGGATTTGATAGTGGGCTTGGGCCCTTGGGCTTCAAATGGGACATTCGTGGCGGCATCGGTTGACCCACGGGGCATATAATATATCAAATCGAAGATGACTCAGAGGGCTATTATACGGGCTATAAACATCGTCCATAGCAGTTTCTCTTTGGGCCCAAAAACCTATGTTTAGGCCCATAGATTTGATAGAGTGGCCTTTTGCACTTGGGCTTCAAATGGACATTCGTGGGCAGCATCGGTTGACCCACGGGGCCCATAATATATCAAATCAAAGCTGACTTAAAGGGCTATTATGTGGGCTATAAACGTCGTCTATAGCAATTTCTCTTTGGGCCCAAAAACCCATGTCTAGGCCCATGGATTTGATAAAGTGGGTTTGGGCACTTGGGCTTCAAATGGACGTTCGTGTTGGAATCGATTGACCCATGGGCCCCATAATTTATCAAATAGAAGCTGACTTAGAGGGATATAATACGGGCTATAAACATCGTCTATAGCGGTTTGTGTTTGGGCCCAAAAACCTATGTTTAGGCCCATGGATTTTATAGAGTGGGCTTTTCTACTTGGGCTTCAAATGGACATTCGTGGCAGCATCGGTTGATCCACGGGGCCCATAATATATTAAATCAAAGCTGACTTAGAGGGCTATAATAGGACCTATAAACTTTGTCTATAGTGGTTTATCCTCGGCCCAAATACCTATGTTTTTTGGCCCAAATACCTTTGTTTCAGCCCACGGATTTGATAGTGGGCTTGGGCATTTGGGCTTAAAATGGACGTTCGTGGCGGCATCGATTGACCCACGGAGCCCATAATATATCAAATGGAAGCTAACTAAGAGGGCTATTATACGGGCTAAAAACGTTTTCTATAGCGGTTTGTCCTTGGGCCCAAAAACCTGTGTTTAGGCCTATGGGTTTGATAGAGTGGGCTTTCGCACTTGGGCTTCAAATGGACGTTCATGGAGGCATCGATTGACCAATGGGGCCTATAATATATCAAATCGAAGCTAATTCAGAGGGCTATTATCCGGGCTATAAAATTCATCTATAGAAATTTTTCTTTGGGCCCAAAAACATATGTTTAGGCCCAAGGATTTGATAGAGTGGGCTTGGGCACTTGGGCTTCATATGCACGTTCGTGGTGGCATCGGTTGACCCACGGGGCCCATAATATATCAAATAGAAGCTGACTCAAAGGGCTATAATACGGGCTATAAACGTCATCTATAGCTATTTGTCTTTCGAGCCAAAAACCTATGTTTAGGCCCATGGATTTGATAGAGTGGGCTTTCGCACTTGGGCTTCAAATGGATGTTCGTGGCAGCATCGGTTGACCCACGGGGCCCATAATATATCAAATCAAAGCTGACTCAAAGGGCTATAATGGGGGCTATAAATTGTCCTCGGCCCCAAAAACCTATGTTTTTGGGCCCAAATACATTTGTTTCAGGCTACGAATTTGATAGTAGGCTTGGGTACTTGGGCTTCAAATGGACGTTCGTGGCTGCATCGATTGACCCACGGGGCCCATAATATTTCAAATCAAAGTTGACTCAGAGGGCTATTATACGGGCTATAAACATCGTCTATAACAGTTTCTCTTTGGGCCTAAAAACCTATGTTTAGGCCCATGGATTGATAGAGTGGGCTTGGGTACTTGGGCTTCAAATGGACGTTCGTGGTGGTATCGATTGACACACGGGGCCCATAATATATCAAATCGAAGTTGACTTAGAGGGTTATAATGTAGGCTATAAAGGCCATCTATTTTGAGTTGTCTTTGGGCCCAAAAACCTATGTTTAGGCCCATAGATTTGATAGAGTGGGCTTGGGTACTTGGGCTTCAAATGGACGTTTGTGCTGGCATCGATTGACGCACAGGGCCTATAATATATCAAATCAAATCTAACCAGAGGGCTATTATATGGGCTATAAACATCGTGTATAGCGGTTTGTCTTTGGGCCCAAGAATCGGTGTTGAGGCCCATGGATTTGATAGTGGGCTTGGGCACTTGGGCTTCAAATGGATGTTCATGGCGACATCGGTTGACCCACAAGGCCCATAATATACCAAATCAAAGCTGGCCCAGAGGGCTATAATGCGGACTATAAAGACCGTCTATAGTGATTTGTCTTTGGGCCAAAAACCTATGTTTTTGGGCCTAAATACCTTTATTTCGGCCCAAGGATTTGATAGTGGGCTTGGGCACTTGGGCTTCAAATGGACGTTCGTGGCGGCATCGGTTGACCCACGGGGCCCATAATATATCAAATTGAAGCTAACTCAGAGGGGTATAATTCGGGCTATAAAGGTCATCTATAGCGATTTGTCTTTGGGCATAAAAACCTATGTTTAGGCCCATGGATTTGATAAAGTGGGCTTTCGAACTTGGGCTTCAAATGGACGTTTGTGGCGGCATCGGTGGACCCACGGGGCCCATAATATATCAAATCAAATCTGACTCAAAGGGCTATAATGGAGGCTATAATCTTCATCTATAGCGGTTTGTCCTTGGACCCAAAAACATTTGTTTTTGGGCCCAAAGAGCTTTGTTTCGGCCTATGGATTTGATAGAGTGGGCTTGGGCACTTGGACTTCAAATGGACGTTCGTGGCAGCATCGGTTGACCCATGGGGCCCATAATATATCAAATTGAAGCTGACCCAGAGAGCTATTATACGGGCTATAAAAATCATTTATAGCTATTTGTCTTTGGGCCCAAAAACCTATGTTTAGGCCCATGGATTTGACAGAGTGGGCTTTCGCACTTGGGCTTCAAATGGACATTCATGGCGGCATCGGTTGACCCACGGGGCCCATAATATATCAAATCGAAGCTGACTCAGAGTGCTATAATGTAGATTATAAAAACTATCTGTAGTGATTTGTTTTTGGGCCCAATAACCTATGTTTTTGGGCCCAAATACCTTTGTTTCGTCCCATGGATTTGATAGATTGAGCTTGGCCACTTGGGCTTCAAATGGACGTTCGTGGGGGTATCGATTGACCCACGGGGCCCATAATATATCAAATAGAAGCTGACTCAGAGGGCTATTATACGGGCTATAAACATTGTCTATAGCGATTTGTCTTTGGGCCCAAAAACCTGTGTTTAGGCCCATGGATTTGATAGAGTGGGCTTTAGCGCTTGGGCTTCAAATGGACATTCGTGGCGGCATCGGTTGACCCACGAGGCCTATAATATAACAAATCGAAGCTGACTCAGAGGGCTATAATGTTTGCTATAAAGGCCATCTATAGCAATTCATCTTTTAGCTCAAAAACCTTTGTTTAGGCCCATGGATTTGATAGAGTAGGCTTACGCACTTGGGCTTTAAATGGACATTCGCAGTGGCATCGGTTGACCCACGGGGCCCATACTATATCAAATCGAAGCCGACTCAGAGGGCTATTATATGGGTTATAAATGTTGTCTATAGTGGTTTGTCTTTGGGCCCAAAAACCTATGTTTAGGCCCATGGATTTGATTGAGTTGGCTTTGCACTTGGGCTTCAAATGGACGTTCATGATGACATCGGTTGACCTACGAGGCCCATAATATATCAAATCGAACCTGACTTAGAGGGCTATAATGTGGGCTATAAAGGCCATCTATAGTAATTTATCTTTGGCCCCAAAAACCTATGTTTAGGCTCATGGATTTAATAGAGTGGGCTTGGGCACTTGGGCTTCAAATGGACGTTCGTGGTGACATCGATTGAACCACGGGGCCATAATATATCAAATTAAAGCTGAATCAGAGGGCTATAATGCAGGATATAAAGGCCCTCTATAGCGATTTGACTTTGGGCTAAAAACCTATGTTTAGGCCTATGGATTTGATAGAGTGGGCTTGGGCACTTGGGCTTCAAATGGACGTTCATGGTGACATAGGTTGATCCACAGGGCCCATAATATATCAAATCGAAGCTGACTCAGAGGGCTATTTTATGGGCTATAAACATCATCTATAGCAGTTTGTCTTTGGCCCAAAAACCTATGTTTAGGCCCATGGATTTGATAGATTTGGCTTTCGCACGTGGGCTTCAAATGGACGTTTGTGGCGGCATCAGTTGACCCACGGGGCCCATAATATATCAAATCGAAGCTCACTCAGATGGCTATTATTCAGGCTATAAATGTCGTATATAGCTATTTGTCTTTGGGCCCAAAAACCAGTGTTTAGGCCCATGGATTTGATAGAGTGGGCTTGGGCACTTGGGCTTCAAATGGACGTTCATGGCGGCATCGGTTGACCTACAGTGCCCATAATATATCAAATTGAAGCTGACTCAGAGGGATATAATGCGGGCTATAAAGGTTGTCTATAGAAATTTGTCTTTGGGCTCAAAAACCTATGTTTAAGCCTACGGATTTGATAGGGTGGGCTTGGGCACTTGGGCTTCAAATGGACGTTCGTGGCGGCATCGGTTGATCCACGGGGCCCATAATATATCAAATCGAAGCTGACTCAGAGGGATATAATACGGGCTATAAAGGCTATCTATTGCGATTTGTCTTTGGGCTCAAAAACCTATGTTTAAGCCCATGGATTTGATAGAGTGGGCTTGGGCGCTTGGGCTTCAAATGGACGTTCGTGGCGGCATCGGTTGACCCATAAGGCCCATAATATATCAAATCGAAGCTAACTCAGAGGGCTATTATACGGGCTATAAACGTCATATATAGCTATTTGTCTTTAGGCCCAAAAACCAGTGTTTAGGCCATGGATTTGATAGAGTGGGCTTGGGCACTTGGGCTTCAAATGGACGTTCGTGGCCGCATCGGTTGACCCACGAGGCCTATAATATATCAAATCAAAGGTGACTCAGAGGGCTATAATGCGGGCTATAAAGGTCGTCCATAGAAATTTGTCTTTGGGCCCAAAAACCTATGTTTAAGCCCATGGATTTGATAGAGTGGGCTTGGGTACTTGGGTTTTAAATGGATGTTTGTGGCGGCATCGGTTGACCCACGAGGCCCATAATATATCAAATCGAAGCTAACTCAGATCGCTATAATACGAGCTATAAAGGTCATCTATAGCAGTTTGTCTTTGGGCCCAAAAACCTATGTTTAGGCCCATGGATTTGATAGAGTGGGCTTGGGCACTTGGGCGTCAAATGGACATTCGTGGTGGCATCAGTTGACCTATGGGGCCCATAATATATCAAATCAAAGCTGACTCAGAGGGCTATAATGCGGGCTATAAAGGACATCAATAACGATTTATCTTTAGGCCCAAAAACCTATGTTTAGGCCCATGGATTTGATAGAGTATGCTTTCAAACTTCGGCTTCAAATGGAAATTTATGGCGGCATCGGTTGACCCACGAGGCCCATAATATATCAAATCAAAGCTGACTCAGAGGGCTATTATACGAGTTATAAACAATGTCTATAGCGATTTGTCTTTGGGCCCAAAAACCTATGTTTAGGCCCATGGATTTGATAGAGTGGGCTTTCACAATTGGGCTTCAAATGGACATTCGTCTATAGCGGTTTGTCTTCGGGCCCAAAAACCTATGTTTTTGGGCCTAAATACCTTTGTTTTGGCCTATGGATTTGATAGTGGGCTTGGGCATTTAGGCTTGAAATGGACGTTTGTGGCGGCATCGGTTGACCCACGGGGCCCATAATATATCAAGTTGAACTTGACTCAGAGGGCTATTATACAGGCTACAAACATCGTCCATAGCATCGTCTATAGCTGTTTGTCTTTGGGCCCAAAAACCTATGTTTAAGCCCATGGATTTGATAGAGTGGGCTTTCGAAGTTGGGCTTCAAATGGCCGTTCGTGGCTGCATCGTTTGACCCATGGGGCCCATAATATATCAAATCGAAGCTGACTCAGAGGGCTATTATACGGGCTATAAACATCTTTTATACCGGTTTGTCTTTGGGACTAAAAACCTATGTTTAGGCTCATGGAATTGATAGTGTAGGTTTTCATACTTGGGCTTCAAATGGACGTTCGTGGCATCATCGGTTGACCCACGGTGCCCATAATATATCAAATCGAAGTTGACTCAGAGGGTTATTATAAGGGCTATAAACATTGTCCATAGCTATTGTCTTTGGGCCCAAAAACCTGTGTTTAGGCCCATGGTTTTAATAGAGTGGGCTTGGGCACTTGGGCTTCAAATGGACGTTCGTGGCAGCATCGGTTGACCCACGAGGCCCATAATATATCAAATCAAAGTTGACTAAGAGGGCTATAGTGCGGGCTATAAAGGATGTCTATAGCGATTTGTTGTTGGGCTCAAAAACCTATGTTTAAGCCTATGGATTTGATAGAGTGGGCTTGCGCAATTAGGTTTCAAATGGACGGTCGTGGCGGCATCGATTGACCCATGGGGCCCATAATATATCAAATCAAAGCTGAATCAGAGGGTTAGAAGGTGAGCCATAAAGGTCGTCTATAGCAGTTTGTCTTTGGGCCCAAAAACCTATGTTTAGGCCCATGGATTTGATAGAGTGGGCTGGGCACTTGGTCTTCAAATGGACATTCGTGGCGGCATCGGTTAACCCACGGGGCCCATAATATATCAAATCGAAGCTGACTCAGAGGGCTATAATACTGGCTATAAAGGCCATCTATAGCTTTTATCTTTGGGCCCAAAAACCTATGTTTAGGCCCATGGATTTGATAGAGTGGGCTTGGGCACTTGGGCTTCAAATGGACATTCGTGGCGGCATCGGTTGACCCACGGGGCCCATAATATATCAAATTGAAGCTGACTTAGAGGGTTATAATACAGGCTATAAAGACCATCTATATCGATTTTTCTTTTGGCCAAAAAACCTATGTTTAGGTCCATGGATTTGATAGAGTGGGCTTGGGCACTTGGGCTTCAAATGGACATTCGTGGCGGCATCGGTTAACCCACGGGGCCCATAATATATCAAATCGAATCTGACTCAAAGGGCTATAATGCAGGCTATAAAGGCCATCTATAGCAATTTATCTTTGGCCCAAAAACATATGTTTAGGCCCATGGATTTGAGAGAGTGGGCTTGGGTACTTGGGCTTCAAATGGACGTTCGTGGCGGCATCGGTTGAGCCACGGGGCCCATAATATATCAAATCAAAGCTAACTCAGAGCGCTATTATATGGGCTATAAACATCATCTATAGCAATTTATCTTTGGGCCCAAAAACCTATGTTTAGGCCCATGGATTTGATAGAGTGGGCTTGGGCACTTGGGCTTCAAATGGACGTTCGTGGTGGCATCGGTTGACCACGGGGCCCATAATATATCAAATTGAAGTTGACTCAGAGGGATATAGTGTGGGCTATAAAGGCCATCTATAGTCATTTTTCTTGGGGCCAAAAATCCTATGTTTAGACCCATGGATTTGATAGAGTGGGCTTTCACACTTGGGCTTCAAATGGATGTTCGTGGTGGTATCGGTGGACCCACAGGGACCATAATATATCAAATCAAAGCTGACTCAGAGGGCTATAATGGTGGCTATTCACTTCCTCTATAACGATTTGTCTTCAGGCCCAAATACCTTTATTTCGACCCATGGATTTGATAGTGGGCTTGGGCACTTGGGCTTCAAATGGACGTTCATGGCGGCATTGGTTGTCCCTCAGGGCCCATAATATATTAAATTGAAGCTGACTCAATGGGCTATTGTATGAGCTATAAACATCATCTATAGTGGTTTGTCTTTGGGCCCAAAAACCTGTGTTTAGGCCCATGGATTTGATAGAGTGGGCTTTCACACTTGGGCTTCAAATGGACGTTCGTGGCGGCATCGGTTGACCCACGGGGCATATAATATATCAAATCAAAGCTTACATAGAGGGCTATAATAGGAGATATACACTTCATTTATAGCGGTTTGTCTTCGAGCACAAAAACCTATGTTTTCGGGCCCAAATACCTTTATTTCGGCCCATGGATTTAATAGTGGTCTTGGGCACTTGGGCTTCAAATGGACGTTCGTGGTGGCATCGCTTGACCCATGGGGCCGATAATATATCAAATCAAAGTTGACTCAGAGGGCTATTATATGAGCTATAAACATCGTCTATAGCGGTTTGTCTTTGGGCCCAAAAACCTGTGTTTAGGCCCATGGATTTGATAGAGTGGGCTAGGGTACTTGGGCTTCAAATGGACGTTCGTGGCGGCATCGGTTGACCTACAGGGCCTATAATATATCAAATCAAAGCTGATTCAGATGGTTATAATGGGTTCTATACACTTTGTCTATAGCAGTTTTTCTTCGGGCCCAACAACCTATGTTTTAAGGCCCAAATACCTTTTTTTTCGGCCCATGGATTTGGTAGTGGGCTTGGGCACTTGGGCTTCAAATGGACGTTCGTTGCGTCATCGGTTAATCCACAAGGCCCATAATGTATCAAATCGAAGCTGACTCAGAAGGCTATTATACGGGCTATAAACCTCATCTACAGCTGTTTGTCTTTGGGCCCAAAAAACTAGTGTTTAGGCCCATGGATTTGATAGAGTGGGCTTAGGCACTTGGGCTTCAAATGGACATTTGTGGTAGCATCGGTTGACCCACGGGGTCTATAATATATCAAATCAAAGCTGACTCAGAGGGCTATAATATGGCCTATAAAGGCCATCTATAGCGATTTGTCCTTCGGCCCAAAAACCTATGTTTAGGCCCATGGATTTGATAGAGTGCGCTTTCGCACTTGGGCTTCAAATGGACGTTCGTGGCCCCATCGATGGACCCACGGGGCCCATAATTTAAAAAATCGAAGCTGACTCAGAGGGCTATAATGGGGGCTATCAACTTCATCTATAGCGATTTGTCTTTGGGCCCAAATACCTTTGTTTAGGCCCATTGATTTGATAGTGGGCTTGGGCACTTGGGCTTCAAATGGACGTTCGTGATGGCATCGTTTGACCCACGGGGCCCATAATATATCAATTGAAGCTGACTCAGAGCGCTATTTACGGGCTATAAACATCGTCTATAGTAGTTTGTCTTTGGGCCCAAAAACCTATGTCTAGGCCCATGGATTTGATAGAGTGGGCTTTTGCACTTGGGCTTCAAATGGACGTTTGTGGTAGTATCTATTGACCCACGGGGCCCATAATATATTAAATTGAAGCTGACTTGGAGGGCTATAATGTGATTTGTTAAGGCCATTTATTTCGATTTGTCTTTGGGCCCAAAAACCTATGTTTAGGCCCATGGATTTGATAGAGTGGGCTTGGGCACTTGGGCTTTAAATGGACGTTCGTGGTGGCATCGGTTGAACCACGAGGCCCATAATATATCAAATCAAAGCTAAATCAGAGGGCTATAATGCGGGATATGAAGGCCCTTTATAGCGATTTGTCTTTGGGCTAAAAAACCTATGTTTAGGCCTATGGATTTGATAAAGTGGGCTTGGGCACTTGGGCTTCAAATGGGCATTCGTGGCAGCATCGGTTGACCCACGGGGCCCATAATATATCAAATCAAAGCTGATTCAAAGGGCTATAATACGGGCTATAAAGGCCATCTATAACAATTTGTCTTTAGGCCCCAAAAATGTATGTTTAGAATAAAGTGCGCTTGGGCACTTGGGCTTCAAATGGACGTTCGTGGTGGCATCAGTTGACCCATGGGCCCATAATATATCAAATCAAAGCTGACTCAGAGGGCTATTATATGAGCTATAAATAATGTCTATAGCGATTTGTCTTTGGGGCCCAAAAACCTATGTTTAGGCCCATGGATTTGATAGAGTGGGCTTTCACAATTGGGCTTCAAATGGACATTCGTGGCGGCATCGGTTGACCCACGGGGCCCATAATATATCAAATCAAAGCTGACATAGAAGACTATAATGCAGCTATACACTTCATCTATAGCGGTTTGTCTTCAGGCCCAAAAACCTATATTTTCAGGCCCAAATACCTTTATTTCAGCCCATGGATTTGATAGTGGGCTTGGGCACTTGGGCTTCAAATGGACGTTCGTGGCGGCATCGGTTAACCCACAGGGCCCATAATATATCAAATAGAAGCTGACTCAGAGGGCTATCATACGGGCTATAAACATCATCTACATCTGTTTTTCTTTGGGCCCAAAAACCAGTGTTTAAGCCCATGGATTTGATAGAGTGGGCTTGGCCACTTGGGCTTCAAATGGACGTTCGTGGTGGCATCGGTTGTCCCACGAGACCCATAATATATCAAATCGAAGCTGACTCAGAGGGCTATAATGCGAGCTATAAAGGCCATCTATAGCGATTTGTCCTTGGGCCCAAAAACCTATGTTTAAGCCGATGGATTTGATAGAGTGGGCTTGGGCACTTGGTCTTCAAATGGACGTTCGTGGTGGCATCGGTTGATCCACGGGGTCCATAATATATCAAATCGAAGCTGGCTCAGAGCGCTATAATATAGGCTATAATGGTCATCTATAGCAATTTGTCTTTGGGCCCAAAAACCTATGTTTAAGCCAATGGATTTGATAGAGTGGGCTTGGGCACTTGGGCTTCAAATGGACGTTCGTGGCGGCATCGGTTGTCCAACGGGGCCCATAAAATATCAAATCGAAGCTGACTCAAAGGGCTATAATGTGGGCTATAAATAGCGTCTATAGAGATTTGCCTTTGGGCCTAAAAACCTATGTTTAGGCCCATGGATTTGATAGAGTGGGCTTGGGTACTTGGGCTTCAAATGGACGTTCGTGGTGGCATCGGTTGACCCACGGGGCCCATAAGATATCAAATCAAAACTGACTTAGAGGGCTATTATACGGGCTATAAACATCATCTATAGCCATTGTCTTTGGACCAAAAAACCTGTGTTTAGGCCCATAGATTTGATAGAGTGGGTATGGGCACTTGGGCTTCAAATGGACGTTCGTGGCAGCATCGGTTGACCAATAGGGCCCATAATATATCAAATCAAACCTGACTCAGAGGGCTATAAAATGGGCTATGAAGGCCATCTATAGCGATTTGGATTTGGGTCCAAAAACCTATGTTTAGCCCCATGGATTTGATAGAGTGGGCTTTCGCACTTGTGCTTCAAATGGACGTTCGTGGTGGCATCGGTGGACCCATGGGGCCCATAATATATCAAATCAAAGCTGACTCAGAGGGCTATAATTAGGGCTATAAACATCATCTATAGCGATTTGTCTTCAGGCCCAAAAATCTATGTTTTCTGGCCCAAATACCTTTGTTTCGGGCCATGGATTTGATAGTGGGCTTGGGCACTTGGGCTTCAAATGCACCTTTATGGTGGTATCGGTTGACCCACGGGGCCCATATTATACCAAATCGAAGCTGACTTAGAGGGCTATTATACGGGCTATAAACATCATCTATTGCGGTTTGTCTTTGGGCCCAAAAACCTGTGTTTAGGCCCATGGATTTGATAGAGTGGGGTTGGGCACTTGGGCATCAAATGGACGTTCGTGGTTGCCTCGGTTGACCCATGGGGCCCATAATATATCAAATTGAAGCTGACACAGAGGGCTATAATAGGGGCTATACGCTTCATCTATACCAGTTTCTCTTTGGGCCCAAAAACCTATGTTTTTGGGCCCAAATACCTTTGTTTCGGTCGATGGATTTGATAGTGAGCTTGGGCACTTGGGCTTTAAATGGATGTTCGTGGCGGCATCGGTTGACCCACGGGGCGCATAATATATCAAATCGAAGCTGACTCAGAGGGCTATTATACAGGCTATAAACATCATCTATAGCAATTTGTCTTTGGACCCAAAAACATGTGTTTAGGCCCATGGATTTGATAGAGTGGGCTTGGGCACCTAGGCTTTAAATGGACATTCATGGCGGCATCGGTTGACCCACGGGGCCCATAATATATCAAATTGAATCTGAATCAGAGAGCTATATTATGGGCTATAAAGGTCATCTATAGCGATTTGTCTTTAGGCCCAAAAACCTATGTTTAGGCCCATGGATTTGATAGAGTGGGCTTTCGCACTTGGGGTTCAAATGGACATTCGTGGCGGCATCGATGTACCCACAGGGCCCATAATATATCAAGTTGAAGCTGACTCAGAGGGTTATAATGGTGGCTATCAACTTCATCTATAATAGTTTGCCTTCAGGCCCAAAAACCTATGTTTTTGGGCCCAAATACCTTTGTTTCAGCCCATGGATTTGATAGTGGGCTTAGGCACTTGGGCTTCAAATGGACGTTCGTGGTGGCATCGGTTAACCCACAAGGCGCATAATATATCAAATCGAAGCTAACTCAGAGGGCTATTATACGGGCTATAAACATCGTCTATAGCGATTTGTCTTTGGGCCCAAAAACCTGTGTCTAGGCCCATGGATTTGATAGAGTGGGCTTTCGCACTTGGGCTTCAAATGGACGTTCTTGGCAGCATCAATTGACCCACGGGGCCCATAATATATCAAATCGAAGCTGTCCCAAAGGGCTACAATATGGGCTATCAAGGCCATTTATAGCGATTTGTCTTTGGGTCCAAAACCTATGTTTAGGCCCATGGATTTGATAGAGTGGGCTTGGGTACTTGGTCTTAAAATGGATGTTCGTGGCGGCATCGGTTAACCCACAATGCCCATAATGTATCAAATCAAAGCTGACTCAGAGGCTATTATATGGGCTATAAACCTCATCTATAGCTATTTTTCTTTAGGCCCATGGATTTGATAGAGTGACGTTGGGCACTTGGGCTTCAAATGGACGTTCGTGGCGGGCATCGGTTGACCAACGGGGTCCATAATATATCAAATCGAAGCTAACTCAGAGGGCTATAATATGGGCTATAAAGGCCATCTATAACGATTTGTCCTTCAGCCCAAAAACCTATGTTTAGGCCCATGGATTTGATAGAGTGGGCTTTCGCACTTGGGCTTCAAATGGACGTTCGTGGCACCATCGATAGACCCACAGGGCCCATAATTTATCAAAATCGAAGCTGACTCAGAGAGCTATAATAGGGGCTATCAACTTTATCTATAGCGATTTGTCTTTGGGCCCAAAACCTATCTTTTTGGGCCCAAATACCTTTGTTTAGGCCCATGGATTTGATAGTGGGCTTGGGCACTTGGGCTTAAAATGGATGTTCGTGGTGGCATCGGTTGACCCACGGGGCCCATAATATATCAAATCGAAGCTGACTCAGAGGGCTACAATATGAGCTATCAAGGCCATCTATTTCGATTTGTCTTTGGGACCAAAAACCTATGTTTAGGCCCATGGATTTGATATAGTGGGCTTGGGCACTTGGGATTCAAATGGACGTTTGTTTCGGCATCGATTGTCCCACGGAGCCCATAATATATCAAATCAAAGCAGACTCAAAGGGCTATAATGCGGACTATAAAGACCATCTATAGGTTATTTGTCTTTGGGCCAAATAACCTATGTTTAGCACCATAGATTTGATAGAGTGGGCTTGGGCACTTGGGCTTCAAATGGACGTTCGTGGTGGCATCGGTTGACCCATAGGGCCTATAATATATCCAATCGAAGCTGATTCAAAAGGCTATAATACAAGCTATAAAGGCCATCTATAACGATTTGTCTTTGGGCCCAAAAATGTATGTTTAGACCCATGGATTTAATAGAGTGGGCTTGGGCACTTGGGCTTCAAATGGACGTTCGTGGTGGCATCGGTTCACCCACGGGCCCATAATATATCAAATCAAAGCTGACTCAGAGGGCTATTATACGAGCTATAAATAACGTCTATAGCGATTTGTCTTTGGACCCAAAAACCTGTGTTTAGGCCCATGGATTTGATAGAGTGGGCTTTCGCAATTGGGCTTCAAATGGACGTTCGTGGCGTCATCGGTTGACCTATAGGGCCCATAATATATCAAATCGAAGCTGATTCAAAGGGCTATAATACGAGTGATAAAGCCCATCTATAACGATTTGTCTTTGGGCCCAAAAATGTATGTTTAGAAAAGAGTACGCTTGGGCACTTGGGCTTTAAATGGACGTTCGTGGCGGCATTTGTTGACCCACGGGCCCATAACATATCAAATCAAAGATGACTTAGAGGGCTATTATACGAGCTATAAACAACGTCTATAACGATTTGTCTTTGGGACCAAAAACCTGTGTTTAGGCCCATGGATTTGATAGAGTGGGCTTTCACAATTGGGCTTCAAATGGACGTTCGTGGTGGCATCGGTTGACCCACAGGGCCCATAATATATCAAATCGAAGCTGACTTAGAAGGCTATAATGGGGCTATACACTTCATCTATAGCGGTTTATCTTCAGGCCCAAAAACCTATGTTTTCGGGCCCAAATACCTTTGTTTCGACCCATGGATTTGATAGTGGGCTTGGGCACTTGGGCTTCAAATGGACATTCGTGGCGGCATCGGTTAACCCACAGGGCCCATAATATATCAAATCGAAGCTGACTCAGAGGGCTATTATACGGGCTATAAAACCCATCTACATCTGTTTATCTTTGGGCCCAAAAACCAATGTTTAGGCCCATGGATTTGATAGAGTGGGCTTGGCCACTTGGGATTCAAATGGACGTTTGTGGCGGCATCGGTTGTCCCACAGCGCCCATAATATACAAATCAAAGCTGACTCAGAGGGCTATAATACGGGCTATAAAGGCCATCTATAGCGATTTGTCCTTGGGCCCAAAAACCTATGTTTAAGCTGATGGATTTGATAAAGTGGACTTGGGCACTTGGGCTTCAAATGGACGTTCGTGGTGGCATCGGTTGACCCACGGGGTCCATAATATATCAAATCGAAGCTGGCTCAGAGTGCTATAATACGGGCTATAAAGGTCATCTATAGCAATTTGTCTTTAGGCCCAAAAACCTATGTTTAAGTCGATGGATTTGATAGAGTGGGCTTGAGCACTTGGGCTTCAAATGGACGTTCGTGGCGGCATCAGTTGTTTCACGGGGCCCATAAAATATCAAATCGAAGCTGACTCAAAGGGCTATAATGCGGGCTATAAATGCCATCTATAGAGATTTGCCTTTGGCCCCAAAAACCTATCTTTAGGCCCATGGATTTGATAGAGTGGGCTTGGGCACTTAGGCTTCAAATGGACGTTCGTGGCGGCATCAGTTGACCCACGGGGCCCATAAGATATCAAATTAAAGCTGACTTACAAGGCTATTATACGGGCTATAAACATTGTCTATAACCATTTGTCTTTGGGCCTAAAAACCTGTGTTTAGGCCCATAGATTCGATAGAGTGGGCTTGGGCACTTGGGCTTCAAATGGACGTTCGTGGCAGCATCGGTTGACCAACGGGGCCCATAATATGTCAAATCAAACCTGACTCAGAGGGCTATAAAATGGGCTATAAAGTCCATCTATAACGATTTCTCTTTCGGCCCAAAAACCTATGTTTAGCCCTATGGATTTGATAGAGTGGCCTTTCGCACTTGGGCTTCAAATGGACGTTCGTGGTGGCATCGATGGACCCACGGGGCCCATAATATATCAAATCAATGCTGACTCAGAGGGCTATAATTGGGACTATAAACTTCATCTATAGCAATTTGTCTTCGGGCCCAAAAACCTATGTTTTCTGGCCCAAATACCTTTATTTTGGCCCATGGATTTGATAGTGGGCTTGCGCACTTGGGCTTCAAATGCACATTCGTGGTGGTATCGGTTGACCCACAGGGCCCATATTATACCAAATCCAAGCTGACTTAGAGGGCTATTATATAGGCTATAAACATCATCTATTGCGGTTTGTCTTTGGGCCCAAAAACCTGTGTTTAGGCCCATGGATTTGATAGAGTGGGCTTGGGCACTTGGGCTTTAAATGGACGTTCGTGGTGGCCCCGGTTGACCCACGGGACCCATAATATATCAAATCCAAACTGACACAGAGGGCTATAATGGGGGCTATACGCTTCATCTATACCAATTTCTATTCGGGCCCAAAAACCTATGTTTTTGGGCCCAAATACCTTTATTTCAGCCCATGGATTTGATAATGGGCTTGGGTACTTGGGCTTCAAATGGACGTTCGTGGCGGCATCGGTTTACCGACGGTGCGCATAATATATCAAATCAAAGCTGACTCAGAGGGCTATTATACGGGCTATAAACATTGTCTATAGCAGTTTGTCTTTGGACCCAAAAACCTGTGTTTAGGCCCATGGATTTGATAGAGTGGGCTTGGGCACCTGGGCTTGAAATAGACGTTCATGGCGGCATCGGTTGACCCACGGGGCCCATAATATATCAAATCGAATTTGACTCAGAGGGCTATAATGTGGGCTGTAAAGGTCATCTATAGCAATTTGTCTTTAGGCCCAAAAACCTATGCTTAGGCCCATGGATTTGATAGAGTGGGCTTTCGCACATGGGGTTCAAATGGACATTCATGGCGGCATCGATGGACCCATAGGGCCCATAATATATCAAGTCAAAGCTGACTCAGAGGGCTATAATGATGGCTATCAACTTCATCTATAACAGTTTGTCTTCAGGCCCAAAAACCTATGTTTTTGGGCCCAAATACCTTTGTTTCAGCCCATGGATTTGATAGTGGGCTTGGGCACTTGGGCTTCAACTGGACGTTTGTGGCTGCATCGATTGACCCACGGGGCGCATAATATATCAAATCAAAGCTGACTCAAAGGGCTATTATACATGCTATAAACATCGTCTATAGCGGTTTGTCTTTGGGCCCAAAAACCTGTGTCTAGGCCCATGAATTTGATAGAGTGGGCTTTCGCACTTGGGCTTCAAATGGACGTTCGTGGCGGCATCGATTGACCCACGGGGCCTATAATATATCAAATCGAACCTGACCCAGAGGGCTACAATGCGGGCTATCAAGGCCATCTATTTTGATTTGTTTTTGGGTCCAAAAACCTATGTTTAGGCTCGTGGATTTGATAGAGTGGGCTTAGGTACTTGGGCTTAAAATGGATGTTCGTGGTGGCATCGGTTGACCCACAGGGCCCATAATATATTAAATCGAAGATGACTCAGAGGGATATTACATGGGCTATAAACATCGTCTATAGCAGTTTATCTTTGGGCCCAAAAACCTGTGTTTAGGCCCATGGATTTGATAGAGTGGGCTTTCGCACTTAGGCTTCAAATGGAAGTTCGTGGTGGCCTCGGTTGACCCATGGGGCCCATAATATATCAAATATAAGCTAACTCAGAGGGATATAATGGGGGCTATACACTTTGTCTATAGCGATTTCTCTTTGGGCACAAAAATCGATGTTTTCGGGCCCAAATACCTTTATTTCGGCTTATGGATTTGATAGTGGGCTTGACCACTTGGGCTTCAAATGGACGTTCGTGGCGGCATCGGTTGACCCACGAGGCCCATAATATATCAAATCGAAGCTGACTTAGAGGGCTATTATACGGGCTAAGAACATCATCTATAGCAATTTGTCTTTAGGCCCAAAACCCTGTGTATAGGCCCATGGATTTGATAGAGTAGGATTTCGCACTTGGGCTTCAAATGGACATTCATGGCGGCATCGATTGACCCACGGGGCATATAATATATCAAATCGAAGCTAACTCAGAGGGCTATTATACAGGCTATAAACATCATCTATAGCGATTTGTCTTTGGGCCTAAAAACCTATTTTTAGGCCCATGGATTTGATAGAGTGGGTTTGGGCAATTGTGCTCCAATTGGATGTTCGTGGTGGCATCGGTTGACCCACGGGGCCCATAATATATCAAATCGAAGCTGACTCAGAGGGCTACAATACCAGCTATTAAGGCCATCTACTTCGATTTTTCTTTGGGCCCAAAAACCTATGTTTAGGCCCTTGGATTTGATAGAGTGGGCTTGGGTACTTAGGATTCAAATTGACGTTCGTGGCGGCATCGGTTGATCCATGGGGCCTATAATATATCAAATCAAAGATGACTCAGAGGGCTATTATATAGGGTATAAACATCATTCATAGTAGTTTGTATTTGGGCCCAAAAACCTATGTTTAGGCCCATGGATTTGATACAGTGGGCTTTCACACTTAGGCTTCAAATGGACATTCATGGCGGCATCAGTTGCCCCACGGGGCCCATAATATATCAAATCAAAGTTTACTCAGAGGGCTATTATATGGGCTATACACTTAATCTATAGCGATTTATCTTCGGACCCAAAAACATATGTTTCTGGGCTCAAATACCTTTATTTTGGCCCATGGATTTGATAGTGTGTTTGGGCACTTGGGCTTCAAATGGATGTTCATGGCGGCATCGGTTGACCCACAGGGCCCTTAATATATCAACTCAAAGTTGACACAGAGGGCTATAATGCGGGATATAAAGGCTGTCTATAGCGATTTGTCTTTGGGCCCAAAAACCTATGTTTAAGCCCATGGATTTGATATAGTGGGCTTGGGCACTTAGGCTTCAAATGGACGTTCCTGGCGGCATCGGTTGACCCACAGGGCTGATAATATATCAAGTCGAAGCTGACTTAGACAACTATTATACGGTTATAAACATCATTAGTGGTTTGTCTTTGGGCCCAAAACCTGTGTTTAAGCCCATGGATTTGATAGAGTGGGCTTGGGTACTTGGGCATCAAATGGACGTTCATGGCGGCATCGGTTGACCCACAGGGCCCATAATATATTAAATCGAAGATGACTCAGAGGGCTATTATACGGGGTATAAACATCATCTATAGCGGTTTGTCATTGGGCCCAAAAACCTATGTTTAGACCCATGGATTTGATAGAGTAGGCTATCGCACTTGGGCTTTAAATGGACGTTCGTGGCGGCATCGGTTGACCCACAAGGCCCATAACATATCAAATCTAAGCTGACTTAGAGGGCTATAATAGAGGCTTTAGACTTCATCTATAGTGGTTTGTCTTTGGGCCCAAAAACCTATGTTTTCGGGCCCAAATACCTTTATTTCAACCCATGGATTTGATAGTGGGCTTGGGCACTTGGGCTTCAAATGGACATTCGTGGTGGCATCGATTGACCCACGGGGCCCATAATATATCAAATCGAAGCTGACTCAGAGGGCTATAATGTGGGCTCTAATGGCCATCTATAGCAATTTTTCTTTAGGCCCAAAAACTAGTGTTTAGGCCCATGGATTTGATAGAGTGGGCTTGGGCACTTGGGCTTTAAATGGACGTTCGTGGTGGCATTGGTTGACCCACGGGGCCCATAATATATCAAATCAAAGCTGACTCAAAGGGCTATAATTTGGGCTATAAAGGTCATCTATAGCGATTTGTCTTTGGGTCAAAAAACTTATGTTTAGGCCCATGGATTTGATAGAGTGGGCTTGGGCACTTGGGCTTGAAATAGATGTTCATGGCGGTATCAATTGACCCACGGGGCCCATAATATATCAAATCGAATCTGACTTAGAGGGCTATAATATGGGCTATAAAGGTCATCTATAGCAATTTGTCTTTAGGCCCAAAAAACCTATGCTTAGGCCCATGGATTTGATAGAGTGGGCTTTCGCACATGGGGTTCAAATGGACATTTGTGGTGGCATTGATGGACCCCACAGGGCCCATAATATATCAAGTTGAAGCTGACTCAGAGGGCTATAATGGTGGCTATCAACTTCATCTATAACAGTTTGTCTTCAGGCCAAAAACCTATGTTTTTGGGCCCAAATACCTTTGTTTCAGCCCATGGATTTGATTGTGGGCTTAGGCACTTAGGCTTCAATCGACGTTCCTGGCGGCATCGGTTGACCCACGGGGCCCATAATATATCAAATTGAAGCTGACTTAGATGGCTATTATTTGGGTTATAAACATCATCAGCGGTTTGTCTTTGGGCCCAAAAACCTATGTTTAAGCCCATGGATTTGATAGAGTGGGCTTTCGTACTTGGGCTTCAAATGGACATTTATGGCGGCATCGGTTGACCCACGAGGCCCATAATATATCAAATCAAAGCTGAGTCAGAGGGCTGCAATGCGGGCCATCAAGGCCGTCTATTTTGATTTGTCTTTGGGCCCAAAAACCTATGTTTAGGCCCGTGGATTTGATAGAGTGGGCTTGGGTACTTGGGCTTCAAATGGACGTTCGTGGAGGCATCGGTTGACCCACGCGGCCATAATATATCAAATCAAAGCTGACTCAGAGGGCTATTATACGGGCTATAAACATAGTTTATAGCTGGTTGTCTTTGGGCCTAAAAACTTGTGTTTAGGCCCATGGATTTGATAGAGAGGGCTTTCGCAGTTGGTCTTCAAATGGACGTTTATGGCGGCATCGGTTGACCCACAAGGCCCATAATATATCAAATCGAAGCTGACTCAGAGGGCTATTTTACGATCTATAAACATCATCTATAGCGATTTGTCTTTGGGCCCAAAAACCTGTGTTTAGGCCCATGGATTTGATAGAGTGGGCTTGGGCACTTGGGCTTCAAATGGATGTTCATCAGGCGGCATCGGTTGACCCATGGGCCCATAATGTATCAAATCAAAGCTGACTCAGAGGGCTATTATACGGGCTATAAACATCATCTATAGCAGTTTATCTTTGGGCCCAAAAACCTATGTTTAGGCCCATGGATTTGATAGAGTGGGCTTGGGCACTTGGGCTTCAAATGGACGTTCGTGGTGGCATCGGTTGTCCCCACGGTGCCCATAATATAACAAATCAAAGCTGACTCAGATGGCTATAACGGGGGCTATACACTTCGTCTATAGCGGTTTGTCTTTGGGCCCAAAAACATATGTTTTCGGGCCCAAATAACTTTGTTTCATCCCATGGATTTGATTGTGGGCTTAGGCACTTAGGCTTCAAATGGAACGTTCCTGGCGACATCGGTTGACCCATGGGGCCCATAATATATCAAATTGAAGCTGACTTAGACAGCTATTATTTGGGTTATAAACATCATCAGCGGTTTGTCTTTGGGCCCAAAAACCTATGTTTAAGCCCATGGATTTGATAGAGTGGGCTTTCGTACTTGGGCTTCAAATGGACATTTGTGGCGGCATCGGTTGACCCACGAGGCCCATAATATATCAAATCAAAGCTGAGTCAGAGGGCTGCAATGCGGGCCATTAAGGCCGTCTATTTTGATTTGTCTTTGGGCCCAAAAACCTATGTTTAGGCCCGTGGATTTGATAGAGTGGGCTTAGGTACTTGGGCTTCAAATGGACGTTCATGGAGGCATCGGTTGACCCCACGGGGCCCATAATATATCAAATCAAAGATGACTCAGAGGGCTATTATACGGGCTATAAACATAGTTTATAGCTGACTATCTTTGGGCTTAAAAACCTGTGTTTAGGCTCATGGATTTGATAGAGAGGGCTTTCGCAGTTGGTGTTCAAATGGACGTTTATGGCGGCATCGGTTGACCCACAAGGCCCATAATATATCAAATCGAAGCTGACTCAGAGGGCTATTGTACGATCTATAAACATCATCTATAGCGATTTGTCTTTGGGCCCAAAAACCTGTGTTTAGGCCCATGGATTTGATAGAGTGGGCTTGGGTACTTGGGCTTCAAATGGACGTTTGTGGCGGCATCAGTTGACCCACGGGGCCCATAATATATCAAATCAAAGCAGACTCAGAGGGCCATAATGGGGCCTATAAGGTTGATCTATAGCAATTTCTCTTTGGGCCCAAAAACCTATGTTTTCGGGCCCAAATACCTTTGTTTCGGCCCATGGATTTGATAGTGGGCTTGGGCACTTGGGCTTCAAATGGATGTTCGTGGTGGTATCGGTTGACCCACGGGGCCCATAATATATCAAATTGAAGCTGACTCAGAGGGCTATTTTATGAGCTATAAACATCATCTATAGCTATTTATCTTTGGGCACAACAACTTGTGTTTAGGCCCATGGATTTAATAGAGTGGGCTTGGGCACTTGGGCTTCGAATGGATGTTCGTGGCGGCATCGGTGGACCCATGGGGACTATAATATATCGAATCAAAGCTGACTCAGAGGGCTATTATACGGGCTATAAACATCATCTATAGCGGCTTGTCTTTGGGCCCAAAAACCTGTGTTTAGGCTAATGGATTTGATAGAGTGGGCTTGGGCACTTGCGCTTCAAATGGACGGTCGTGGCGGCATCGGTTGACCCATGGGGCCCATAATATATCAAATCGAATCTGACTCAGAGGGCTATAATACGGGCTATAAAGGCCATCTATAACAATTTGTGTTTGGGCATAAAAACCTATATTTAGGCCCATGGATTTGATAGAGTGGGCTGAGGCACTTGGGCTTGAAATGGATGTTCGTTGCGGCATCGGTTGACCAATGGGGCCCATAATATATCAAATCAAAGTTGACTTAGAGGGCTATAATGGGGCCTATAAACTTTGTCTATAGCGGTTTGACTTCGGGCCCCAAAAACCTATGTTTTCGGGCCCAAATACCTTTGTTTCGGCCCATGGATTTGATAGTGGGCTTGGGCACTTGGGCATCAAATGGATGTTCGTGGAGGCATCGGTTGACCCACGGGGCCCATAATATATCAAATCGAAGCTGACTCAGAGGGCTATTATACGGGCTATAAACATCATCTATAGCAGTTTGTCATTGCGCGTAAAAACCTGTGTTTAGGCCCATGGATTTGATAGAGTGGGCTTTCACACTTGGGCTTTAAATGGACGTTTGTGGCTGCATCGGTTGACCCATGAGGCCCATAATATATCAAATCAAATCTGACTTAGAGGGCTATATACATTGTCTATAGTGGTTTGTCTTCGGGGCCAAAAACCTATGTTTTCAGGCCCAAATACCTTTGTTTCAGCCCATGGATTTGATAGTGGGTTGGGCACTTGGGCTTCAAATGGACGTTCGTCGTGGTATAGGTTGACCCACGGGGCCCATAATATATAAAATCAAAGCTGACTCAAAGGGCTATAATTTAGGCTATAAAATCTGTCTATAGCGATTTTTCTTTGGGCCCAAAAACCTATGTTTAGGCCCATTGATTTGATAGTGTGGGCTTGGGCACTTGGGTTTCAAATGGACGTTCGTGGCGGTATCGGTTGACCCATATGGCCCATAATATATCAAATCGAAGCTGACTCAGAGGGCTATTATACGGGCTATAAACATCATCTATAATGGTTTGTCTTTGGGGCCCCAAAAACCTCTGTTTAGGACCATGGATTTGATAGAGTGGGCTTTCGCACTTAGGCTTCAAATGGACATTCATGGCGGCATCGGTTGACCCATGAAGCCCATAATATATCAAATCAATACTGACTCAGAGGGCTACAATGTGGGATATCAAGGCCGTCTATTTCGATTTGTCTTTGGGACCAAATACCTATGTTTAGGCCCATGGATTTAATAGAGTGGGCTTGGGTACTTGGGATTCAAATGGACGTTCATGGCAACATCGGTTGACCCACGGGGCCCATAATATATCAAATTGAAGCTGACTAAGAGGGCTATTATACAGGCTATAAACATTGTCTATAGCGGTTTGTCATTAGGGCCAAAAACCTATGTTTAGGCCCATGGATTTGATAGAGTGGGCTTTCGCACTTGGGCTTCAAAAGGACATTCGTGGCGGCATCGGTTGACCCATGGGGCCCATAATATATCAAATCGAAGCTGACTCAGGGAGCTATAATAGGGGTTATACACTTCATCTATAGCGGTTTGTCTTCGGGCCCAATTACCTTTGTTTCGACCCATGGATTTGATAGTGGGCTTGGGCACTTGGGCTTCAAATGGACGTTTGTGGCGGCATCGGTTGATCCACAGGGCCATAATATATCAAATCGAAGCTGACTCAGAGGGCTATTACATGGGCTATAAATGTCATATATAGCTGGCTGTCTTTAGGCCCATGGATTTGATAGAGTGGGCTTTCGCACTTGGGCTTCAAATGGACGTTTGTGGCGGCATCGGTTGACCCACAGGGCCCATAATACATCAAATCAAAGTTGACTCAGAGGGCTATAATACGGGCTATAAAGGCCATCTATAGCGATTCATCTTTAGGCTCAAAAACCTATGTTTAAGCCCATGGATTTGATGGAGTGGGCTTGGGCACTGGGTCTTAAAATGCTCGTTCGTGGTAGCATTGGTTGACCCACATGGCCCATAATATATCAAATCGAAGCTGACTTAGAGGGCTACGATACGGGCTATAAAGGCCGTCTATTGCGATTTGTCCTTGGGCCCAAAAAACTATGTTTAGGCCCATAGATTTGATAGAGTGGGCTTTCGCACTTGGGCTTCAAATGGACGTTCGTGGCGGCATCGGTTCACCCATAGGGCCTATATTATATCAAATCAAAGCTGACTCAGAGGGCTATAGTGTGAGCTATAAAGGCCATCGATAGCGATTTGTCTTTGGGCCCAAAAACCTATGTTTAGCCCATGGATTTGATAGAGTGGGCTTGGGCACTTGGGCTTCAAATGGACCTTCATAGCGGCATCGGTTGACCCACGGGGCCCATAATATATCAAATCAAAGCTTACTTAGAGGGCTATAATGGGCCTATAGGCTTTATCTATAGCGATTTGTCTTTGGGCCCAAAAGCCTCTGTTTTCGAGCCCAAATACCTTTGTTTCCGCCCATGGATTTGATAGTGGGCCTGGGCACTTGGGCTTCAAATGGACGTTCCTAGTGGCATCGGTTGACCCATGGGGCCCATAATATATCAAATCAAAGCTGACTTAGAGGGCTATTTTATGGGCTATAAACGTTGACTATAGCTGTTTATCTTTGGCCCAAAAACCTGTGTTTAGGCCCATGGATTTGATAGAGTGGGCTTGGGCACTTGGGCTTCGAATGGACATTCGTGGCGGCATCGGTGGACCCACGAGGACCATAATATATCAAATTGAAGCTGACTCAGAGGGCTATTATACGGGCTATAAACATCGTCTATAGCGGCTTGTCTTTGGGCCCAAAAACCTGTGTTTAGGCCGATGGATTTGATAGAGTGGGCTTGGGCACTTGCGCTTCAAATGGACGGTCGTGGCGGCATCGGTTGACCCACGAGGCCTATAATATATCAAATCGAAACTAACTCAGAGGGCTATAATGCGGGCTATAAAGGCCATCTATAAAATTTATGTTTGGGCATAAAAACCTATATTTAGGCCCATGGATTTGATAGAGTGGGTTGAGGCAATTGGGCTTCAAATGGACATTCGTTGCGGCATCGGTTGACCCACGGGGCCCATAATATATCAAATCAAAGTTGACTTAGAGGGCTATAATGGGGCCTATAAACTTCGTCTATAGCGGTTTGACTTTGGGCCCAAAAACCTATGTTTTCGGGCCCAAATACCTTTGTTTCAGCCCATGGATTTGATAGTGGGCTTGGGCACTTGGGCTTTAAATGGATGTTCGTGGAGGCATCGGTTGACCCACGGGGCCCATAATATATCAAATCAAAGTTGACTCAGAGGGCTATTATACGGGCTATAAACATAGTTTATAGTTGCCTATCTTTGGGCCCAAAAACTTGTGTTTAGGCCCATGGATTTGATAGAGTGGGCTTTCACAGTTGGGCTTCAAATGGACGTTCGTGGCGGCATCGGTTGACCCACAATGCCCATAATATATCAAATCAAAATTGACTCAGAGGGCTATTATACGGGCTATAAACATTGTCTATAACGATTTGTCTTTGGGCTCAAAAAACCTGTGTTTAGGCCAATGGATTTGATAAAGTAGGCTTGGGTACTTGGGCTTCAAATGGACGTTTGTGGCGGCATCGGTTGACCTATGGGGCCCATAATATATCAAATCGAAGCTGACTCAGAGGGTCATAATAGGGCCTATAAGCTTCATCTATAGCAGTTGGTCTTTGGGCCCAAAAACCTATGTTTCGGGCCCAAATACCTTTGTTTCGGCCCAAGGATTTGATAGTGGGCTTAGGCACTTGGGCTTCAAAAGGATGTTCGTGGAGGCATCGGTTGACCCATGCGGCCCATAATATATCAAATCGAAGCTGACTCAGAGGGCTATTATACGGGCTATAAACGTCATTTATAGTTGTTTGTCTTTAGGCCCAAAAACTTATGTTTAGGCCCATGGATTTGATAGAGTAGGCTTTCGCAGTTGGGCTTCAAATGGACGTTCGTGGCGACATCGGTTGATCCATGGGGCCCATAATATATCAATTCAAAGCTATCTCAGGGAGCTATAATAAGGGTTATACACTTCAGCTGTAGCAGTTTGTCTTCGGGCTCAAATACCTTTGTTTCGGCCCATGGATTTGATAGTGGGCTTGGGCACTTGGGCTTCAAATGGATGTTCGTGGTGGCATCGGTTGACCCACGGGGCCCATAATATATCAAATCGAAGCTGACTCAGAGAGCTATAATACGGGCTATAAAAACCATCAATACTGATTTGTCTTTGGGCCCATAAACCTATGTTTAGGCCCATGGATTTTATAGAGTGGGCTTGGGCACTTGGGCTTCAAATGGACGTTCGTGGTGGCATCGATTGTCCCACGGGGCCCATAATATGTCAAATCGAAGCTAACTCAGAGGCCTACTATACAGGCCATAAACATCATCTATAGCATTTTGTCTTTGGGCCCAAAAACCTGTGTTTAGGCCAATGGATTTGATAGAGTGGGCTTGGGCACTTGGGATTCAAATGGACGTTCGTGGCGGCATCAGTTGACCCACGGGGCCCATAATATATCAAATCGAAGCTGACTCAAAGGGCTATAATGCACGCTATAAAGACCGTCTATAGCGATTTGTCTTTAGTCTTAAAAACCTATGTTTAGGCACATGGATTTGATAGAGTGGGCTTGGGCACTTGGGCTTCAAATGTACGTTTGTGGCGGCATCGGTTGACCCACGGGGCCCATAATATATCAAATCGAAGCTGACTCAGAGGGCTATTATACGGGCTATAAACATCGTCTATGGCAGTTTGTCTTTAGGCCCAAAAACCTATGTTTAGGCCCATGGATTTGATAGAGAAGGCCTGGGCACTTGGGCTTCAAATGGACGTTCGTGGCGGCATCAGTTGACCCACGGGGACCATAATATATCAAATCAAAGCTGACTCTGAGGGCTATAAAGGGGGGTATAGAGGCCGTCTATAACGATTTGTATTTGGGCCCAAAAACCTATGTTTAGGCCCATGGATTTGATAGAGTGGGCTTTCACACTTGGGCTTCAAATGGACATTCGTGGCGACATCAGTTGACCCACGGGGTCCATAATATATCAAATCAAAGCTGACTTAGAGGGATATTATACGGGCTATAAACATCATCTATAGCGGTTTGTCTTTGGGCCCAAAAACTTGTGTTTAGGCCAATGAATTTGATAGAGTGGGCTTGGGCACTTGGGCTTCAAATAGACTTTTGTGCCGGAATTGGTTGACACATGGGGCCCATAATATATCAAATCAAACCTGACCTAGAGGGCTACAATGCGGGCTATAAAGGTCATCTATTTTGATTTGTCTTTGGGCCCAAAAACCTATGTTTAGGCCTATGGGTTTGATAGAGTGGGCTTGGGTACTTGGGCTTCAAATGGATGTTCGTGGCGGCATCGGTTGACCAACGGGGCCCATAATATATCAAATCAAAGCTGACTTAAGGGCTATAATGCGGGCTATAAAGGCTGTCTATAGCGATTTTTCTTTGGGCCTAAAAAACCTATGTTTAGGCCCATGGATTTGATAGAGTGGGCTTGGGCAGTTGGGCTTTAAATGGACGTTCGTGGCGGCATCAGTTGACCCATGGGGACCATAATATATCAAATCGAAGCTGACTCAAAGGGCTATTATACAGGCTATAAACATTGTCTATAGCGGTTTGTCTTTGGGCCCAAAAACTTGTGTTAAGGCACATGGATTTGATTGAGTGGGCTTTCGTACTAGGGCTATAAATGGACATTCGTGGCGGCATCGGTTGACCCACGGGGCCTATAATATATCAAATCGAAGCTGACTCAAAGGGCTACATTGTGGGATGTAAAGGCCATCTATTACGATTTGTCTCTGGGCCCAAAAACCTATCTTTAGGTCCATGGATTTGATAGAGTGGGCTTGGGTACTTCAAATGGACATTCGTGGCGGCATCGGCTGATCCACGGGGTCCATAATATATCAAAATCCAAGCTGAATCAGAGTGTTACAATAAGGCCTATAAACTTCATTTATAGTAGTTTGTCTTCAAGCCCAAAACCCTATGTTTTCAGGCACAAATACCTTTGTTTTGGCCCATGGATTTGATAGTGGGCTTGGGCACTTGGGCTTCAAATGGACGTTCCTGGCGACATCGATTGACCAACGGGGCCCATAATATATCAAATCGGAGCTGACTTAGAGGGCTATTATACGGGCTAGAAACGTCATCTATAACTATTTTTTTTGGGCCCAAAAACCTATGTTTAGACCCATGGATTTGATAGAGTGGGCTTGTGCACTTGGGGTCTAAATGGGCATTCGTGGCGGCATCGCTTGACCCATGGGGCCCATAATATATCAAATCGAAGCTGACCCAGAGGGCTACAATACGGGCTGTAAAGGCCGTCTATTTCGATTTATCTTTGGGCCCAACAACCTATGTTTAGGCCCATGGATTTGATAGAGTGGGCTTGGGTACTTGGGCTTGAAATGGACATTCGTGGCGGCATCAGTTGATCCACGAAGCCCATAATATATCAAATCGAAGCTGACTCAGAGGGCTATAATGGGGGCTATAAACATCGTATATAGCGGTTTGTCTTGGGGCCCAAAAATCTATGTTTAGGCCTATGGGGCCCATAATATGTCAAATCAAAGCTGACTCAGAGGGCTATTATACGGGCTATAAACATCATCTATAATGGTTTGTCTTTGGGCTTAAAAACCTGTGTTTAGGCCCATGGATTTGATAGAGTGGGCATGGGCACTTGGGCTTCAAATGGACGTTCGTGGCGGGATTGGTTGACCCACGGGGCCCATAATATATTAAATTGAACCTGACTCAGAGGGCTATAATACGGGCTATAAAGGCCATCTATAGCAATTTGTATTTGGGCCCAAAAACCTATGTTTAGGCCCATGGATTTAATAGAGTGGGCTTTCGCAATTGGGCTTCAAATGGACGTTCGTGGCGGCATCGGTTGACCCATGGGGCCCATAATATATCAAATCGAACCTGACTCAGAGGGCTATAATAGGGGCTATAAACTTTGTCTATAGTGGTTTTATCTTTGGGCCCAAAAACCTATGTTTTTGGGCCCAAATGCCTTTATTTCAGCCCATGGATTTGATAGTGGGCTTGGGCACTTGGGCTTCAAATGGACGTTTGTGGTGGCATCGATTGACCCACAGGGCCCATAATATATCAAATTGAACTTGACTCAGAGGGCTATAATGCGGGCTATAAAGGCCATCTATAGTGATTTGTCTTTGGGCCCAAAAACCTATGTTTAGGCCCATGGATTTGATAGAGTGCGCTTTCGCACCTAGGCTTCAAATGGATGTTCATGGCGACATCGGTTGACCACGGGGCCCATAATATATCAAATTGAAGCTGATTTAAAGGGCTATAATGCAAGCTATAAAGTCCATCTATTGCAATTTGTAATTGGGCCCAAAAACCTATGTCTAATCCCATGGATTTGATAGAGTGGGCTTTCGCACATGGGCTTCAAATGAACGTTCATGGTGGCATCGGTTGACCCACGGGGCCCATAATAAATCAAACAGAAGCTCACTCAGAGGCCTATAATGTGGGCTATAAAGGCCATCTATAACGATTTGTCATTGGGCCCAAAAACCTATGTTTAGGCCTATGGAATTGATAGAGTGGGCTTGGGCAGTTGGGCTTCAAATGGACGTTCGTGGCGACATCAGTTTACCCACGGCTCCCATAATATATCAAATCGAAGCTGACCTAGAGGGCTACAATACGGGCTATAAAGACCGTCTATTTTGATTTATCTTTGGGAGCAACAACCTATGTTTAGGCCCATGGATTTGATAGAGTGGTCTTGGGTACTTGGGCTTCAAATGGACATTCGTGGCGGCATCGGTTGATCCACGAGGCCCATAATATATCAAATCAAAGCTGACTCAGAGGGCTATAATGGGGACTATAAACATCATATATAGCGATTTGTCTTGGGGCCTAAATACCTATGTTTTCGGGCCCAAATACCTTTATTTCGGCCCATGGATTTAATAGTGGGCTTGGGCACTTGGGCTTGAAATGGACATTCGTGGTGGCATCGGTTGACCCATGAGGCCTATAATACGTCAAATCAAAGCTGACTCAGAGGGCTATTATATGGCTATAAACATCATCTGTAACGGTTTGTCTTTGGGGCTCAAAAACCTGTGTTTAGGCCCATGGATTTGATAGAGTGGGCATGGGCACTTGGGCTTCAAATGGACGTTCGTGGTGGCATTGGTTGACCCACGGGGCCCATAATATATTAAATTGAAGCTGACACAAGGGGCTATAATGCAGGCTATAAAGGCCATCTATAGCGATTTGTATTTGGGCCCAAAAACCTAAATTTTGGCCTATGGATTTGATAGAGTGGGTTTTCACAATTGGGCTTCAAATGGACATTCATGGCGGCATCAGTTGACCCACGAGGCCTATAATATATCAAATCGAAGCTGAATCAGAGGGCTATAGTGGGGGCTATAAACTTTGTCTGTAGTAGTTTGTCTTCGGGCCCAAAAACCTATATTTTTGGGTCCACATACCTTTGTTTTGGCCCATGGATTTGATAGTGGGCTTGGGCACTTAGGCTTCAAATGGACGTTTGTGGCGGCATCGGTTGACCCACAGGGGCCCCTTAATCATATATCAAATTGAACCTAACTCAGAGGGCTATAATGTGGGCCCATCTATAGCGATTTGTCTTTAGGCCCAAAAACCTATATTTAGGCCCATGGATTTGATAGAGTGGGCTTTCACACCTAGGCTTCAAATGGACATTTGTGGCGACATCAGTTGACACATAGGGCCCATAATATATCAAATCGAAGCTAACTGAAAGGGCTATAATACAGGCTATAAAGGCCATCTATAGAGATTTGTAATTGGGCATAAAAACCTATGTTTAATTCTATGGATTTGATCGAGTGGGCTTTTGCACTTAGGCGTCAAATGGACGTTTGTGGTGACGTCGGTTGACCCACAGGGCCCATAATATATCAAACAGAAGCTGACACAAAGGCCTATAATGTGGGCTATAAAGGTTGTCTATAGCGATTTGTCTTTGGGCCCAAAAACCTATGTTTAGGCCCATGGATTTGATAGAGTGGGCTTGGGCACTTGGACTTCAAATGGACGTTCGTGGTGGCATCGGTTTACCCACAGGGCCCATAATATATCAAATTGAAGCTGACTCAGAGGGCTATAATAGGGGCTATAAATTTCATCTATTGCAGTTTGTCTTAGAGCCCAAAAACCTAAGTTTTTAGGCCTAAATGCCTTTGTTCCGGCCCATGGATTTGATAGTGGGCTTGGGCACTTGGGCTTCAAATGGACAATCGTGGCGGCATCGGTTGACCCACAAGGCCCAAAATATATCAAATCAAAGCTGACTCAGAGGGGTATAATATGGGCTATAAAGGCCGTCTATAGCTATTTGTCTTTGGCCTAAAAACCTATGTTTAAGCCCATGGATTTGATAGAGTGGGCTTGGGCACTTGGGCTTCAAATGGATGTTCGTGGCGGCATCGGTTGACCCACGGGGCCCATAATATATCAAATCAAACCTGACTCAGAGGGATATAATGTGGCTATAAAGGTCGTCTATAGCGATTTGTCTTTGGGCCTAAAAACCTATGTTTAGTCCTATGAACTTGATAAAGTAGGCATGGGCACTTGGGTTTCAAATGGATGTTCGTGGTGGCATCGGTTAACCCACGGGGCCCATAATATATCAGATTGAAGCTGACTCAGAGGGGTTTAATAAGGGCTATAAACCTTATCTATAATAGTTTATCTTCGGGCCCAAAAACCTATGTTTTCTGGCCCAAATACCTTTATTTCGGCCCATGGATTTGATAGTGGGCTTGGGCACTTGGGCTTCAAATGGACGTTCATGGGGGCATCGGTTGACCCACGGGGCCCATAATATATCAAATCGAAGCTGACTCAGAGGCATATTATACGGGGTATAAACATCGTCTATAGTGGTTTGTCTTTGGTCCTAAAAACCTGTGTCTAGGCCCATGGATTTGGTAGAGTGGGCTTTCGCACTTGGACTTCAAATGGACGTTCATGGCGATATCGATTAACCCATGGGGCCCATAATATATTAAATCAAAGATGACTCAGAGGGATATAAAGCGGGCTATAAAGGCTGTCTATAGCGATTTTTATTTGGGCCCAAAAATCTATGTTTAGGCCCATGAATTTGATAGAGTGGGCTTTTGCACTTGGGCTTCAAATGGACGTTCGTGGCGGCATCGGTTGACCCATGGGGCCCATAATATATCAAATCAAAGCTGAATCAGAGGCCTATAATGCGGGCTATAAATTCCATCTATAGCGATTTATCTTTAGGCCCAAAAACATATGTTTAGGCCCATGGATTTGATAGAGTGGGCTTGGGCACTTGGGCTTCAAATGGACGTTCGTGGCGGCATCGATTTACCCACAGGGCCCATAATATATCAAATTAAAGCTAACTCAGAGGGTTATAATGGGGGCTACAAACTTTATCTATTGCGATTTGTCTTAGAGCCCAAAAACCTAAGTTTTTGGGCCCAAATACCTTTGTTCCGGCCCATGGATTTGATAGTGGGCTTGGGCACTTGGGCTTCAAATGGACATTCGTGGCGGCATCCGTTGACCTATGGGGCCCATAATATATCAAATCGAAGCTGACTCAGAGGGGTATAATGTGGGCTATAAAGGCTGTCTATAGCGATTTGTCTTTAGGCCTAAAAACCTATGTTTAAGCCCATGGATTTGATAGAGTGGGCTTGGGCACTTAGGCTTCAAATGGACGTTTGTGGTTGCATCGGTTGACCCACGGGGCCCATAATATATCAAATCGAACCTAACTCAGAGGGATATAATGTAGCTATAAAAGTCATCTATAGCAATTTTTCTTCGGGCCTAAAAACCTATGTTTAGTCCCATGGATTTGATAAAGTGGGGTTGGGCACTTGGGCTTCAAATAGACGTTCGTGGCGGCATCGGTTGACCCACGGGGCCCATAATATATCAGATCGAAGCTGACTCAGAGGGGTATAATGGGGGCTATAAACCTCATCTATAGCAATTTGTCTTCAGGCCAAAAACCTATGTTTTCGGGCCCAAATACCTTTATTTCGGCCCATGGATTTGATAGTGGGCTTGGGCACTTAGGCTTCAAATGGACGTTCGTGGTGGCATCGGTTGACCCACGGGGCCCATAATACATCAAATCGATACTGACTCAGAGGGCTATTATACAGGCTATAAACATCATATATAACTGATTGTCTTTGGGCCCAAAAACCTGTGTTTAGGCCCATGGATTTGATAGAGTAGGCTTTTATACTTGGGCTTCAAATGGACGTTCATGGCAGCATCAATTGACCCACGGGACCCATAATATATCAAATTGAAGCTAACTCAAAGGGCTATTATACGGCTATAAACATCATCTATAGCGGTTTGTCTTTGGGCCCAAAAACTTGTGTTTAGGCACATGGATTTAATTGAGTGGGCTTTCGCACTAGGGCTACAAATGGACATTCGTGGCGGCATCGGTTGACCCACGGGGCCTATAATATATCAAATCAAAGCTGACTCAAAGGGCTACATTGCGGGGTGTAAAGGCCATCTATTATGATTTGTCTCTGGGCCCAAAAACCTATCTTTAGGTCCATGGATTTGATAGAGTGGGCTTGGGTACTTGGGCTTCAAATGGGACATTCGTGGCGGCATCGGCTAACCCACGGGGTCCATAATATATCAAATCGAAGCTGAATCAAAGTGTTACAATAGGGCCTATAAACTTCATTTATAGTAGTTTGTCTTCGAGCCCAAAACCCTATGTTTTCAGGCACAAATACCTTTGTTTCGGCCCATGGATTTGATAGTGGGCTTGGGCACTTGGGCTTCAAATGGACGTTCCTGGCGACATCGGTTGACCCACGGGGCCCATAATATATCAAATCAAAGCTGACTTAGAGGGCTATTATACGGGCTAGAAACGTCATCTATAACTATTTTTTTGGGCCCAAAAACCTGTGTTTAGGCCCATGGATTTGATAGAGTGGGCTTGGGCACTTGGGGTCCAAATGGGCATTCGTGGTGGCATCGCTTGACCCATGGTGCCCATAATATATCAAATCAAAGCTGACCCAAAGGGCTACAATACGGGCTATAAAGGCCATCTATTTCGATTTATCTTTGGGCCCAACAACCTATGTTTAGGCCCATGGATTTGATAGAGTGGGCTTGGGTACTTGGGCTTGAAATGGACATTCGTGGCGGCATCAGTTGATCCACGAAGCCCATAATATATCAAATCGAAGCTGACTCAGAGGGCTATAATGGGGCTATAAACATCGTATATAGCGGTTTGTCTTGGGGCCTAAAAACCTATGTTTAGGCTTATTGGGCCTATAATACGTAAAATCAAAGCTGACTCAGAGGGCTATTATACGGGCTATAAACATCATCTATAACGGTTTGTCTTTGGGCTCAAAAACCTGTGTTTAGGCCCATGGATTTGATAGAGTGGGCATGGGCACTTGGGCTTCAAATGGACATTCGTGGCGGGATTAGTTGACCCACGGGGCCCATAATATATTAAATCAAAGCTGACTCAGAGGGCTATAATGCGGGCTATAAAGGCTGTCTATAGCAATTTGTATTTGGGCCCAAAAACCTATGTTTAGGCCCATGGATTTAATAGAGTGTGCTTTCGCAATTGGCCTTCAAATGGACGTTCGTGGCGACATCGGTTGACCCACGGGGCCCATAATATATCAAATCGAACCTGACTCAGAGGGCTATAATAGGGGCTATAAACTTTGTCTATAGTGGTTTATCTTTGGGCCCAAAAACCTATGTTTTTGGGCCCAAATACCTTTGTTTCAGCCCATGGATTTGATAGTGGGCTTGGACACTTGGGCTTCAAATGGATGTTTGTGGCGGCATCGGTTGACCCATAGGGCCCATAATATATCAAATTGAACCTGACTCAGAGGGCTATAATACGGGCTATAAAGGCCATCTATAGCGATTTGTCTTTGGGCCCAAAAACCTATGTTTAGGCCCATGGATTTGATAGAGTGCGCTTTCGCACCTGGGCTTCAAATGGACGTTCATGGCGGCATCGGTTGACCCACGGGGCCCATAATATATCAAATCGAAGCTGACTCAAAGGGTTATAATGCAGGCTATAAAGTCCATCTATAGCAATTTGTAATTGGGCCCAAAAACCTACATTTAATCCCATGGATTTAGGCCCAAAAACCTGTGTTTAGGCCCATGGATTTGATAGAGTGGGCTTTCGCACTTGGGATTCAAATGGACATTCATGGCGGCATCGGTTGACCCACGGGGCCCATAATAAATCAAACAGAAGCTGACTCAGAGGCCTATAATGTGGGCTATAAAGGCTATCTATAACGATTTGTCTTTGGGCCCAAAAACCTATGTTTAGGCCTATGGATTTGATAGAGTGGGCTTGGGCAGTTGGGCTTCAAATGGACGTTCGTGGCGACATTAGTTTACCCACGGCTCCCATAACATATCAAATCGAAGCTGACCCAGAGGGCTACAATACGAGCTGTAAAGACCGTCTATTTTGATTTATCTTTGGGCCCAACAACCTATGTTTAGGCCCATGGATTTGATAGAGTGGGCTTGGGTACTTGGGCTTCAAATGGACATTCGTGGCGGCATCGGTTGATCCACGGGGCCCATAATATATCAAATCAAAGCTGACTCAGAGGGCTATAATGGGGACTATAAACATCGTATATAATGGTTTGTCTTGGGCCTAAAAACCTATGTTTTTGGGCCCAAATACCTTTATTTTGGCCCATGGATTTAATAGTGGGCTTGGGTACTTGGGCTTGAAATGGACGTTCGTGGCGGCATCGGTTGACCCACGAGGCCCATAATACGTCAAATCAAAGCTGACTCAGAGGGCTATTATATGGCTATAAACATCGTCTATAACGGTTTGTCTTTGGGCTCAAAAACCTATGTTTAGGCCCATGGATTTGATAGAGTGGGCATGGGCACTTGGGCTTCAAATGGACGTTCGTGGTGGCATTGGTTGACCCACGGGGCCCATAATATATTAAATTAAAACTAACACAGAGGGCTATAATGCGGGCTATAAAGGCCTTCTATAGCGATTTGTATTTGGGCCCAAAAACCTATGTTTTGGCCTATGGATTTGATAGAGTGGGTTTTCACAATTGGGCTTCAAATGGATGTTCGTGGCGGCATCAGTTGACCCATGAGGCATATAATATATCAAATCGAAGCTGAATCAGAGGGCTATACTGGGGGCTATAAACTTTGTCTATAGTAGTTTGTTTTCAGGCCCAAAAACCTATATTTTTGGGCCCAAATACCTTTGTTTTGGCCCATGGATTTGATAGTGGGCTTGGGCACTTGGGCTTCAAATGGACGTTTGTGGCGGCATCGGTTGACCCACAGGGCCCATGATATATCAAATTGAACCTGACTCAGAGGGCTATAATACGAGCCCATCTATAGCGATTTGTCTTTGGGCCCAAAAACCTATATTTAGGCCCATGGTTTTGATAGAGTGGGCTTTCGTACCTGGGCTTCAAATGGACATTCATGGCGGCATCAGTTGACCCATAGGGCCCATAATATATCAAATTGAAGCTAACTGAAAGGGCTATAATGCAGGCTATAAAGGCCATCTATAGAGATTTGTAATTGGGCATAAAAACCTATGTTTAATTCTATGGATTTGATCGAGTGGGCTTTCGCACTTAGGCGTCAAATGGACGTTTGTGGCGACGTCGGTTGACCCACGGGGCCCATAATATATCAAATAGAAGTTGACTCAAAGGCCTATAATGTGGGCTATAAAGGTTGTCTATAGCGATTTGTCTTTGGGCCCAAAAACCTATGTTTAGGCCCATGCATTTGATAGAGTGGGCTTGGGCACTTGGGCTTCAAATGGACATTCGTGGCGGCATTGGTTTACCCACAGGGCCCATAATATATCAAATTGAAGCTGAATCAGAGGGCTATAATAGGGGCTACAAATTTCATCTATTGCGGTTTGTCTTAAAGCCCAAAAACCTAAGTTTTCGGGCCCAAATACCTTTGTTCCGGCCCATGGATTTGATAGTGGGCTTGGGCACTTAGGCTTTAAATGGACATTCATGGCGGCATCGGTTGACCCACGGGGCCTAAAATATATCAAATCAAAGCTGACTCAGAGGGGTATAATTTGGGCTATAAAGGCCATTTATAGCGATTTGTCTTTGGGCCCAAAAACCTATGTTTAAGCCCATGGATTTGATAGAGTGGGCTTGGGCACTTGGGCTTCAAATGGATGTTCGTGGTGGCATCGGTTGACCCATGGGGCCCATAATATATCAAATTGAACCTGACTCAGAGGGCTATAATGTAGCTATAAAGGTCGTCTATAGCGATTTGTCTTTGGGCCCAAAAACCTATGTTTAGTCCCATGGATTTGATAAAGTGGGCTTAGGCACTTGGGCTTCAAATGGACGTTCGTGGCGGCATCGGTTGACCCACGGGGCCCATAATATATCAGATCGAAGCTGACTCAGAGGGGTATAATGGGGGCTATAAACCTCATCTATAGTAGTTTGTCTTCGTGCCCAAAAATCTATGTTTTCGGGCCCAAATACCTTTATTTCGGCCCATGGATTTGATAGTGGGCTTGGGCACTTGGGCTTCAAATGGACGTTCATGAGGGCATCGGTTGACCCATGGGGCCCATAATATATCAAATCAAAGTTGACTCAGAGGCATATTATACGGGGTATAAACATCGTCTATAGCGGTTTGTCTTTGGTCCCAAAAACCTGTGGTTAGGCCCATGGATTTAGTAGAGTGGGCTTTCGTACTTGGACTTCAAATGGACGTTCATGGCGATATCGGTTGACCCGCAGGGCCCATAATATATTAAATCAAAGCTAACTCAGAGGGCTATAATGCAGGCTATAAAGGGTATCTATAGCGATTTTTATTTGGGCCCAAAAATCTATGTTTAGGCCCATGAATTTGATAGAGTGGGCTTTTGCACTTAGGCTTCAAATGGACATTTGTGGCAGTATCGGTTGACCCACGGGGCCCATAATATATCAAATCAAAGCTGAATCAGAGGCCTATAATGTGGGCTATAAAGTCCATCTATAGATATTTGTCCTCAGGCCCAAAAACCTATGTTTTGGCCCATGGATTTGATAGAGTGGGCTCGAGCACTTGGGCTTCAAATGGATGTTCGTGGCGGCATCGGTTTACCCACAGGGCCCATAATATATCAAATTAAAGCTAACTCAAAGGGCTATAATGGGGGCTACAAACTTCATCTATTGTGGTTTGTCTTAGAGCCCAAAAACCTAAGTTTTCGGGCCCAAATACCTTTGTTCCGGCCCATGGATTTGATAATGGGCTTGGGCACTTAGGCTTGAAAAGGACATTCGTGTCAGTATCTATTGACCCATGGGGCCCATAATATATCAAATCGAAGCTGACTCAGAGGGGTATAATGTGGGCTATAAAGGCTGTCTATAGCGATTTGCCTTTGGGCCCAAAAACATATGTTTAAGCCCATGGATTTGATAAAGTGGGCTTGGGCACTTAGGCTTTAAATGGACGTTCGTGGCTGTATCGGTTGACCCACGGGGCCCATAATATATCAAATCGAACCTGACTCAGAGGGCTATAATGTAGCTATAAAGTTCGTCTATAGCGATTTGTCTTTGGGCCCAAAAACCTATGTTTAGTCCCATGGATTTGATAGAGTGGGCTTGGGCACTTGGGCTTCAAATGGACGTTCGTGGCGGCATCGGTTGACCCACGGGGCCCATAATATATCAGATCGAAGCTGACTCAGAGGGGTATAATGGGGGCTATAAACCTCATCTATAGCAGTTTGTCTTCGGGACCAAAAACCTATGTTTTCTAGCCCAAATACCTTTATTTCGGCCCATGGATTTGATAGTGGGCTTGGGCACTTAGGCTTTAAATGGACGTTCATGGTGGCATCGATTGACCCACAGGGACCATAATATAGCAAATCAAATCTGACTCAGAGGGATATTATACGGGCTATAAACATCGTCTATAGCGATTTGTCTTTGGTCCCAAAAACCTGTGTTTAGGCCCATGGATTTGGTTGAGTGGGCTTTCGCACTTGGGCTTCAAATGGACGTTCATGGCGATATCGGTTGACCCATGGGGCCCATAATATATAAAATCAAAGCTGACTCAGAGGGCTATAATACGAGCTATAAAGACTATCTATAGTAATTTTTATTGGGGCCCAAAAATCTATGTTTAGGCCCATGGATTTGATAGATTGGGCTTTTGCACTTAGGCTTCAAATGGACGTTCGTGGCGGCATCGGTTGACCCACGGAGCCTATAATATATCAAATCGAAGCTGACTCAGAGGGCTATAATGAGGGCTATAAACTTTATCAATAGTAGTTTGACTTTGGGCCCAAAAACCTATGTTTTTGGGCCCAAATACCTATGTTTCAGCCCATGGATTTGATAGTGGGCTTGGGCACTTGGCCTTCAAATGGACATTCGTGGCGGCATCGGTTGACCCACGGGGCCCATAATATATCAAATCAAACCTGACTCAGAGGGCTGTAATGCAACTATAAAGGTCCAAAAACCTATGTTTAGTCCCATAGATTTGATAGAGTAGGCTTGGGCACTTGGGCTTCAAGTGGACGTTCGAGGTGGCACCCGGTTGACCCACGGGGCCCATAATATATCAAATCGAACCTGACTTAGAGGGCTATAATATGGCTATAAAGGTTGTCTATAGCGATTTGTCTTTGGGACCAAAAACCTATGTTTAGTCCCATGGATTTGATAGAGTGGGCTTGGGCACTTGGGCTTCAAATGGACGTTCATGGCGGCATCGGTTGACCCACGGGGCCCATAATATATCAGATTGAAGCTGACTCGGAGGGGTATAATGGGGGCTATAAACCTTATTTATCGCAGTTTGTCTTCGGGCCCAAAAAACCTATGTTTTCGGGCCCAGATACCTTTATTTCGGCCCATGGATTTGATAGTGGGCTTGGGCACTTGGGCTTCAAATGGACGTTCATGGGGGCATCGGTTGACCCAAGGGGCCCATAATATATCAAATCGAAGCTGACTCAGAGGCATATTATACGGGTTATAAACATCGTCTATAGCGGTTTGTCTTTGGTCCCAAAAACCTGTGTTTAGGCCCATGGATTTGGTAGAGTGGGCTTTCGCACTTGGACTTCAAATGGACGTTCATGGCGATATCGGTTGACCCACGGGGCCCATAATATATTAAATCAAAGCTGACTCAGAGTGCTATAATGCGGGCTATAAAGGCTGTCTATAGCGATTTTTATTTGGGCCCAAAAATCTATGTTTAGGCCCATGAATTTGATAGAGTGGGCTTTTGCACTTGGGCTTTAAATGGACGTTCATGGCGGCATCGGTTGACCCACGGGGCCCATAATATATTAAATCAAAGCTGACTGAGAGGGCTATTATATGGCTATAAACATCGTCTATAACGGTTTGTGTTTGGGCTCAAAAACCTGTGTTTAGGCCCATGGATTTGATAGAGTTGCATGGGCACTTGGGCTTCAAATGGACGTTTATGGTGGCATTGGTTGACCCACGGGGCCTATAATATATCAAATTGAAGCTGACTCAAAGGGCTATAATGCGGGTTATAAAGGCCGTCCATAGCGATTTGTCTTTGGGCCCAAAAACCTGTGTTTAGGCCCATGGTTTTAATAGAGTGGGCTTGGGCACTTGGGCTTCAAATGGACGTTCGTAGCGGCATCAGTTGACCCACGGGTCCCATAATACATCAAATCGAAGCTGACTCAGAGGGCTATTATACATGCTATAAACATCATCTATAACTGATTGTCTTTGGGCCTAAAAACCTATGTTTAGGCCCATGGATTTGATAGAGTAGGCTTTTATACTTGGGCTTCAAATGGACGTTCATGGCAGCATCAGTTGACCTACGGGGCCCATAATATATCAAATAGAAGCTAACTCAGAGGGCTATTATACGGGCTATAAACATCGTCTATAGCGATTTGTCTTTGGGCCCAAAAACTTGTGTTTAAGCACATGGATTTGATTGAGTGGGCTTTTGCACTAGGGCTACAAATGGACATTCGTGGCCGCATCGATTGACCCACGGGGCCTATAATATATCAAATCGAAGCTGACTCAAAGCGCTACATTGTGGGATGTAAAGGCCATCTATTACGATTTGTCTCTGGGCCCAAAAACCTATCTTTAGGCCCATGGATTTGATAGAGTGGGCTTGGGTACTTGGGCTTCAAATGGACGTTCGTGGCTGCATCGACTGACCCACGGGGTCCATAATATATCAAATCAAAGTTGAATCAGAGTGTTACAACGGGGCCTATAAACTTCATTTATAGTAGTTTGTCGTCGAGCCCAAAACCCTATGTTTTCAGGCACAAATACCTTTGTTTCGGCCCATGGATTTGATAATGGGCTTGGGCACTTGGGCTTCAAATGGACATTCCTGGCGACATCGGTTGACCCACGGGGCCCATAATATATCAAATCAGAGCTGACTTAGAGGGCTATTATATGGGCTAGAAACGTCATCTATAACTTTTTTTTGGGCCCAAAAACCTGTGTTTAGGCCCATGGATTTGATAGAGTGGGCTTGGGCACTTGGGCTTCAAATGGACATTCGTGGAGTCATCGGTTGACCCACGGGGCCCATAATATATCAAATCGAACCTGACTCAAAGGGATATAATATGGGCTATAAAGGACGTCTATAGCGATTTGTCTTTGGGCCTAAAAACCTATGTTTAGTCCCATGGATTTGATAGAGTGGGCTTGGGCACTTGGGCTTCAAATGGACGTTCGTGGTGGCATCGGTTGACCCACGGGGCCCATAATATATCAAATCGAACCTGACTTAGAGGGCTATAATACGGCTAAAAAGGTCGTCTATAACGATTTGTCTTTGGGCCCAAAAACCTATGTTTAGTCCCATGGATTTGATAGAGTGGGCTTGGGCACTTGGGCTTCAAATGGACGTTCATGGCGGCATCGGTTGACCCATGGGGCCCATAATGTATCAGATCAAAGTTGACTCAGAGGGGGATAATGGGGGCTATAAACCTTATTTATAGCAGTTTGTCTTCGGGCCCAAAAACCTATGTTTTCGGGCCCAAATACCTTTATTTCGGCCCATGGATTTGATAGTGGGCTTGGGCACTTGGGCTTCAAATGGACATTCATGGAGGCATCGGTTCACCCAAGGGGCCCATAATATATCAAATCAAAGCTGACTCAGAGGCATATTATACGGGTTATAAACATCGTCTATAGCGGTTTGTCTTTGGTCCCAAAAACCTGTGTTTAGGCCTATGGATTTGGTAGAGTGGGCTTTCGCCCTTAGACTTCAAATGGACGTTCATGGCGATATCGGTTGACCCACGGGGCCCATAATATATTAAATCAAAGCTGACTCAGAGGGCTATAATACGGGCTATAAAGGCTGTCTATAGCGATTTTTATTTGGGCCCAAAAATCTATGTTTAGGCCCATGAATTTGATAGAGTGGGCTTTTGCACTTGGGCTTTAAATGGACGTTCGTGGCAGCATCGGTTGACCCACGGGGCCTATAATATATTAAATCAAAGCTGAATTAGAGGCCTATAATGTCAGCTATAAATTCCATCTATAGCGATTTGTCTTTAGGCCCAAAAACCTATGTTCAGGCCTATGGATTTGATAGAGTGGGCTTGGGTAGTTGGGCTTCAAATGGACGTTCGTGGTGGCATCGGTTTACCCACAGGGCCCATAATATATCAAATTGAAGCTGACTCAGAGGGCTATAATGGGGGCTATAAACTTCATCCATTGCGGTTTGTCTTAGAGCCCAAAAACCTAAGTTTTCGGGCCCAAATACCTTTGTTCCGACCCGTGGATTTGATAGTGGGCTTGGGCACTTGGGCTTCAAATGGACACTCGTGGCGGCATCGGTTGACCCATGGGGCCTATAATATATCAAATCAAAGCTGACTCAGAGGGGTATAATGTGGGCTATAAAGGCCGTCTATAGCGATTTGTCTTTGGGGCCAAAAACCTATGTTTAAGCCCATGGATTTGATAGAGTGGGCTTTGGCACTTGGGCTTCAAATGGACGTTTGTGGCGGCATCGGTTGACCCACGGGGCCCATAATATATCAGATCGAAGCTGACTCAGAGGGGTATAATGGGGGCTATAAACCTCATCTATAGCAGTTTATCTTCAGGCCCAAAAACCTATGTTTTTGGGCCCAAATACCTTTATTTCGGCCCATGGATTTGATAGTGGGCTTGGGCACTTGGGCTTCAAATGGACGTTCATTATGGCATCGGTTGACCCAAGGGGCCCATAATATATCAAATCGAAGCTGACTCAGAGGGATATTATATGGGCTATAAACATCGTCTATAGCAGTTTGTCTTTGGTCCCAAAAACCTGTGTTTAGGCCCATGGATTTGGTAGAGTGGGCTTTCGCACTTGGGCTTCAAATGGACGTTCATAGTGATATCGATTGACCCACGGGGTCTATAATATATCAAATCGAAGCTGACTCAAAGGGCTACATTACGGGATGTAAAGGCCATCTATTACGATTTGTCTCTAGGCCCAAAAACCTATCTTTAGGCCCATGGATTTGATAGAGTGGGCTTGGGTACTTGGGCTTCAAATGGACGTTTGTGGTGGCATCGGCTGACCCATGGGATCCATAATATATCAAATCGAAGCTAAATTAGAGGGTTACAATGGGGCCTATAAACTTCATTTATAGTAGTTTGTCTTCGGGCCCAAAACCCTATGTTTTCAGGCCCAAATACCTTTGTTTCGGCCCATGGATTAGATAGTGGGCTTGGGCACTTGGGCTTCAAATGGAAGTTCTTGGCGGCATCGGTTGACCCATGGGGCCCATAATATATCAAATCGGAGCTGAATTAGAGGGCTATTATATGGGCTAGAACGTCATCTATAACTTTTTGTTTGGGCCCAAAAACCTGTGTTTAGGCCCATGGATTTGATAGAGTGGGCTTGGGCACTTGGGCTTCAAATGGACATTCATGGTGGCATCGGTTGACCCACGGGGCCCATAATATATCAAATTGAACCTGACTCAAAGGGATATAATATGGGCTATAAATACCGTCTATAGCGATTTGTCTTTGGGCCTAGAAACCTATGTTTAGGCCCATGGATTTGATAGAGTGGGCTTGGGCACTTAGGCTTCAAATGGACGTTCGTGGCGGCATCGGTTGACCCACAGGTCCCATAATATATCAAATCGAAGCTGAATCAAAGGCCTATAATACAGGCAATAAAGGCCATCTATAGCGATTTGTCTTTGGGTCCAAAAACCTATGTTTAGGCCCATGGATTTGATAGAGTGGGCTTGGGCACTTGGGCTTCAAATGGACGTTCGTGGCCGCATCAGTTGACCAACGGGGCCCATAATATATCAAATTAAAGCTGACTCAGAGGGCTATAAACATCATCTATAGCGGTTTGTCTTTGGTCCCAAAAACCTATGTTTAGTCCCATGGATTTGGTAGAGTGGGCTTTCGCACTTGGGCTTCAAATGGACGTTCATCGGCAATATCGGTTGACCTACAGGTCCTATAATATATCAAATCAAAGCTGACTCATAGGGCTATAATGCGGCTATAAAGGCCATCTATAGCAATTTTTATTTGGAACCAAAAATCTATGTTTAGGCCCATGGATTTGATAGAGTGGGCTTTTGCACTTAGGCTTCAAATGGACGTTCGTGGCGGCATCAGTTGACCCACGGGGCCCATAATATATCAAATCAAAGCTGTTTCAGAGGGTGATAATGGGGGCTATAAACTTTATCAATAGCAGTTTGTCTTTTGGGCCCAAATACCTATGTTTTTGGGCCCAAATGCCTTGGTTTCGGCCCATGGATTTGATAGTGGGCTTGGGCACTTAGGCTTCAAATGGACGTTCGTGGAGGCATCGGTTGATCCACGGGGTCCATAATATATCAAATCGAAGCTGGCTCAGAGGGCTATAATAACGAGCTATAAAGGCCATCTATAGCGATTTGTCTTTGGGTCAAAAAACCTATGTTTAGGTCAATGGATTTGATAGATTGGGCTTTCGCACTTGGACTTCAAATGGACGTTCGTGACGGCATCGGTTGACCCACCGGGCCCATAATATATCAAATTGAAACTGACATAGAGGGCTATAATGCGGGCTAAAAACATCGTCTATAGCAATTTGTCTTTATGCTCAAAGACCTCTGTTTAAGCCCATGGATTTGATAGAGTGGGCTTGGGCACTGGGGCATCAAATGGACGTTCGTGGCAGCATCGGTTGACCCACGGGGCCATAATATATAAAATCAAAACTAACTCAGAGGGCTAAAATTTAGGCTATTAATGTCATCTATAGCGATTTGTCTTTGGGCCTAAAAACCTATGTTTAGGCCCATGGATTAGATAGAGTACGCTTTCGTACTTGGGCTTCAAATGGATGTACATGGTGGCATCGGTTGACCCACGAGGCCTATAATATATCAAATAGAAGCTGACTTAGAGGGTTATAATAAGGGCTATACACTTCATCTATAGCAATTTTTCTTCAGGCCCAAAAACCTATGTTTTCGGGCCCAAATACCTTTGTTTTGGCCCGTGGATTTGATAGTGGGCTTGGGCACCTGGGCTTCAAATGGACGTTCGTGGCGGCATCAGTTGACCAACAGGGCCTTTAATATATCAAATTGAAGCTGACTCAGAGGGCTATTATACAGGCTATAAACATCATCTATAGCGGTTTGTCTTTGGGGCCAAAAACCTATGTTTTTGGGCCCAAATAGCTTTATTGTGGCCCATGGATTTGATAGTGGGCTTGGGCACTTGGGCTTCAAATGGACGTTCATGGTGGCATCGGTTGACCCACGGGGTCTATAATATATCAAATCAAATCTGACTCAGAGGGCTATAATGCGGGCTATAAAGGCCGTCTATAGCGATTTGTCTTTGGGTCTAAAAATCTATGTTTAGGCCTATGGATTTGATAGAGTGGGCTTGGGCACTTGGGCATCAAATGGACGTTCGTGGCGGCATCGGTTGACCACGGAGCCCAGAATATATCAAATTGAAGCTAACTTAGAGGGCTATAATGGAGGCTATAAATAACATCTATAGCGATTTGTCTTTGGGCCCAAAAACCTATGTTTAGGCCGATGGATTTGATAGAGTGGGCTCTCATACTTGGGCTTCAAATGGACATTCGTGGCGGCAACGGTTGACCCACGGGGCCCATAATATATTAAATTAAAGCTGACTCAGAGGGCTATAATGGGGTCCATAAACATCATATATAGCAGTTTGTCTTTAGGCCCAAAAACCTATGTTTTTGGGCCCAAATACCTTTGTTTTGGCCTATGCATTTGATACTGGGCTTGGGCACTTGGGCTTCAAATGGACGTTCGTGGCAGCATCGGTTGACCCACGGGGCCCATAATATATCAAATCGAAGCTAACTTAGAGGGCTATTATACGGGCTATAAAAATCGTCTATAGTGATTTGTCTTTGGGCCCAAAAACCTATGCTTATTACTATGGATTTGATAGAGTGGGCTTTCACACTTGGGCTTCAAATGGACATTCGTGGTGGCATCAGTTGACCCACTGGGCCCATAATATATCAAATCGAAGCTAACTCAGAGGCATATTATACGGTTTATAAACATCATCTATAGCGATTTATCTTTGGTCCCAAAAACCTGTGTTTAGGCCCATGGATTTGGTAGAGTGGGCTTTCACACTTAGCCTTCAAATGGACGTTCATAGGCGATATCGGTTGACCCATAGGGCCCATAATATACCAAATCAAAGTTGACTCAGAGGGCTATAATGTTGGCTATAAAGGCCGTCTATAGCGATTTTTATTTGGGCCCAAAATCTATGTTTAGGCCCATGGATTTGATAGAGTGGGCTTTTGCACTTGGGCTTCAAATGGACGTTCGTGGCGGCATCAGTTGACCCACGGGGCCCATAATATATCAAATCAAAGCTGTTTCAGAGGGCTATAATGGGGGCTATAAACTTTGTCAATAGCGGTTTGTCTTCAGGCCCAAAAACCTATGTTTTCGGGCCCAAATACCTTTGTTTCGGCCTATGGATTTGGTAGTGGGCTTGGGCACTTAGGCTTCAAATGGACGTTCGTTGAGGCATCGATTGACCCACGGGGTCCATAATATATCAAATCGAAGCTAGCTCAGAGGGCTATAATACGGGCTATAGTGATTTGTCTTTGGGCCAAAAAACCTATGTTAGGTCAATGGATTTGATAGATTGGGCTTTCACACTTGGGCTTCAAATGGACGTTCGTGGCGGCATCGGTTAACCCACCGAGCCCATAATATATCAAATTGAAGCTGACACAGAGGGCTATAATATAAGCTAAAAACATCGTCTATAGCAGTTTGTCTTTGAGCCCAAAACCTCTGTTTAAGCCCATGGATTTGATAGAGTGGGCTTGGGCACTTGGGCATCAAATAGACGTTCATGGCGGCATCGTTTGATCGACGGGGCCATAATATATAAAATCAAAGCTGACTCAGAGGGCTAAAATGTAGGCTATTAATGTCATCTATAGCGATTTGTCTTTGGGCCTAAAAACCTATGTTTAGGCCTATGGATTAGATAGAGTGGGCTTTTGTACTTGGGCTTCAAATGGACGTTCGTGATGGCATCGGTTGACCCACGGGGCCCATAATATATCAAATCGAAGCTAACTTAGAGGATTATAATAAGGGTTATACACTTCATCTATAGCAATTTGTCTTTAGGCCCAAAAACCTATTTTTTCGGGCCTAAATACCCTTGTTTCGACCCATGGATTTGATAATGGGCTTGGGCACCTAGGCTTCAAATGGACGTTCGTGGCGACATCAGTTGACCCATGGGGCCCTTAATATATCAAATCGAAGCTGACTCAGAGGGCTATTATACGGGCTATAAACATCGTCTATAGCAGTTTGTCTTCGGGGCTAAAAACCTATGTTTTTGGGCCCAAATACCTTTATTTCGGCCCATGGATTTGATAGTGGGCATGGGCACTTGGGCTTTAAATGGACATTTGTGGTGGGATCGGTTGATCCACGGGGCCCATAATATGTCAAATCAAATCTGACTCAGAGGGCTATAATGTGGGCTATAAAGGCCATCTATAGCGATTTGTCTTTGGGTCTAAAAATCTATGTTTAGGCCCATGGATTTGATAGAGTGGGCTTGGGCACTTGGACATCAAATGGATGTTCGTGGCGGTATCGGTTGACCCACGGAGCCTAGAATATATCAAATCAAAGCTGACTCAGAGGGCTATAATGCAGGCTATAAATAACATCTATAGCGATTTGTCTTTGGGCCCAAAAACCTATGTTTAGGCCGATGGATTTTATAGAGTGGGCTTTCATACTTGGGCTTCAAATGGACGTTCGTGGTGGCATCGGTTGACCCACGGGGCCCATAATATATCAAATCGAAGCTGACTCAGAGGGCTACAATGGGGACTATAAACATCGTCTATAGTAGTTTTTCTTTAGGCCCAAAAACCTATGTTTTTGGGCCCAAATACCTCTGTTTTGGCCCATGGATTTGATATTGGGCTTGGGCACTTGGGCTTCAAATGGATGTTCGTGGCGGCATCGGTTGACCCACGGGGCCCATAATATATCAAATTGAAGCTAACTTAGAGGGCTATTATATGGGCTATAAACATCATCTATAGCGATTTGTCTTTGGGCCCAAAAACCTATGCTTATGACCATGGATTTGATAGAGTGGGCTTTCACACTTGGGCTTCAAATGGACGTTCGTCGGCGGCATCGATTGACCCATGGGGCCTATAATATATTAAATCGAAGCTGACTTAGAGGGCTACAAAGCGGGCATAAAGGCCGTTCATTACGATTTGTCTTTGGCCCCAAAAACCTATGTTTAGGCCCATGGATTTGATAGAGTGGGCTTGGGCACTTGGGCTTCAAATGGACATTTGTGGCGGCATCGGTTGACCCACAGGGACCATAATATATCAAATCGAAGCTGACTCAGAGGGCTATTATACGGGCTATAAACATTGTCTATAGTGGTTTGTCTTTGGGCCCAAAAACCTGTGGTTAGGCCTAAGGATTTGATAGAGTGGGCTTGGCCACTTGGGCTTCAAATGGACGTTCGTGGTGGCATCGGTTGACCCACGGGGCCCATAATATATCAAATCGAACTTGACTCAGAGGGCTATAATGCGGGCTATAAAGGTCATCTATAGCGATTTATCTTTGGGCCCAAAAACCTATGTTTAGGCCCATGGATTTGATAGAGTGGGCTTGGGCACTTGGGCTTCGAATGGACGTTCGTGGCAGCATCGGTTGACCCACGGGGCCCATAATATATCAAATCGAAGCTGACTCAGAGGGCTATTATAAGGGCAATAAACATCATCTATAGTTGTTTTTCTTTGAGCCCAAAAACCTATGTTTAGGCCCATGGATTTGATATAGTGGGCTTTCATACTTGGGCTTCAAATGGACGTTCATCGGCGGCATCAGTTGACCCACGGGGCCCATAATATATCAAATCAAAGCTAACTCAGAGGGCTACAATACGGGCTATAAAGGCCATCTATTTTGATTTGCCTTTGGGACAAAAAACCTATGTTTAGGCCCATGGATTTGATGGAGTGGGCATAGGTACTCGGGTTTGAAATGGACGTTCGTGGCGGCATCGGTTGACCCACGGGGCCCATAGTATATCAAATCGAAGCTGACTCAGAGGGGCTATAATACAGGCTATAAAGGCTGTCTATAGCGATTTTTCTTTGGGCCCAAAAACCTATGTTTAGGCCCATGGATTTACTAGAGTAGGCTGTCATACTTGGGCTTCAAATGGACGTTCGTGGTGGCATCGGTTGACCCAAGGGGCCCATAATATATCAAATCGAAGCTGACTTAGAGGGCTATTATACGAGCTATAAAAATCATCTATAGCGGTTTGTCTTTGAGCCCAAAAACCTGTGTTTAGGTGCATGGATTTGATATAGTGGGCTTAGGCACTTGGGCTTCAATTGAACGTTCGTGGCAGCATTGGTTGACCCACGGGGCCCATGATATATCAAATCAAAGCTGAATCAGAGGGCTATAATGCGAGTTATAAGCATCATCTATAGCAGTTTGTCTTTGGGCCAAAAAACCTGTGTTTAGGCCCATGGATTTGATAGACTGGGCTTGGGCACTTGGGCTTCAAATGGATGTTCGTGGCGGCATCGGTTGACCGAAGGGGCCCATAATATATCAAATCAAAGCTGACTCAGAGGGCTATTATACGGACTATAAACATCATCTATAGCAGTTTGTCTTTGGGCCCAAAAACCTGTGTTTAGGCCCATGGATTTGATAGAGTGGGATTGGGCACTTGGGCTTCAAATGGACGTTCATGGTGGCATCGGTTGACCCACGGGGCCTATAATATATTAAATCGAAGCTGACTCAGAGGGCCATTATACGGGCTATAAACATCGTCTATAGCGGTTTGTCTTTAGGCCCAAAAACCTCTGTTTAAGCCCATGGATTTGATAGAGTGGGCTTGGGCACTTGGGCATCAAATGGACGTTCGTGGCGGCATCGGTTGACCCACAAGGCCATAATAAATAATATCAAAGCTGACTCAGAGGGCTAAAATGCAGGCTATTAATGTCGTCTATAGCGGTTTATTTTTGGGCCTAAAAACCTATGTTTAGGCCCATGGATTAGATAGAGTGGGCTTTCGTACTTGGTCTTCAAATGGACGTTCGTGGTGGCATCGGTTGACCCACGGGGTCCATAATATATCAAATCAAACCTGACTTAAAGGATTATAATAAGGGATATACAGTTCATCTATAGCGATTTGTCTTTAGGCCCAAAAACCTATTTTTTTGGGCCCAAATACCTTTGTTTCGACCCATGGATTTGATAATGGGATTAGGCACCTAGGCTTCAAATGGACGTTCGTGGCGACATCAGTTGACCCACAGGGCCCTTAATATATCAAATCGAAGCTGACTCAGAGGGCTATTATACGGGCTATAAACATCGTCTATAGCGATTTGTCTTCGGGGCCAAAAACCTATGTTTTTGGGCCCAAATACCTTTATTTCGGCCCATGGATTTGATAGTGGGCTTGGGCACTTGGGCTTTAAATGGACATTCATGGTGGGATCGGTTGACCCACGAGGCCCATAATATATCAAATCAAATCTGACTCAGAGGGCTATAATGTGGGCTATAAAGGCCATCTATAGCGATTTGTCTTTAGGTATAAAAATCTATGTTTAGGCCCATGGATTTGATAGACACTTGGGCATCAAATGGACGTTCGTAGGCGATATCGGTTGACCCACGGAGCCCAGAATATATCAAATCGAAGCTGACTCAGAGGGTTATAATGCAGGCTATAAATAACATCTATAGCAATTTGTCTTTGGGCCCAAAAACCTATGTTTAGGCCGATGGATTTGATAGAGTGGGCTTTCGTACTTGGGATTCAAATGGACATTCGTCGTGGCATCAGTTGACCCACTGGGCCCATAATATATCAAATCGAAGCTGACTCAGAGGGCTATAATGGGGACTATAAATATCGTCTATAGTAGTTTGTCTTCGGGCCCATGGATTTGATACTGGGCTTGGGCACTTGGGCTTCAAATGGACGTTCGTGGTGGTATCGGTTGACCCATGGGGCCCATAATATATCAAATCGAAGCTAACTTAGAGGGCTATTATACAGGCTATAAACATCATCTATAATGATTTTTCTTTGGGCCCAAAAATCTATGCTTATGACCATGGATTTGATAGAGTGGGCTTTCACACTTGGGCTTCAAATGGACGTTCGTGGTGGCATCGGTTGACCCATGGGGCCTATAATATATTAAATCGAAGCTGACTTAGAGGGCTACAAAGCGGGGTATAAAGCCTGTTTATTAAGATTTGTCTTTGGCCCCAAAAACCTATGTTTAGGCCCATGGATTTGATAGAGTGGGCTTGGGCACTTGGGCTTCAAATGGACATTCGTGGCGGCATCGGTTGACCCACAGGGCCCATAATATATCAAATCGAAGCTGACTCAGAGGGCTATTATACGGGCTATAAACATCGTCTATAGTGGTTTGTCTTTAGGCCTAAAAACCTGTGGTTAGGCCTAAGGATTTGATAGAGTGGGCTTGGCCACTTGGGCTTCAAATGGACGTTCGTGGCGGCATCGGTTGACCCATGGGGCCCATAATATATCAAATCGAACCTGACTCAGAGGGCTATAATACGGGCTATAAAGGTCATCTATAGTGATTTGTCTTTGGGCCCAAAAACATATGTTTAGGCCCATGGATTTGATAGAGTGGGCTAGGGTGCTTGGGCTTTAAATGGACGTTCGTGGCGGCATCGGTTGACCCACGGGGCCCATAATATGTCAAATCGAAGCTGACTCATAGGGCTATTATATGGGCTATAAACGTCATCTATAGTTATTTTTCTTTGGGCCCAAAAACCTATGTTTAGGCACATGGATTTGATATAGTGGGCTTTCATACTTGGGCTTCAAATGGACGTTCGTGGCGGCATCGATTGACCCACGGGGCCCATAATATATCAAATCAAAGCTGACTCAGAGGGCTATAATGCAGGCTATAAAGTCCATCAATAGCGATTTGTCTTTGGGCCTAAAAACCTATGTTTAGGCCCATGGATTTAATAGAGTGGGCTTGGGCACTTGGGCTTCAAATGGTTGTTCATGGCGGCATCGGTTGACCCACGAGGCCCATAATATATCAAATCGAAGCTGACTTAAAGGGCTATAATACAGGCCATAATGGCCATCAATACAGTTTTGTCTTGGGGCCCAAAAACCTATGTTTAAGCCCATGGAATTGATAGAGTGGGCTTAGGCACTTGGGCTTCAAATGGACGTTCGTGGTGGCATCAGTTGACCCACGGGGCCCGTAATATATAAAATCAAAGCTGACTCAGAAGGCTACTATATGTTCTATAAACTTCATCTATAGTGGTTTGTCTTTGGGCCCAAAAACCTATGTTTAGGCCCATGGATTTGATAGAGTGGGCTTGGGCACATGGGCTTCAAATGGACATTCATTGCGGCATCGATTGACCCACGGGGCCCATAGTATATCAAATCGAACCTGACTCAGAGGGCTATAATGCAGGCTATAAAGGCTGTCTATAGCGATTTGTCTTTGGGCCCAAAAACCTATGTTTAGGCCATGGATTTACTAGAGTAGGCTTTCGCACTTG
>CANTUR010001036.1:0-5000 GCA_947683625.1 Mallotus nudiflorus
ATCCGAACCCTTGTTTATTTTAGTTAGAGTTAAGTCTGACGAGAATAATATTCTACCACTAGCAATTCATTTATTTTCAAGCCGATCCATTTAATATCTATTATTTGATTGACCAATCCTTTATATTGAAATGGGTGAAGAGTCAAATGTTTTGGCAATTCCTCCTGGGGGGATGACTCAAGATAATTTTGAATCATAGCTCTAGATTTTTGTTCATCCCTCGCTGTAATAATATCTCGGGGTTTGCAGCGATAACTTGGTATATCTACTATACGACCATTAACTAAAATATGTCTATGATTAACTAATTGGCGGGCTTGGGGAATAGTTGACGCCATACCCAATCGAAAAAGGATGTTATCCAAACGCATTTCAAGTAATTGTAGTAAAACCTGACCTGTTGACCCTTTAGCTTTTGCGGCGATACAAACGTATTTAAGTAATTGTCGTTCTGTAAGACCATAATGAAAACGTAATTTTTGTTTTTCTTCTAAACGAATACGATATTGAGATTTTTTACCGGAACGCACTTGATTTCTAAGAGCGCTCCCAGCCATAGGCCTTTTACTAGTTAGTCCCGGTAAAGCCCCCAGACGGCGTATTTTTTTGAAACGAGGCCCTCGGTAACGTGACATAAAAACTCCTTAATTTTATTGAATTTTCAAAATCAAAAACCTAAATTAAAACTGAACTAAAGGATAAATATGATAAATGAAGCAAAATCTACTGAAGTAGTATACTACAAATAATAATGAGATGGATCATATAAATATCCGGATCTTTTTGTATATATACCAATAATGTATTTTGTATATATACCAATAATGTATATAGAAGTATATAGAAACCAATAATGTATATAAATATAGAAACCAATAATGTATATAAATAATGTATATAGAAGTATATAGAAAAAGGGTCCTTTTCTTGTTCTTGATTTGTTCTGCAGAGATTTAACTACTCTAACTTTTATTCATATTCATAATTTGAAGTTCCTACCACATACACATAATAATTAGTCACCCTTGGCAAAAGGGAACGAAGCTTTTTCAATATTCTTTGATTTCAAAAAAACATTATCAACTATGTAACAAATCAAACAAATAGAGAAAAGCCAGCTATCGGAGTCGAACCGATGACCATCGCATTACAAATGCGATGCTCTAACCTCTGAGCTAAGCGGGCTCACATAACCGAAATTGTACATGCATAGGAATTTAGTAAATTGGTGGAATCTTGGCTATTAACTTTTTATTTTATTCTTTTCATTACATTATTAGTTATTCATACTTAATATGAATATAGAAAAAAAATGAATATAGAAAAAAGAAAAAGAATCGACCGTTCGAGTATTCAAAAATGCACGAGAAAAAATGAGCGTAAGAGAAGTAGATATAAGAAACGTGGTATATATACATTTATATTGAATTGCGGATAGAGAAATGATAGAATCCTTTCTGATTAGAATCAATTTCTGATTAGATTAAACTAAAGAAGGATCTCTGATAGAGATGAAAGACGATAGACAAGAAAAAAAAGAAGAGGAAACATTTTTTTTATAGGAATTTTTATAGGAATCGGTATCTAATAACTTCAACAGTTCCAATAGAATATAAATGACAGAGGGGTAATAATAAGATTTGAATCTCAAAACGGGGATATGGCGAAATTGGTAGACGCTACGGACTTAATTAGATTGAGCCTTGGTATGGAAACTTACTAAGTGATAACTTTCAAATTCAGAGAAACCCTGGAATTAAAAATGGGCAATCCTGAGCCAAATCCTGTTTTCCGAAAACAAATAAGGGTTCATAAATACAGAATAAAAAAAAGGATAGGTGCAGAGACTCAATGGAAGCTGTTCTAACAAACAGAGTTGACTGTGTTGCATTAGTAAAGTAAAGAAATCCTTCCGTCAAAATTCCAGAAAGGATAAAAAAAGGATAAAAACCGTATATACATACGGATACATACTGAAATAATTTTTCAGATGATTAATAGGGGACCGAATCCGTATTTTTTATCTTTCTATTATTTTTTATCTTTATATGAAAAATGAAAAAAAAAATCGTTTTGATTTGAATTGATTCCAAGCTGAAGAAAGGATTGAATATTAATTGATCACATCATTCATTCCATAGTCTGATAGATAACTGGTTAATCGGACGAGAATAAAGATAGAGTCCCATTATACATGTCAATATCGACAACAAGGAAATTTATAGTAAGAGGAAAATCCGTCGACTTTAGAAATCGTGAGGGTTCAAGTCCCTCTATCCCCAAAAAAAGGTCCGCTCGACTCCTTAATTCTTTTTATCCATCCTATTCTCTCTTTTCGTTAACGGTTCCAATTTCGTTATCTTTTCTTTCTCATTCATGCGAGTCTTTCCCAAACATATCCGGGCTGTATCAAGTCTTGGAATAGATCTGCTATACATATACATAAAAATGAACATCTTTGAGCAAAACAAGAAACCCACATTTCATTTTCCAATGGAATGATTAATGATTAACAATCCAAATCATTATTCCAACTGAAATTTACTTTACGAAGTCGTCTTTTTGTTCGTTTTTTTTAAAGATACAAAACATTCCGGGTCTGGATAAGACTTTAGAATACTTTTTCGTCTTTTTAAAATTGACATAGACCAAAGTCGTTTAGTAAAATGAGGAAGACGCCGCGGCGAAAATGGTCGGGATAGCTCAGCCGGTAGAGCAGAGGACTGAAAATCCTCGTGTCACCAGTTCAAATCTGGTTCCTGGCACATGATTAATTTGTGTATGAGTATCTATTCCACAACTTAATGAATTGATATAGTGAATTGATATAGATCTGATATAGATCGACATACATATTCATTAATAGTATAGATCATGATATACACTTAACTTATCCATCTGGCTGTCGGGAGATATAACCTTTTTAGATGAGTAAAGCGCTTATGTTATAAAAAAAGGATGTAAAAAAAATTAGATTATGTTTCCTCTTCTTTTTTATTTGATTTGTTCATAATGCGGCTCCTCTCGATCAAAAAGAATGTTAATACTTTATATAGACTTGAAAGGTTAAACTAACTAAAGTTAGTTAAAAGATCTAAAAGTCTAGTCGATAGGAGTTGAGGGGTGGAAATATTGAAGATTCGTCTCAGATACAATATAAATAGAATCCGATCCTCTTTCTTTGTACTTTGTATTTGATTTCATATTCTTTTTCTATTTCTTCATTCCCTACTATGGTATGTGACTTTTTAGAGCTCGTCTAAGGGATGTGCACGGTACAAAGTTCATGATGTAGACTTCGTTTAGTTCATCCTATTAGCTCGACTTATCAAAAATAAATATCTTCAAAATTTGAGAATTCAACGAATCCCTAATTGTATTATTTTTTTTATTATTTTTTTATTTAGTCTATCCATAGATTAGTTTCTTATTATTCAACGAGCATCTTGTATTTCATAAAAATTGGGAACAATATAATCTTTACGTAAGGGCCACCCTATCCAACTTTCCGGCATTAAAATACGTTTCAGACGCGGATGATTATCATAAAAGATTCCCAGCATATCATAAGATTCCCTTTCTTGAAAATCCGCACTTTTCCAAACCCAGAAAACAGACGGAATTATAGGGTTATTCCTTGGGGCAAATACCTTAATACATACTTCTTCTGGTTGATCTATACCATACTCTATTCTCGTAAGATGATATACGCTAGCTAACAGCCCGCCCGGTGCTACATCATAGGCACATTGCAACCGCAGATAATTGTAACCATATACATATAAAATGACAGCAATGGAATGCCAATCTTCGGGCTTTATTTGTAAAGTCTCTATTCCTTGGTAATCAAACCCCAAAGATCTATGAACTAGTCCGTGTTTGACTAGCCAGGCAGACAAACGACCCTGCATCTTTTTTCTCCCCCCCGCATTTTAATTTTCAATTTTATTTGTATAATATTTCAATTTTATTTGTATAATAATTTTAATAATTTTTTTTTTTATTTTGTATAATATAAGTATTTCACATTCACGATGAATTTTATGAAGATTGGTTTGCCTTTTTTTGTTATTCTGTACAAATGAAACAAATGAATTCTTCCTCTAACTTACTAATTCGTGAGACGATACTGACCCTTTCCCTTTTTTTATTTGAAAAATGTTTCCGGAGGGATCTTTGAAGTGGACGGCGGTTGATAGAGTAATCCTTGATCATAATTTCCAGTATGAGTAGCGCGTTCAATATTAAACTTGTGACTGGTAGTAAAACACCCATTCCCCGATTGATACCTAATTCGATCTTCATAAATTTCTCGAGATATTTTTTTACGAAGTTTTGTTATAGCATCTATAACCGCCTCCGGTTTAGGAGGACAGCCTGGTAAATAGACATCTACAGGAATTAGCTTATCGACTCCCCGAACAGTACTATAAGAATCGGTACTGAACATCCCCCCTGTAATTGTACATGCCCCCATAGCAATAACATATTTTGGTTCAGGCATTTGTTCATATAATCTTACTAAAGAAGGGGCCATTTTCATGGTTACTGTGCCGGCTGTTAAAATTAGGTCCGCTTGTCTAGGACTAGATCTTGGTACTAATCCATAACGATCAAAGTCGAATCGTGAGCCTATTAATGAAGCAAATTCAATGAAGCAACAACTGGTACCATAGAGAAGTGGCCATAAACTGGAGAGTCTTGACCAATTTGAAAGGTCGTTTGATGTAGTTGAAATAACTGAAATTTGAGTTGTTCGATCAAGTAAGGGAAACTCAATGGAATTCATAACTGTCTACAATGTTATTTTTTTTTTCATTATTTTTGCGGAATATTCAAGAGCTAAGACCATTCTAATGCTCCCTTTCTCCATGCATAAACTGAACCAACAATTAGGATAAGCACGAAAATTAAAGCTTCTATAAATACGGATAACCCCAATACATCGAAACTCATTGCCCATGGATAAAGAAAAACAGTTTCAACATCAAAAACAACAA